>CM053788.1:658871918-659471918 GCA_028749045.1 Cupressus sempervirens
TACCACCCACCCAACAACTATAGTAGTTCCTCCTAATTTCCCACAACAACTTATTGGAGGGGGTTGGGGGGGGAGGGTCGAATTGATCTCTACATTTCTATTATCCAAGATCACCCATAGGGGGCCCTTAGAATGAGTAGAGAAAGATCCATATCTCAATTTGGATCCCCATAGAATTTTAGGCCATATAATTGTAGGGCACAACCACCAACAAAGCAAGTTTTAGAAAAATCAGCAGTTACTATTGAATTGGAAGCATCCTTGCCTCATAGAATAATAGGGTGTTCTTAGCAGAGTCTTCGGATATAGACCCCAATGCCCAATATATTAGAGGGGAGAGGAGAGCCAGCATTCTAGCCTTAGGCATCTATAGTACATTGAAGTCTTCTAATCTAGCAGCTTTCCACTAATGATGCAAGCAACTCTTCCTATCCTAGTCGATTTACCCACCCCCCCATGTTTATCCGAATCAGCGATTGTTTATACTATACTAGTGATGTCTCAAAATTAGGATCTATTCCTATAAGTGATGATCCACCATTTTTTTGTTTCCTAGGCCTTTGCCTCTATTTCTTATGCTCAATCTCGAATCAATGATAAGATAGGCGATGCTCTCACTCAGCCAATGACATCTGGAACTGATGTTGGGGGTGCTTCCTTACTACTAAAAGGGGTCCTGGGAAGGCTTTCATAATATCATGTAACTTACACGAACTAGGATGACATGAACATCATTAAGTGCGCATCAGGCGCGAGGTCTGTCCCCCTACTATTAACCACCATCAGGCATAGGAATCATAGATCCACCCATACCTTAAGGTGCACAATAAGAATCGATCCTGTGCATGAGACAAATAAATTTCTCGGGTTGGGTGGGCCCCTACTATTCTAAGGCCTATAGATAGTAGGGCCCTAGGTGGGAGGGAACTATAGTTCTAATCAGCGCTAGGAGGGCCAGTAATAGATGAAGAAGCAATCCCCTTATTCCCACCACTAAGAAGCGTTGTTACCAGTAATAGATGTTATGTGCAGAAAGTCACTAGTGGGGTAGTACTATATGGGTACATATTAGCGGTCAGTAATACAAGCACTTAAGCAGACATTAGCAATTATCGAGAAGGAGCCGATGGACACCAAACAAGGGATAGCTATTTACCTGCAAACCCAATTGTGTGGACTAGCCAGAAGCAGAGTAACTAAAGGCCCACCACTAAGTACTATATTGCACCTAGATCGTCAAGCTGAGCTGATCCTTAGCCCCCCCCACCCACTCTTATTCTCGTGCTAGAGGGTGTCAGTGTTTCACTATTGGTCTGTATTGGGTTTACACTTCATACTGTTTAGCATTGGGAATCACGTGTTATGTAGGGCTACCAGCCAGGTACATATGGCCACTAGCACTACTTGTCTTGAGTCACATCCTGACCCACACCATTTTGACCAAACTACCATCTATAAATTGATCTATGCTACCATGCCCCTATTTTCTTTCTATTATTACCCAAGTACAATACTCTGGGAAATACTTAAGCATCATGCCATGCCGAGGAAGCAATTATCCCTAGCCCAGAAAAGTTGACTCAGTAGACTCATCAGGTACCCCCTGTGTATGCAGAAGCAGGTGGTTGATTTAGATCGAAATCTAGTCCTAGTTGTAGAGATTGTGGAGAAGGAGGTAGGTTCTTATTACATGTAGCATACACATGTTATATAGGTAGCTGAATGGAACGCGAAATGCATAATAAGTTGTTTGAATGAATGGAAGTGCCCTAGACTGTTATTTCTACGAGGGTCTTTTATCTTCCATCCCACCTGCCATTATAGAGTAGGGCAGTCACTAGCAACAACTGGGATGACTATATTCGCATTTGCCTTCTGATGCCTACGGGCATTGAAAGCAGGAGCAAGCAAAGGAGATGTTTAGCTCAACGATGTATGCACAGGAAGATCTATTTTCTATAAGAAGCTATCCCCATATAATTGTAGGCATCCCCACTACCCCTGTACAAGGGGACATGCATGTAAATGCAATTAACGGTGCCCCAGCTACACATTGGGTCCTCTTTGGGTTCTCAACACTTCTTTAAAAAATGAAGTTAAAAAAAGGGGGAAGGGGGTTTTATAACCTCCCTTCCTTCTTTGTCTTTGCAAAGCGCACGCGCACAAAAAAAATTTTAATATTTTTTTTTTTTTTTTTTTGTTTTGAATTTTTATCTTTTTTGATCTTTTCTTTTCTTCTTCTTCTTCTTCTTCTTTTTTTGACTTTAAAATTCTAACTTATTTAATCGAGTTTTCTTCTCTTGACTCCTGAACTATGAGTCTGGGAGTCAAAATAAAGGTAGGGGGTCCCCATTCCTAGTAAGGAATGGGACGTGTGTTTTGGAGACCACAACAGTACTCATGTACATAATGAAATGCAATCTCTCATAAAGCAGAGAAAGAGGGAAATGGGAAAAACCCTCCCCCAAAAAAAGAGATGAAAAATGAAGATACATGGATGGATGGAGTAATCAAGACCCCCCCCCCCCATTACAATATACATGAAGTATATACAAAAGAGAAGAAGAAGGATAAAACCCCATAAGAGGAAAAAGTCCCCCCCATAAAAGAGAAGAAGATGGAGACAAGGTAGTCCCCCCCATAAAATGTAGAGTGTCAATAAGTGATAGCTACTCCAATCTAGAAGTTGATCCAATGCTACTGAATAATGTTCCTCCCCTTTGGAAGAAACAATATCATAGGTACATGTGAGATGCTTCCCTTATGTATAGAAAGAATCCTAATAATCAATGATGCCTCTAAAAATTTCTCAACTATCCTTGTGTCGATACCAACTAGCACCCCTTCCAATGCTACTAAAAAGAAAAATGTCAGATCTAGCAAGAATGGATGTCAAACCTATCCCAAAGAACCTATTGTCTCCACAAATGATAAAGAGACCTCCTAAAACTATTGTACATAAGTATCCACAATCATATTAACTTGTGAAGATCGATCATGTAGAGAATGGACAAGAGGGTCAAAGTGAGCCCTTGCAACAATTGAAGAAGGATCTTCATCATCAAAGAGAAGATGTATATCATCAATGATGTCTCCCAAATCTGCTATGTATGACTCCACAAAAAAACTTGAAATATATGTCAAGAAGTCATCCACTATTGCTAGAGCTGGAAGACTAGGTGTACCCTACTGTGTTGGACCTATCACTATGGCAATGGATGAAGTATTCACCTCAAAAAAGAGAAGACAAATATCATTGATGATGTCTCCCACATCTTTAATGTGAGACTCCATGAATAGACCTACAATGTCTAGAAGGAAGTTTTCCCATGAAGTTGAAGTAGGAAGACATGGTATTCCCTACTACACTAAATTAGAAGCATGTGAGGCTGGAACTAGATTAGTAGTAGCAACAAGAGCATCAGAAGGTTTTATCTCATCTAGAGTTGGAGGAACCATAGCTGAAGTGACTAATGATAGAATGTCTTTTGGAAAGGGAGGTACTTGTGGATCTCCATATGTTTCCCAAAGACACATCCAAATGTCATAAGGATACCATAACTTGTCAATGACCTTATAAAAATTAGAAGAGGAGAGACTAAAATAAATGATATCCAAAAGTATTTTAATAGGTGATAGATTAGTTATGTGACCAATGGAAGATATCAATTCATTGGAACATAAGTAAGGAAATACTTCTGGATGATCATTCCTTAGATGATCAATGAGTGTGGCACTCCATTTCTGATAGTTCCTCTTTGTCAATCTTGCGTAAGACCACCCCGACATGGGGAACAAAATTCCTCCATGAAATCAATGAATGTATGCACCCCCCAAAAATGCAAGAGAGAATCAAAGAAACAACCCCCCTCCCCCCTCCCCAATGTATGATTTGTCACTTTATAGGTAGCACGTTTACAATAGCCAATTTAGGGCCTTATTTTGAAAGTAGTATTTCTATATACAAAATTCTATAATTTGATTGTAGATATAGAAAGTAGAGAAAAAATTATGAACTTCCAAAAAAAATGGAACTTGATTATGTGTCTTGATGAGCCCATACTTAGCATTTGAAGTGGCAAAAATTGGGATTTTTGAGTTGTCGAAAAATTCAGGAACAGAGATGTCAAACTTCCTACACAAATGTGTAGATCACGAAATTATACCCCAAAACCAAAAAAAAAAAAGTCTCTATGAGGGAGATATCGTTGTTTGAAAATCACCTCTATTGCTATTTTTCTTAAATCGTTGTTGTCACGCCTCCAAAAATCAAATGGCTCTAGATTTGGCCTCAGATGTCCAATTTGGATGAAACAAAATCTGATTTGAGGGTTTTTTGACCTTCTAAATGTGATGTAAATATCTGATATACACCAGCAATCTTATAATTTGATTGCAGATCTGGAAAGTAGATAAAAAATTATGAACTTTCAAAAAAAATGGAACCTAATTGTGTGTCTAGATGAGCCCATACTAAGCATTTGAAGCAACAAATATTGGGATTTTTGAGTTGTAGAAAAATTCAAGAATAGAGATGTCAAACTTCCTACACAAATGTGTAGATCACAAAATTATACACCAAAACAAAAAAAAAATTGGTCCAAAAAATGAGTTCATATGAGGGAGATATCGTTGTTTGAAAATCACCTCTATTTTTATTTTTCCAGAATTGTTGTTGTCGCACCTCTAAAAATCAAATGACTCTAGATTTGGCCTCAGATGTCTGATTTGGATTAAAAAAAATTGATTTGGGAGTTTTTTGACCTTCTAAATGTGATGCAAATATCTAATTTACACCAGAAAGTCGATAATTTGATTGCAGATCTAGAAAGTAGACAAAAAATTATGAACTTTCAAAAAAAATGGAACTTGATTATGTGTCCAAATGAGCCCGTACAAAGCATTTGAAGTGGCAAAAATTGGGATTTTGAGTTGCAAAAAAATTCTAGAATAGAGATGTCAAACTTCTTGCACAAATGTGTAGATCATGAAATTCTACACCAAAACAAAAAAAGTGCTAAAAAAAATGGGTCCGTATGAGGGAGATATCATTGTTTGAAAATCACCTCTATTGTTATTTTTTCTAAATCATTATTGCCATGCCTCCAAAAATAAAATGGCTCTATATTTGGCCTTAGATGTCTAATTTGGATGAAAAAAAATCTAATTTGGGGGTTTTTTGACCTTCTAAATGTGATGCAGATATCTAATTTGCACCAGCAAGCTTCAATCTTCACATGCAAAACTCTCTCCAACTAGCCTGCTAGCCCAAAAAGATTCAAGAAATAATGTAAATAATTTTTTTTTTGTAAATCTAAAAATTTAATGTACAGATCTAAAATGATCATACCAATTTCATAAATTGGGCCTTTGGGTTGTCAATTTGCAAAAAAAATGTTTCCTTAATTTTGACTATGGTCTAGCATAGGTGAATTTATAGTCAATTTTCATCGATCAACATTTTGGATACAATGGTGAGGTTGGCTTTGGCTCTAGAAGCTCCCAATATCTATGGATACTCTAGATCTGGGTCAAGGTGCTGAAGCAAGAATGGTCTCGAATAACTATGTGAAGAGAATCTCCCTTAGCTCTAATACCATGTAAGAATTTGGTATAGTTCTGATACCATGTAAAAATTTTCCTTAGGGAAAAATCACCCAAGACCAAGGAACTCAAACACAAGCACAATAGTAGACCAAAAGAGTATGATCAAAATAATGATATGATATTCAATTCATTGTAATTGATATGAATTGATACAAAAGTATACTAGAGGTGCCTGTATATAAAGGCCTCTAAGATGCATCTAGAATGTCTACGAGTTAGCCATATGATAAGGCTCACAACTAAACATATGTCCACCAAGAGTGGGTTATCCTCCATTAAGCACAAGAGTAAGTGCAATGATGAGAGGATAAGCCTACAAAGGTGTAGCATGCAAAATTATGGTGTAGACACCATGTGCTAAAATAGGAGTGCAAATAACTATGTTGTCTACATGACAACTCAGTTAATTATGAAAATTCTAGTGTTGTAGACACCATGTGCTGAATTAGAGTTGCTTACTCTAGTGTTTTCAACATGAAAACTCATAAGAGTATGCAAAATCCTAAGTGTCTCACCCAAGAAATAATAAAATAATGCATTGACCTAAGTAAACTTAAGTAAATTGTAATAAGTAAATACTTATTTACACCAACACTTTTTAATCCTTTAATAGGGCATAACTTTCATATCATAGATCATAGTTTATGGTCAAACTTCTTATAACCTTAATTGGATACACTTATAGCTACAACAATGAATATTTGTGTGTGTCAACCCCACCCCAATTTTACCTTCTCATTAGAGGGTTTCTTGGTAACAAATTTATTGTGTTATGCGTTATTTGTTTCATGCTATGGATGAACATGTGTAGTTTTCTATTTCATTTTACATGTTAAATTATGTTATGGATGTGTAGTGAATGTTTTACGGTTAGAGTTTTGAAGCACTAATTCACCCCCACCTCTCAGAGTTTACTTTCCCATTGTTATTTCCAATAGTCTTGACATAGTTGATAGAATCATTTTCCATTGTGGGCTAGAAATAACACATTTTAAAGAGTTTTTTGGCCTAGGGTGAAGCCACTGGAATGTGATGCACAAATACCAACCTAAACCTCATGTAAAGAAATCTTAGACTCACCAATTTCTAGACATCTAAATAAAGTGTCATTTAGACCTATCATTTATAATGTATCAGCCACAAATGTGTAACATGAGGTTTGCTGGATAAAGTTTCAATTTTGGTTTTAGGATAAGTTAGAGGGCATAATATTATCATGTAGGTAGGCAAAAATAGAATCATAACAAGGGGAGTTGTGAGTGTCTAAAAAGAAAGTGATATGGGATTTTTCTTTGAGTAAACATAGGTTGAACCACCTCCTCTACTAAGAACTAACTTTTTTTTGTTGATATGGTAGCTGGAGTAGAGAGCCTAAAGTAGCCATAGCATTAGCCACCCTATTCTTATCTCTAGGAATCTTCTCAAATGTGACCTGAACAAAGCATGCCTTGAGAGTATCAACCAAGTATTTATAAGGTAGCAATTTTTCATCTTTGGTTTGATACATGTCATTCACTTGATTGATGAATAGTTGGGAATCTCCATATACTTCTATTACTGTCAATCTCCATTCTAAGGCTAATTTAAGACCAAAAACTAAAGCTTCATATATTTTCATATTATTTGTGCACAGGTACAACAATTTGTATGACTTTCGTATAGTCACACCTAGAGGCATGATGAATAGAATCTTGACACTTAAACCATGGTGTGTTTATGAACCACTGAGGTAGAAATTCCATGTAACTAGTTTTCTCTGGAGGATATGTGTATCTCAAAAATCAGCTAGGATGGGATTAGAGCTTTCTTGAGGTGCATCTACTAACTAATTTGCAATTTATTGTCCCTTTATGGATTTTCTATCAATTTACATAATGTCAGCCCCATTTAGGGTCATCACCCATTTAGCCAATCTGCAGGCTTGTTAATGTTCTTTTGATGAGAATATACTTGAGAGGGTCAATTTTGGATATAAGTTTGACTTTACGTGTCAAGAGATAGTGACGTAGTTTTTGGGAAGCAAAACTACCACTAAATAGTCCTTTTCAATGAAATTGCAATTTAACTCATAGTTGACCAAGGTTCAACTGATGTAGCAGATGGCTTGTTCCTTGCCTTGGTCATTCTCTTGTGCCAAGAGGGCTCCTATTGATTTTATTGTCAGAGATATGTATACCAATAAAGGTTTGTGTAGCATAGGAGGCACCAAAATAGGTGGACTAATTAGATAGTTCTTGAGAAGGCCAAAGGTCGCTTGACATTCATTGTCCCACTTAAAAACTATATCTTTGTGAAGAAGATGGGTAAAAGGCACACATGTCTTGGCTGGTTGAGAGATGAATCTATGAACTGATTGAATTCTCCCCTATAGGGAGCATAGCTAGCTTAGGTTATTTGGAGGTTGCATGTTAACAATAGCTTGGACCTTTTTGGAATCAACTTCTATACCTTTTGTAGAAACAATATAACCTAGGAGCTTTTTAGATTGCATGCCAAAAGCACATTTCTTAGGATTTAGTCTAACTTTGAAGGATTCTAGGCATGTGAATATCCTATCTAAAATTGGCAAATGGTCCTCACGAGTATGATATTTTGTCGAAAGGTCATCTACATAACCCTCCATAAAGGTATGCATCATGTCATGGAATATGGTGGTCATAGCCTA
The DNA here is from genome assembly GCA_028749045.1 of Cupressus sempervirens. Classification (NCBI taxonomy): domain Eukaryota; kingdom Viridiplantae; phylum Streptophyta; class Pinopsida; order Cupressales; family Cupressaceae; genus Cupressus; species Cupressus sempervirens. The sequence continues at coordinate 658,880,191 of CM053788.1, forward strand.
TTGATAAGTAGCTCTTTCATTTTTAAGGCTGAAGGGCATGACATTCCAACAAAATGTTCCCCATGTAGAAGTGAATTCTATTTTTTCTTGATCCTCATGTGCTATTCTATTATTTTGATAGCCCCAAAAATCATCCATGAGGGAGAACATAGAATATCCTATTGTTAAGTCTACGATGGTGTCAATGTTGGGTAATAGAAAATAGTCTTTGGGACATGCTTTGTTGACATCTCGAAAGTCAATGCAGATACATGTGCTATCATCTTTCTCAAAAATGGACACAATGTTTGGGATCCATGAGGCATAGGCCAATGGCCTAATGAGTTGTTGTGAAGTAACTTTTCTAGCTCTACTTTGACCAACAATACTATGTGCAAATGTATTTTTATGAGTTTCTATTTGATCGGCTTGGCATTTGTAGAGGGTCAATTTTTTATATGAGTTTGACTATATGTGTCAGGAGATAGTGATGTATTTTTTGGGAAGTAAAACTACTAATAAATAAGCCTTTTCAATGAAATTTTAATTTAACTCATAGATGACCAAGGTTTGACTGATGTAGTAGATGGCTCATTCCTTGCCTTGGTCATTCTCTTGTGCCGAGAGGGCTCCTATTGATTTTTCTATTAGAGATATGTATAACAATAAGGGTTTGTGTAGCATAGAAGACACCAAAATAGGTGGACTCATTAGATGGTTCTTAAGAAGGTCAAAGTTCACTTGACATTTATTGCCCCACTTAAAAACTATATCTTTGTGAAGAAGATGGGTAAAAGGCACATATTTCTTGGCTAGATAAGAGAAGAATCTATGAATTGACTAAAGTCTCCCCTAGGGGGAGTATAGCTTACTCAAGTTCTTGGGAGTTTTCATGTTAACAATGGCTTGGACCTTTTTGGACTCAGCTTCTATACCTTTTGCAAAAATAGTATAACCTAGGAGCTTTCTAGATTGCATGCCAAAAGCACATTTCTTAGGATTTAGTCTAACTTTGAAGGATTCTAGGCATGTGAGTATCTTATCTAAAATTGGTAGATGGTCTTCACGAGTATGATATTTTTTCCAAAAGGTCATTTACATAATCCTCCATAAAGGTATGCATCATGTCATAGAATATGGTGGTCATAGCCTATTGATAAGTGTCTCTTTCATTTTTAAGGTTGAAGGGCATGACATTCCAACAAAATGTTCCCCATGCACAAGTGAATTTTATTTTTTCTTGATCCTGATGTGCTATTCTGATTTAGTTATAGCCCATAAAACCATCCATGAGGGAGAACATAGAATTTCTTGTTATTAAGTCTACAATGGTGTCAATGTTGGGTAATGGAAAATCATCTTTGGGACATGCTTTGTTGACATCCTGGAAGTCAATACAGATACATATGCTACCATATTTCTCAGAAATGGGCACAATTTTTTAGATCCATGAGGCATGGACCAATGGCCTAATGAGTTGGTGTGAAGTAACTTATCTAGCTCTGCTTTGATCAACAATGCTATGTGCAGATGCACTTTTCTAAGTTTCTATTTGATTGGCTTGGCATTTAGAGCAATGAGATGATGAAGGATATATTAGGATCTAACCCTAGAATCTCAACATAATACCATGTGAAATTAATCTATTTATCTTTGAAGAAGTGAATAAATTCACTTCTTTCTTCTAAACTTAATGATTGTGCCAAGTGGATGATTCTAGGTTCTTGTTCTGTTTTGATGTTAACTTTCTCTGTATTCTCAATTGGGATTGATGACCTCTCTTCTAAATATTTTGGTAAAGGATCAATCATCTCATCTTTAGGTTTCACACTCGGGTTTTCACCCTCAGATGTGTCACTTCTATTTATTTCTATTTTTTAATCAATAACTGCATCAACATGGTTTGGGTCATTGGACATGTGAAGTGTTAGACCTCTATTTGTGTGACCGAGATGATTGATACTAGATCCATTTATAGGTGTATCTTTTGGTCCTAGTTTTAGAGATGGTTCAGTTGCATTAAGGTATACACATATGTCACAGTTAGTGTCAAAGTTGGTTATGTAATGGGACTTAGTTGTATGCCAATCAATAAGCTCAGGATGGATTAAGGATAATGGTTCAAGATATAAATATGGTTTGACTTGGCTTAAGGACATAACCTTGTTTGGTGACTCATACATTGTATCTATCAAGTCTATAATGTGTACCTCTTCTAAGTTTTCTAAGAAACTAGAAGTGTCAAACTACTTATTGTCCTCATGTTTAATTTCTACTAGAATGAAATCCAAAAATAAGGCCTAAAATTGGAATTCTTCATTTGGTGCATCATCACTCTGGGGAGTGAGACTGGGTGTATTTTTTCTATCTTCTTTTGAATGTCATGATTTGGCTTTGCGAGGTGAAGGAAAGTCTAAACTAGAGGAAAATTCTTGTGTTGTGACAGTGCTCTATGTAGGAATGTGAATTACATCACATTCATTATCATGGGTAGACTCCCCAGATAGTGAATCAAATTCCCATTTAGTAGATTCATCAACATCTTCATCATTGATGGCATCCATGAATATTTCTTCTTCCATATGAAAATTAGGGATCGATAGGTTTATATCTTTTAAATGGGATATGTCTTGATCTACAATGTCCTTCTCTTTTGGTACCCGAACCAAAGTGGAGGAGGAGGAATCTTTGTGTCTATGTCATGACTTCTCAAGGTGTGGTGGCTAAATATAGGATGGAAAACCTTCCTTTTCTTGTTCTAAATAGCCCTTTTTTGTTTTCAGTTTGTTGGGTCTAAAGTGTTTTGTTAACAATTCCATAATACCTTTTCCTTTTCCCAAAGGACCATCCCCACACTAGCCCATTATTTCCATCAACTCAAAACCTTTTCCAAAAAGGTGGTAGGATATATCAACATTTCATATTCTCTCATCTTCTTCTTCTATTGTGCTTGTAGACATACCACTTTTTTTTAACAAAGTGTCCATTATAAGTATTATATCTAGGTGCTCTACCATGTGATTGAGGAGATTGTAGTGGGTTAAACAATGAAATTGAATATTCACCTATGCCCTTACATTGTAATTTTCATTTTCGATCAAATTATTTCATTAAGAAATTCATTTTCTCATTATGGGTCTATTGTAAGTCTCTTGATGATAGTGTTGATGGAGTGGAAGAACTAAAATAACCTACTTTCTCTTTTCCCTTAGATGTTGTGGATAAGAGGTTTTTCTTTTTTCTGGTGGAGCTTGAGGCTTCTATTGATCTAGACTAGTTGACATTACTTCTTTTGATGGGGACTTCTTCCTTGTTTGAGGAATAAGGGAGTTACAATATTGTGTATAGTTTTGGTCTCTAGGTATGGTTACCTCCTAGCCCATGCATGGAAATTTTACACATTGGTGATAAGTGGAAGAGATTGCTTGCATGTTGTGGATCCATGGCCTGCCTAATAAGATGTTGTAGGTTCACTTCAACTATAGGACTTGATAGATGGTTTCTTTTATGATTGAGCCAACCTAGATGGGTAAAATTACCATACCTTTAGAAGATCTCTCTCCATCATCATAAGCTTTAATTGTGATCTTCTTCTTAGGATTGAAAACATTCTGTATATATCCTACTACTTTTACTAGGTCTAGTGTGCAAATATTTAGACCAGCCCCATCGTCAACCAAGGATCTCTGCACTATGTTCCTATGTATAAAGACTTCAATGAGAAATGAGGATTTTTGAGGATGAGTGAAGGAAATATCATCTTGTGTTGAGAAGGATACAAAGTGAGGGGAAACAAGGTTTCTCACCATGTTTTGGAATCTATTTATATCAAGGTCATTGGGTAGTAAAGCTTTGGTGAGTATCTCCTTGTGCTCTAGGGATATTTGTAGTAGTTTGAAGATGGAAATATGGGAGGGAGTTTTCAATAGTTGGTTGACCAGAATATATTTGGGCATGGTGGAACTTGTTGTGGCTTGGTCTGAATTGGTGGTTTCCCCAGGAAAAACCACTTTAGAGGCTTGATCTCAGGTAATGACATTCAAGGCTTGTTTCTTATTTTTGTCTTTAACCATGATGACATTTATAGTGTCATCAAATCCTAAGATCATGTTAATTGTGTTGTCATAATTATGAGTGTAGTTGACTTTGTCATTAGAGGAAGTGGGTTGGTTACTTTTGGAAGACTCGCCTTTTTCATGATTCATGAAAGTATCTTTGAAGGTTGTGTGATCATCATTATTTTGAATATGGTTTACTTCAACTATCTCATCATTAATTAATTTTTGGAGGCTCCTTTAAGAGCATAGTAGTTACTTGTGAGGTGTCCTTAGTTCTGATGATAAGTGAAAAAGTGTTTGTCATTCCACCTTTGTATTTTGACTTGTGGCTCATAAGGTTTATCTTCTAGTAGTATGATGAGCTAATTAGCTAAGAGTGTTTATAAAGCTCTTTCGTATGTTTTTCCAATGGGTCTGTATACCTTGGGTATATTGGTGGATTGGAGGAGCTTGGTTGTGTGCTACTTGTTGATTGGGATTGTTCTATGTTGGAGTAGTTGTATTTTATCAATAGAATGGATGAATTTTATCTTGTTTTGGTGGGTTTTGGTGAGTATGTATATTGGTTTTATTGATAGTTGGGTATGTTTTATTTGGATAGGGGTGAGGTTTTGGTTTAACATTATTGGCCTCTATAGCCTCATCATTTACCATGTTTTTATTATTGTTTCTCCACCATGATTTTTGTTTCTCGTTTCACTAGTCAAAGGAGTTGTGTGGTTGTGACGGTTTACTTGAGAAAACTTTTTCATATTTTGATAACTTAATGATTTCATTTCCTAATAGGGTTTCTTCTACTTTAGTTATGTTTTCTAAAGTGGTTTTAAAGTCTTTTGGACCTTGGAGTTGTAGCTAGTAATTCATGGGTTTAGATAGGCTATTGATGAAGATATGTATCCATCTCTATAAAAATACCTTGTAGGACTCTCCTGGGAGTTGTTTTGTATTACATAAGTCAATCATGGTAACCTCCCTTTCAATTTTGTATGAGTATTGTGCGATGAAAACTAAAGCTAGTTGGTCAAATGACTTGATATTGGAGGGAAGTTTGGAGAATCACTCCATGACTTGTCCCTACAAACTCATAGGGAATAGACACATGGGATAGGTTGTTTCATGAATGAATTCCATACTTAAAGTATAGAAGTTTTGGAGATGATCTTGAGGATCTGATGTTCCAAAATACTTGTCATATTTTTGTATCTAGATGTTCTATGGAAGGGTGTCAAGGTAATGCTTCTATCAAATGGGAGAGGGAATACCTTCTTAAGGTTAAATTCAACCAATTGGACTTTTCCTCATTTCGTTCTCTCCATTTCAAATTGCAAGTCATGAAGCTTTTGAGTGACAATCTCTAGGGGCAATTCTTGTTCGTTTCTCCCAAGGTTTGATACATCAAAGTTAGATGATAATTTTGAACCTTGTTGTCCCAATGATAGCAAGGAATGTTCTTTATGTCATTTGAGTATTTTTCCATTCTTTCAATGAGTTTAGGATTTTTTTAGAAATCCTCAATCTTAGTTTCAAGGATTTTTTCATCCCATATTTGAGATGAACCCATTTTGTTGGAGGGTTTTGGGTTCTGTTGTTTGAACAAGGATGATTTGTTGGAAATGGTGGTTGATAGGAATTCAACGGGTGTAATAGGATCAATAATATTTAGGGATTACACAATTTAATAGTTCATTTCTCTATTCTGGCACTTACTTGTATAGGCAATCTTTTAATTTCCTTTCATTTTACAGCTACATTAGTTTTACGCAATGGCATGAGAGGTGGATGAGACCTCTTTAGTTATTCTTCATTTCTATAGTAGGGGGATTATTTTTAGACCAAAATGTGTTGGAACATCAAGCTATGCTTCAAAAAGGTGTTTAGTGATGTTAATGATGATAAAACTCAATTCTATGAAGTCGGGTAGGGGATGGATGTGTGTTTCCATTCATTTCTAACTTGATATACGAAGTTAAGATAATAATGGCTATTGGATAAGAGTCCCTATGTAGGGTTGGAACATTGCTTGCTTAAAAGATGTTGGTCATTTCAAGATTCCTCAAGTTTGTAGAATGTTAATAAAGGAAAATGGTATACAAATCTGGTGTCTTTTTATGGATATTATGTGCGTAGATAGCCTCTATTTTGAAATTTCTCTCAAATATGATGTAGGAATCTTCAAATGTGCTATTTAAGTCCTTATATACATCATTTCATGGTGTGTCAGGTGCTATTATACAAGGTGTAAGAATTGTTTTAAACTCAAATACATTACATGGATGTTTATATGCATTGTTCTACCTTTCAAATGCATCATTTGTTCAATCAAATGCACTATTACAGGATGCAAATGTGTTACAGAAGTAATCAGATACATTTTTTATAGGTATTAGATGCAGTATTCTAAGGTATACATCAACGTTTGTGTTTAGTTTAGTGTTAGTTTGTAGCTATATTTGAATTGGCTTGAAGGATTGTAGTTTTAAGTTCATTAACATGTATTTAAGCAGACACATTCAAGCACATCAATAGTGGAATTGATAATTAAATAAACCCACACACACCTGGAAAATGAAATACTATGGCTTCCTAACAATATTTGCTAAGGCTAGTGACTATGATGTTTTAGTGTTTAACCAATAGCGATCAAATTTACCTCTCTTGTAACAAAGAGCTTCCCACCAAAGCAAAGGAGGTTTGGCACAATCTCTTGTGAGACTACTAGAGTAAGGCTATGTTTCAAACATGATTGACTTGCATTAGATTAGAAATGCAAGATGGGAGGCTTTCCCTCTGACCAGCTCTACTAAGGAAAATCTCAGGAGGTAGCCTTTCGATGGATAAATAATCTACCTAGTGAAAAGTAGGAGAAATAGAAATTAGAAGCAGGTTTTTGAATTTGATCACCCTAAAAGAGTGTGAGCATATCTCGACTACTTTGATCTCTTCAAATAAGACAAAAAGGATTATTCAATTACAAGCCTTTAACTATGGAAGACAAGAGGCTCCTATTTAATTTATGTGTTTGTTCATTCCCAGATTGATTTCTACTAACACTTACAAAAGGTTTGGCATTTTGATCAACTTGGTGAGTTGAGATCATAGGCCTACTTCCAAACAAGTCAAAGGAATCAAACCCCTTACTTAAGCTAGGTTATAAACTTGGAAATGCCACAATCTAATTGGCAAGGTGTTGAGCTATTATTTTGCATGATGCTTAACAGTAGGAATCCTTTTGAACTCCTCTCTTGAAAAGCTGATCTAGGATTAACTCCAAGGTTTTCGGTGATCTTGCAACCTACTAGAATCTTCTCAATTGAAGATAAATGTATTTGTTCATAGGGAGGAATTTTCTAGTTTGAATCAATTTTGGATAAGATGATCAATCTGCTTGTTGTTCCAAAATTAACCACAAAAAGAGATATGTTTCTTTAGTATTACTTATTTTTAAATGAATGTAGTCTAACAATGCAACTATATGAATTCCTAATTTAACCAAGTGTTAGTAAAGAAAATAATAAAGATAAGGTAATTAGAGATGAAATAAAATAGCATGAAAGGAAAATTCCCAACGAACATAAACCATGGTAACAATATGTATGTGATTTAAATCATTGAAAAGATCAGGCAAGAAGCCAGTGAAAGTACAAGCAATGCTTCCTCAAATCCACTGACACAATCGTCGATGGGAATTCAGTAAAACCAAAAGATGTTTCACTTCTTATAAATTTGTAAGGCCATCAAAAGTGCACTCATATGACATGAGAAGCTATGTAGGAGAAATAGGATGATCTCTTCTCCAACTTGGTAGGTCAGTAGAATTCATTGTTGGTCTAAGATTGGTTTTGACAATTGAGTGTGAACACACTTAACCAATTCTCAAGATGATTCTAAGTATAATATAGATGTCAAGCTATAGTGTGTGCTGAGTCAGAGATTCAATAGGTGTCGAGTGAACTTCAGGTGCTGAGTGAAGTTCAAGTGCTCAGTGATAAGTGATGCTGAGTCACTATAGGTGTCAAGCAGAGTATAGATGTTGAGAAAAATAGAATTACTATAGGAGCTGATTGAAACAAAATTTCTGTATGTGCCAAGCATCAGCAACTAGTAAGTGTTGAGTAACATAGAATCAACATATGAGTTTGTATCTTCACAAACTCAAATGTAAACCATTTTTGGAGCCGACATAGGATGAATCTCAAAGGATCTTGAAGATAAGATCAAATCTTTTACATTACCTATGTAATCAGCATGCAACCAATGAAAAGAATGGAGAATGCATGCAACTAATAGGAAAAGTGCAAGAATTGAACAAGAAATGAAGAGTGAATATGGATCATAGATTCATACCTAACCCTAACTCTTCGAAGCCTTTAAAAGGAGGACTATAACCCATTATATGTGTTTGAGTGAGAAGTGTATGGGTGAATTATAGAAAAGTGTAGAGGGGTGTAAAGACTTAGAAAGAGCAATACAACATTGCATCATTCAATTGATCAAGAATAGAGTATCAAAATTTTTAGAAGAGATATATCAGATCAAGCAAGGATCAGAGTAGATAGAGCAAAACAAGGATCTGGAATCAGTAATTAAAGATTACAAGTCATTAGGTCTAGACATTCTACTATACTTTCTAACCATTGTATTGTAAGAATGAAAATCCTATGATGATAGGTTGTCTTAACAGCTATATAGGTTTAGCAACCATATTATAGATCCTTGGTAGGATTGTAAATTCTTTAACAGGGTAACATTCCAAGTGAATGTTTGTAAATCCTTTAAACAGGCCACTTTTAATAGGGTGTGAAGTCTTTAATAAGATAGGCCTTTCATAGGGCAGACCATTTGAAGTGGTCAAACTTTGTAATCTTGAAAAGTTACATATTGATGTAGTGATACTTTGTGGGTGTCATCCCCACCCCAATTTTACCTTCTCATTTTTTGAGAGTTTCTGGGTTACCAAATCTTGTGTTATCTATTTTCATGCATGTCTTTACTTTCATGTTTATTAGATGGATTAGATGCATGTGAATGATATTACCTAAAAAAATTTAAGAGGTTAAGTTGGTTACTTCTAATTTACCCCCCCCCCCCCCCCCCCCCGCACTCTCAGAAGTTTATCTTCCTACTTGTAAATTCAAACAATTGGTATCAGAGCTAAGTTCTCATAAGGAGGAGCCTTATAGCTTGGAGAAAAGATCTAGTAATGGAAGTCTACAAACTTGGGAAGATCATAGAGGATCAGGCAATAGATATACAACTTGCTCTACACACTTTGGAAGAAGCCAAGGAGGAACTGAGAAAATCCTTAAAGAGAAGAAGAGACATTGCTATAGCTAAGAATGATACACAATGCAAGGAGATTCCAAAGAGTTTGATTTAGCAATAGAAAACTTAATGGAGAAGAATAAAGCCCAAGTAGAAGAAATTAGAACACTCAAGCTTGAACAAGAATCACAATCCATGATGCTTTGGGAAGTAACTGAATAGAAGAAAAGAGCCATTAAAGATAAGGCTATGCTAGAAGAAGACAAGAGGAATCTTGTCAATAGACTAGAAGAGAAGTCAATTGAACTTGCAAGAATCTCAAACATGCAGATAGACTCCCTAAGCTAGATGATGAATGGACATCATGAATTGAATGTCAAGGACATTGAGATCTTTACACTAAAGATGCAAAATGAACAACTGCAAAATGACCTAAAAATAGAGAAGGAAATTGCAGAGAGCTTCAACTAACCAAACAAGGCCATCAAATACTTTAAGCAGCTATTGAAATCACCAAGAGCTAGTAATGATACTTTAGGACTAGGATACAATAGCATTGAACAAGGAGAGTCATCCAAGACTGCAGAAGAAAGAAGGAACAAAGGTAAGAACACTACATCTACTTGTCATTTTTGTGGTAAAAAGGGACGTACCTCTGATGTATGTAGGAGTAAGAATGCCCATAAGTATGACAACCCTAAGAATATGGGTTACTCTCATAAATGAAAAAAGAAAGGACATCAAGCACATAACTGTAGGACTAAGACTATCAGAACACCAAGATTTGAAGGTTACTATTACAATTGCAAGAAGTATGGACATAGAGTTTTTTAGTGCAAATCAAAGCCCATGTGGACACCTAATCAATCTACAAAGGGAAATAACCATGGACATCACTACAATTGGGATTACAACACAAGGTATAGTTGTCATTACTATCAAGAATATGGACACATTCCTAAAAATTGCATAAGAACACACTTTAGAGGAAACTACAATAGATGGCTCAGTCAAACTACATGCTTCAGTTGCTCAAAGACTGGTCATATCAGCAGGAATTTCCCAATAAGGTCAAAGGCACCCAACTCAAAGAACAACAAAGGTAAAGAGAAGGTAGATGTTGAACACATCAGAGGAGAAATGAATAAGACATGGAAGAAGAAAGAAGGAAGCAGCACATCAAATGAAGGGATCACTTCACCTAAAAGGTCAAGTGATCACACTTCATCAAACTAAGCACAAGAGGACATAAGGGACTGATTTGCAAAGTTTCATCATACATCAGTTCATAAATAAGAAAGTACTAGAAGGAAGAGAATAGCATAATTAGAGATGCAAATTCAAAATTTCAAGATTTCACAAGTGTTGCCACATTTCCCTCAGATGTTGAGTTAAATCTCAATACATGCCAAGTTGATTGCTAAAGATAGTAGAAGCTAAAAGATTAGTAGCAACTGAGTTGGTAGCATTAAACGCAATGAAAATAACATATATTATCACATTTTGAATCATTTTTCTTTATCAAAATCAAAGAGCAAATACAAAAAAGAGTGAAGAACAACTTAAAAGTAGAGAATCCAATGTTTAAGTAGATTTCAATAGCATTTTAGCATGATTTCATTGATTTCAAGGTATTTACGTTTGTGGTGAGCTATGCAGTTTCATATTTTCTTTGTGCACAAACCCTAGTTTGCACAAATGGCCTCAACTTCTAGGAAAACCCATGAAAAAGAGTCATTTGAAGTCCAGCTAGTGCCTAATAAAGTAAATCAACCTAATTTCTGACCAATCCTAGAGGTAGCATATAAAAATGACCTAGTTGGAGCCCTTTCCATCATACCCCCTAAGGTAGTTATGGTTTAGGATGTTAGACGATGCTAAAATTGCAAGATTGGAGCCATAGGTGACATGGAAATGAGGGAAGCCTATGAGAAATTGTGTGAAAATGGAGTTTTGAAAGATGACTATCAAATCGTTGAGAGAAAGGGATTAACGCATGCCCTAGAATTCCCCATAGTTTTCAAAACTAAATGTATCAGACTAGTGCTTAGCAAAACACATGATGGAAGTTTATGGTTGGAGGATGGTCTAGTAAAAATTACAAAAAGGGTTGTACATAGAGTAATAGGGTACCCAACCATAGATCAGCCAAAGACCCTTAGAAGTAATGTCAAGGAAGCAATTGAAAAGAATACTAGTGTTAGGATTAAATCACAAACATAAATAACAATTATATTCAAATATAACCAATAAAATAAAATAATAGATCACATAGAAAAGAACACAAGGCACCAAGATTTAATGTGGTTCACCCAATCCCTAGGCTATGCCCACTAAACAGCAAGTTCGATAATATTACAATCCAGTGATTACAACCTAATTACAATCTATAATCCCTTACAACTTTGTATTGTTGCAAGAAATGGTTTTGCATCACAACTTAATGAAAATACCTAACCCTAAGCCATTTTATACAATTATTTTATGTAGTTTTAGGGTTACAATATGTCATTCATATGTTGGCCATATGTCAGCTACAATGTCGGCCACGGCCCAAAAACTTTTTTCCTGAACCCCAAAGAATTTATGAAGTATGTACAATACTTTCCTAATCAGTCACCATAATCTAACAATCTCTCACTTGGGGACTAATCAGGTTCCACACTAAACAAAAATTCCCACTTGGAGATTGATTTTGTAGCAATACCGCCACCACATGGGGCTCCCACTAGATCAAACCACCCTAGACTCTACTATTCTTTTATTCATATTTAGTCTAGAAGACCAACCGAAGCTAAAGAGGAGTTTAGCTTCTCCCTTGTTACTACCTTTGTCAACATATCTACTAGATTTTCATTTTCATGTATCTTCTCTAGCATTAACTGCCCATCCTCAAAAATTGAATGAATGAAATGGTACTGCAACTATATGTGTTTGGTCTTAGAATGCAGAGCTGAATTCTTTGCAAGATGAATGGCACTTTGACTATCTATAAACAAATAATTATCCCTCTGAGGGTGTCCCAATTCTTCCAAGAAGAATTGAAGCCATATCATCTCCTTGGCTACCTCTATAGCAGCTACATACTCTGCATCTATAGTGGATAAAGCATTAACCTTTTGTAACCTAGAAACCCAGCTCATGGCTGCCCCACCAATAGTAAAGATGTAACCTATAGTACTCCACTTGGTATCAATATCCCCTTCCAAATCTGAGTCAAAATAGCCCTATAAATTAGTAGTAGAGCTCTGAAAGTGTAAAAATTTATTGGATGTTCCTCTCAAATATCTAAGAATCCATTTGACTACATTCCGATGCTCAATTCCTAGATGACTCATTAACCTACTAACAACTCCCACTGCATGTGCAATATCTAGCCTAGTACATACCATAGCATACATCAAGCTTCCTATAGCTAAAGCATAGGGTACCTTGGACATCTTATCCTCCCCTTCCTATGTCTTGGGACACATCTCCTTAGTCAACTTCAAATGACCAAGTAAAGGTGTGCTGACAGCTTTACCCAATCCGTGGGCTACATCCACCAAACAACAAGTTTGATATTATTACAATCTAGTGATTACAATCCGTAATCCCTTACAACTTAGTATCCTCGCAAGAATTGATTTTGCATCACAACTTAATGAAAATACCTAACCCTAAGCCCTTTTATACAAGTATTTTATGACATTTTAGGGTTAGAACATGTCAGCCATATGTTGGCCATACATTGACTACAGTACTTATGAAGTATGTACAATACTTTCATGATCAGTCACCACAATCTAAAAACTAGTTCCAAGAGGAACAAGAGAGGAATGAAAATAGACACCATTCAAGACCCTCTTGTTGACTTTGTTGTTAGAGTCATTGCACATAAGTTCTACCAATCCAACAAACTTAATAGTGTGGCTTGCATTGCAGTGGATGTCAGTTACAAATTAGTGAAGAATGACCATACCTATGATCTTGAAGAATTGCAACTACAAAAAATTAATGAAAATTTAGCAACAATAAGAAGGACAAAGGGAGCACAGTGCAAGTTTGGTGCTATTTTTATTTGCATATTATTTTATGTACAAAGTGAGTTCCCTTCATTTGGAAAAGTTGTGTGGAAAGCAAATAGGTCTATCATAGCTCAATTTAATGAATACATTGAACAAATGGGAGCTATTTGAGACCCTATTAACTAGCTATTTTGAAGACTTCAAGAAGACAATGAGGAAAAAGCTAAGAATACCAGTTTCCTTAGTAGAAAAGCATGTAAATGATGTATGCTTTCTTGTAGATATTGACTACAACTATATACAAGCTACCATACCAAGAGTTAGATGGTTAAGACCTCTAGGCTATGAAATAAATATAGATGAGCCATTAGCAGCTATAACTACACTACTAGCTGAATAAGTGGACAAAAATGAACCACATTTTGCAACCTATGATGTGTTCAGATCAAAGGTGGATATGGAGTTAAAGACTGCCTCCATACTGAAGAAGAAAGATAAACTTTTGAAGAAACTTAAAGCCAAATTTGGTGAAGGCATTGTAGAAGGAGAAGAAGAAGAAGAAGTTGAGGATGATGATGAAGAAAAAAGATAGGAAAGGCTTGCACTAACCCCCAAGGCATGGGTGAGGATGCTGAAGAAGAGGAAGGTGTCAAGCAAGAAGTACCAAAGGCTGAACCAAAGAAGAGAAAAGCACAAAAATAGCCCATTGCACATCCCAAGGGGAAGAAGAAAGCAACAAACCCAAGCCCACCCAAGCCAAGTACAAGGGAAAAAACCAGGGCTACAATCCAAGTGGCAAAAGAATAGGGGAAGAAAAAGGCCATAGAGAAAGGAGGGCTTGCAGAGAAAATGAAGAGAAGAAAATATGTTGCACCACTTAAATTAGACAAAGAAAAGACAGAGTCTGATAATGAACAATACAGATTGGTAAGATGTTCTACCAAATCTAAGCTAGAAAATGTTTGTAATAAAATTAGAGATAATGTAGATCTAACTAGTTTAAAGACCATTTATTGTAATAAATTTTTGAGGGAAGAACAAAACATAGTGGAAGATTCCATCTACACTATGATGTCTAAGTTCAAGACCACCCCGCTTGAACTAGACAATTCAATGCCTAAAGAGCTAAGCTTATTAGTTAAAATAAATGGCATTACTACCTTAAAATGGAGAAGGAAATAAGGGATTCAACATTGGCTCATGCAATTCTTGACCTACCTAAAGGTCAAATAACTAAGGCTAGTAAGAAACATGGGAATAAATTTGCACCCAAATGCAGAGCATTTAGTACCCTGCAAAATCAAATTGAGGATGTTGTGTAGAAATCCACTCTTATGTGTAAAGTATATATGGATTGACTACTATTAAGGAAGGGTAAGAAGATCTATTTGAGGGGAGAAATGATGAAGAGGAAGAAGAAAATGACAAAGAGGATTAAGAAGGATAGAAAGAAAAAGAAGAGGAGACAGTGGAGATGACATAGAAAGGTGAAGAGGCAATAGCTAAAGAGCAACAGCAAGAATAGAGTGTCCAAGACACCCAATTACCACCAAAAAGTCCTCCAAATACAACACCTACATAAATAGTAATTGTCAAGGATGTTCCTAACACCTCAAGTCAAAATATCAATCCACTAGCTATAGAGGATCTCAAAAAATCCTTCACCAAACCACATTGCAATCACAACTATGCACAAATCCTATTTTGGTGAGTGTGGAAGAGTTGCAAAAGGTTGTAGTAGAAATCACTAGGGAGAAGGTGAACACACAAGAACCACCTTCACAACCTCCCACAACTACAATAGATCAACCAAAAGAGCAAGAAGCATAGGATACAACTACTAAGGTTGATCATATAGTCACATCAACAACAACTGTCGAGGAGCCAGCAAAGGAGAAGATAGGACAAGATGTTCCTACTGCTCAAAGCCAAGGTGGACCTCATTAGATCATCATTATTGATCAAGTTAGAAGAGAAGAAGAGAAGGAAGAGGAGAAAACCCCTAAGGAAAGAGAGCAAGAGGCAATACAGACACTGGTGAACTTGCCTACCTCAAGAACTCCTACAAAGCAGTTGAGCACTGATGCAGAGGGGTGTAAAGACTTAGAAAGCGTAGTGCAGCATTGCAACATTTATTTGATCAAGAAGAGACATATTAGATCAAGCAAGGATTAGAGAAGACAAAATAGAACAAGGACTAAAATTAGCAATTAAATATTGCTAGTTATTAGGTCAAGACATTATACTATACTTTCTAACCATTGTATTGTAAGAATGAAAATTCTATGATGATAGGTTGGCTTAACAACTATATAGGTTTAGTAGTCATATTGTAGATCCTTGACAGGATTGTAAATCCTTTAACAGGGTACCATTCCAAGTGAATGTTTGTAAATCCTTTAAATAGGTCACTTTTAATAGGGTGTAAATTCTTTGACAAGACAAGCCTTTCATAGGGTAGACCATTGGAAGTGGTCAAACTTTGCAACCTTGAACAGCTACATATTGTTGCAGTGAGACTTTGTGGGTGTCATCCCCAACCCAGTTTTACCTTCTTTTTTTGGAGGGTTTCTAGGTTACCAAATCTTGTGTTATCTATTTTCATGCATGTCTTTACTTTCATGTTTATTAAATGGATTAGATGCATGTGAATGATATCAGCTAAAAAAATTTAAGAGGTTAAATTTAGTTACTTCTAATTCACCCCCCCCCCCCCCCCCCCCCTCTCAGAAGTTTATCTTCCTACTTGTAAATTCCAACATTTGTCAACATGTGACAAACACCAAAACTAAAATATCATACAATCAAATCAACACAAAAAAAACCATTGGCTCCATTATTATCATGAACAAGAATCCACAAAAATAACACACTTCAGCAAGAATAACTACACTTAGAATGAAAGCACCAATAACATATATTATTGTATCAAAATAATGGCCTAGAATACATATTACATTCCTAAATTTATAAAAGATCATCTCCTCAATTTGTGCTAAGAGCGAAAGATCTCTTCATGCAAATATGTTCTTCTAAACTAATAAAACAAATCTAATTATGTACAAACTGACTCTCTAAATGGTGCTAATTGGGACAGCACCCTTGTTTATATCAATTAATGGGTGCATGAGCCTTTACATGTCTTAAAATAAAGAAGCAACAAATAAGAAGAAGGAAGTTGTAAGAGGATCTGGGAGTCACTAGAAGCTCTAAAAATAGAAGCCCGACCTTCTTTGAATATTTCTAGGAGTTAAACTGACATCATAATGTATTTTTGGTGCATGAAAAGCTCTAAATTTTGAACTAGCTATTAATTGTTTGTGTGCCTGCAACTTCTTTAAAAATTTTGGTGCACCTTTGGAGCAACACACCTTCAAGGAATTTGTGCTAGGTGCTTAATTCACCAAAAAATCAAAGTTCTCATTTTTTAAAATAGCTTATGGGTTTTTCTCAGATGAGGTCTAGGAGAATTCTTGTGTAGTTATTTTTCCCTTTTTTGATGATTTATACCTTCTTTATATCCCAACATTTTCATAAAATTGAACTCTTGCTTCTATCTGAATTCCTAAGGTACATGTGTTGAATCTTATCATTAATAGTTTCATAAGATGAGGAACTTGTTCTAGTTCATATGTCCAACCTCTATATCTTTGATCCTTAGTGTAAATTCGTGAATCAAAACTTACATGTGACTCCTTTGAAGGTGAAGGTTACCATCTCATGTGAGATCTCTATTGTTGCTGATAATGAAGATGATATATGATCTATGCACTTGCACATTATGTACCACACCTTCATGTTTATGCAAATCTTTGTGAATTGTGAAGTATATTCCTTGATTTTTTCTTCTCTCCTACTACATAATCCTTCCTGGTTAGAGACCAAGTGATCTAGATTACCTAAAATGATCGAATGCTTGAAAAATTTTCATATCTTTTTCAACAAGATTTTCTAGGCATTTTTAACTGGCTTTTTTTGGAGGTCTTCTACTCTAAATTTCAAGTTGAAACTTTCATCAATCCCTAAAACTAGGAAGCTAAAGGCTCACTATTTTAGAAACTAAAATTAGATTTGTAGTTCTTCTTTCCAATGGTGTAAGCAATTTTGAATTCCTAGCTCTAGGTCAAAAGTTATGACCCCAAAAAGTTATCCAATACCATGGAATTTTTTTTATTTGGATAATGAGGATGTCAATTGATCTACACAAAAAGAAGATACTAGTCTAGAGAGCTAAAAATATAGCCCAAAATAAACCCTAAATGGAAAAAAAAACCTAGCCCGAAACACTCAAAAACAATCAAAATAGTCAATATCTCCTCCAAAATCCTAGAATGAAAAATAGCACAACTAGAGCACCCTTACAAGTGTGCAAGGTGTGCTTAATGGTTGTTTTATGACCATTTTACCACCGATGGGAACTTGCACACTTGAACACCTTTGCCACTGCACATCTATGCATTCCAGGTGCAAAGGGGAAAAATTTTCCATTATGCTTTTTTGTTGAAAGGGTGTGCACATGTGCACCTTGATGGGGTGTGCATGTGTGCATCCTTATGTGTGCCTTAAAGTTTCTTATAAAATGTGTGCATGTGCACACCTTGGGGAGGTGCACACATGTGCACCTTTCCTTAAGTATTTTAGTTTTGGACACAATGCTCACCCTTTGGAGGTATGTACATGCATACATGCATAGGTGCACATCTCCAAAGGGAGATAAGTGTGCACTTGTGCATTAAGTGCACCTCCACACCTTGGATAGGTGTGCATGTGTGCTAGTGTGTGTTTATACCCTAAAACACTTCAAACCTTCCATTTTTTCTCAGTTCTAACACCTCATACTTTTTCAATTAAAGACTAGGACTTGATCTAGACTCAAGAAGAGTTCCAAAATGACCCACGCCCTAGACTAGGGGTCTGGGAGACTAAAATTTTACTAGGGGTCCCCATTTCTAGGAGAAATGGGGCATGTGTTCTCAAAACACAAAAAAAGGGTTTAGGCCTACTTGATTCAATGGTAGCAAAGGCTAGGTGTGTTTTTTATTGTCTTCATTCCTTTCTTGCACTTTTAGTAGCTTAGGAGTCCCTGTCTAGTCCAGGAGAGACCTGTAAATAGCGAACAATTAGATATGCAAGTTAGATAAGGAAGTTTATATGTTTGATTAGATGTGCTATAGAAAATGGCATATGTACTATAGAAATGTGCAAAAATAGTATAATATCAATCAAAAGAACTAATTGAACATGCAGATGCACTACAAAATCTAGTAAATGTGCTATAAAATAATGTGTTGATCTCAGATTGGCTTTGACTAATGAGTGTCTATACACTTAAATCATCTACTTAGTTCATATCAAATAAGTAACATATGCCAAGAATAACATATAAGTTAGTGCATGTCGAATAAATAGTGAGTGTTAAGCCACTCAAGTGCCAACTCACTCAAATGTTGAGCAGATAGTATGTGTGGAGTCATTCAAGTGTCAAGCAAGTAGTGCATGTTGAGTCACTCAAATGTTGAGTGACAGCATTGAAGTTATAGTTAGTGTCGAGCACCACGAACTTCAAATTCTGAGTAATATAGTTTTGACATAGTTGTTTGTATTGGCACAAACTACTATGTAAACCATTTTTGAGCCAACTTAAGTATTTTTTATGATTTTTGTTGATAAGAATGGATCTTAATTGTGAATCCCTATGCATGGCATGCACCCAATTAGAAAAAGGGAAGGTTTAAGTTGTAATATGGGTGAATCACTACCATGATTCATACCTAACCCTAAATCACCTAGCTCTTCTTAAGGAAGATGAACCCTAAACTTTATAGATGTAAGAAAGGAATTATAAGTAGAATTGTAAAGAGTTTGCATGCAAAAACAAAGCATTCATGGTGATTAAGGTGTTATGAATTGAGTTACATTGCAAAATTAGTTAGAAGGAGAATAGAGGAAAGGAAATAGAGGATATCACAGGTACATCTGATCAAAAAGGATCAAGTACACATTAGTTTAGAGGTGATCTAACATCAAGCAACAAACTGCTAGCTACAAGATCATTGCTAAGACATGTTAAGAAGTGAAATAGTCAAATCTCTTAATAGAGTAGTCCTAACAAGCTCTTGTAAATCCTTTAATAGGGTGCTTACTTCATTGTAAGTTAAAGTCCTCTTTCTAGGCACACTTTTAGCAAGGTTTTTTAAATACTTTAATAGGGTAAGATCCAACAATCTTGTAATCCTTTATCAGGACAGACCCTTCACAGGGTAGATCATGTTTCATGATCAAACATTGTAACCTTCATTGGATACACTTTATTACTGCAATAGTGAAGATTTGTGGGTGTCATCCCCACCCATTTTTGCCTTCTTGTTGGAGAATTTTTGGGTAACCAAATATCTTGTGTCATACATGAGTTGAATATTTTACTTTCATGCTATGGATGTATATGCTTAATTTGGTATTTTAGTTTATATGCATAGATTGTGAGATGGATGTGTGGTGAATAGTTTTAGAGGTTAAAATTTTTAAGTGTTGATTCACCCCTCCCCCGTGTTAGAGTTTACTTCCCTATTGTATTTTCAAGAATTGGTATCAGAGTAGAGTTCTCTAAAAGTAAAGCTTTATAGCTTTGAGGAAAAATCTTGGAGATAGAAGTCTACATATTGGGAAAGACTATTGAGAATTAGACTATTGAAATACAACTTTCTCTGCATCAGCTAAATGAAGCAAGAGATGAGTTAAAGAGATCATTAAAGAGAAGGAAGGAAATTTGTATTCAAGAGAATGACACACATTACTAAGAAATTGACACTGCTAAATTATTTGCAAATGGAAACTCCAATGAATTTGAAGCAGCGGTAATAGATCTTATGGAAAAGAATGGAACCCTATCTAAAGAGGTTAGAAATCTAAAGAGAGAACAAGAGATCCAATCAGTATTGTTATGTGAAATGACCAAGCAGAAAAAAGAAAGCTAAAGAGGACAAAATCATGATTGGAGATGGAAAAAGGATTTTGACTAATAGACTGGAAGAGAAAGCATTAGAGATAACTAGGATTGATAACATGCAATTGGAAACCTTGAGTCAAATGATGACTGCAAATCATGAACCAAATGTAAAGGATATTGAGATCACAACACTAAAGTTGCAAAATGAACAACTAAGAAATGACTAGAAAAGAGAAAAGGAGTTTGCTGATAGTTTCAACCTAGTGAAGCCACCAAATACCTTGAACAATCAATGAGATCCCCTAGATCCAATAGTGATACTTCTAGATTGGGATATACTAGTACTAAAGAAGGAAAAACATCCAAAAGTGGTGAAGAGAGAAGTAATGAAGTTAAGAACTTTGAACCTACTTGTCATAATTGTGGTGAGATAGGTCATACTACTAACGTTTGGAGGAGAAAGATTGCAAATCAGAATGCTAATTAGAAATTCATAGGTCACTACCATAAATGTAAAAAACAAGGACATCAAACACATGAATGTAGAACCAAGACCTCAAGCTCACAAAAATTTGAAGGATACTACTATAACTGTCAGAAGTATGGACATAGAGCATATGAGTGCAGATCCAAGCCTAAATGGTCATCAAACAAGTAGACAAAGGTACGACATAATAGCAAACTCTTATAATTGGGATTATAATACAAGGTATAGTTGTCATTACTATCAAGCATATGGACATGTTGCTGAAAAATGCACAAGAACATGTTAGAATGTTCAAAATGGGAAGAGTACTTCTAGGGGGGGTGAATCAAAAGTATCACACTTTTAACCTTTTCTAATCCTTTAAATCAAATAACTGAAATGTAAACTACATGCATGTAAACATATAAATGAACATAAAGTAAACACATGCAATAACACATAACACCAAATTTGGTAACCCAAAAACCCTCCAAGAATGAGAAGGTAAAATTGGGGTGGGGATGATACCCACAAAAATCACTGTAGTAATAAATGTTTGAACACTTTAGATGGTTTTCCTTGTTAAAGGCTTTACACTATGTCAATAGTGACTTGGTTAGAGGATTTACAAACACTTTACATGAAGTGTCAACATATTAAAGGATTTAGTCACCTCTTCAAAGGATCTACAAAGTAGTTGTTAAGCTAACCTATTAACATGGGATTTTCACTTATCTAATACAATGGCTAGAAAGTATTAGGAATCTTTGACTTGATTACTTACAATCTTCAATTGTTGATTTTAAGCACTTGATCTATTCATTCTAGTCTTGATCCTCTAAAATTTGATATCTGATCATGTCCCTTATCCCTTGTGTTGTTCTGATCAACTGGATATGTAATTGTTGCTCTGTTCCTCTAAGTCTTTCTCTCTTTCACGTTGAATTTCACTATATTTTACCCATACACTACTCTCTTCCACACATACAATGGGGTTTTTGACCTCCTTTTAAAGATTGTGAAGACTTAGGGTTAGGTATGGATCTACGATCCATATGGAATCCTGAGTTCCTGCTCATTTCTTGCATTTTCCTCATTGGTTGCATGCCTTTTCCTTTTTTCTGATTGGCTACATGCTGATTGCATAGGAAATGTAAAAGATTCATTCTTATCCTTTTTCTCCTTTGAAATCCTTCTATGTCAGCTCAAAAAATGGTTTATGTTTGAGTTTTTGAGGGCACAAACTCATATGTTGATTTTGTGTTACTCAACACATACTGGACTACTAGTGCTTGGCACATATACTATCCTAGCTTGCTCGACACCTATTTCATTCTATCTTGCTCAATACATGTAAGATCCTAAATTTCTTGGCACCTGTATACTTCTAGATTTCTTAGCATTAACTAAGAATCGACACCTATATGTCACTTGGCACTTATATACTACTCGGCACCAGAAGTTACTTAGCACCTGTTGAAAATCTGACTCAACAAACATTTTGGGTCGACATACATACTGTACTCAGCTTCAATGTAGAAAGTTGTTAAGTGTATTGACACTCAAATGTCAAAACCATCTAAGACCAACAATCTCCCGCTTTGACATGAGTGTCAAAAACACTTAACTAGACATTTATTCATCTGTCCTTATGAGTACCTTATCCACAAAATTTCAAAATTTGTTCAAAATGTATTCAAAATACCTTGTTACTCCCCCTGAGCTGATTGTGCCTTAACATTCTTGCAGCAAA
The DNA here is from genome assembly GCA_028749045.1 of Cupressus sempervirens. NCBI lineage: Eukaryota > Viridiplantae > Streptophyta > Pinopsida > Cupressales > Cupressaceae > Cupressus > Cupressus sempervirens. The sequence goes on from CM053788.1 coordinate 658,902,662, forward strand.
AATTATGTGCTAAATGTGCCTGATATTCTTTGTCTTTTGCATTGTTCATGTATTCTATACCTGTGTGTTTTTTTATTCATGTCTCCCCCAAAACATTATTTCTCCTCGTGAAAGAATGTAATCAAAATTTATAGTATTCTCCTCCTTAGTTATATCAAACTATTATATCTTCCTTATTTCTCCCCTAAAACATATATCTCCCCCTTTTTGACACTAATGTCAAAGGGTTCAAAGGATTAATACCATACTTAGCCAAAAAATTACTATTTACCTCCATTATTGTTTTTAGAGCTGCATCCCAATTTTGCAAAGCAATGTCAAGTGACTTGTGCTAGATGGAAATCTTTGTAGCAAGTTGTACAAGTCCATCAAGTGTAGAAAGATTAGGATATTTCTTTAGAACTATTTCAGCATATACTTGCTCTTTGTGGAGGACTTTTAAATGTGGAGTTATAGAGGATTCAGTTTGCATCAATTTAGCCTTAATATTGGCTTCCTCTACTATAAGTACAGCTAACTCCCTTTGAGTGTGAAGCGATTGTGCAAAATACTTCTCACTTTGAGCTAGATCCTTTGGCAGGTGCATACTAGAAGTTTTCAAATTTCTTTCCAAGCTCATTATTCTCTGATTTGTTTCTTGTGTGAAATTGGAAAAATCACACAGCTTCCTGTATAATGAGAAAATGTTCTCAAGTACAACTTTTATCGTGCCTATTTTCTTGGCTAATTCAACTTGTTCAAGTGTTATTCCACTTGATATCTTCTCATTTACTTTTCCCTAAAAAATTTTCTCCAACCATTCCATGAGTTTAACATTAGTATCTTGGTCTTCATTGGTCACTAGTCAACTATATCTGATAGTTGCTCTATTATTAGCTTTGCTTCATCTAGTTACTACAAGCTAAAGGCATTCATAAAGGTGTCCTTAATGTCATGTAGTGCTTTCTTGTGTTTGAACTCCTTCCTGAGTATTTCCTACCTCATTATTCTATCTAATGCATTTTTCATTTCATTGATTTGCACCATTGTGATGGTCTTGGAATCATAGGAGGGTATTACAATATCTTCATTAAATTCAAGGTCTCCATAGTGAAGTACCTTGGCCGCTCTTGTTGAACTCAAGCCTGGAGTTGAAATTTACAAAGGTGTGACTTTAGTGCTCAGCTTGTGAAGGGTCTTTGTAGGAGTGCCAGTCTTTGGTAGTTCCACCAATGTCTGTATGGCGGCCTACTCCTTTTCTTTTGAGGTATCCTCCTTCTCATCTGAATTTCCTTCCACTGCACTTGGCTTTTGAATAGTATCACTAGTTGTACTTGGTGGAGGTGGTGTAAGCATCAAAACTTTAGTCCTAGTAGTTGTGTAGGTGAAAGGTTGTTCCTTTGGTTTCACCTTTTCTTTTTGTGGTGCTACTATTGCCTCTTGTAACTCATCAACACTCACCAATATAGGGCTTGTGCATAACTATGCCTATAGAGTGGATTGGTGAAGGATCTTGGAGAGATCCTTTGCAGTAAGGGGATTGATATTCTGAGCTAAGTTGTTAGGAACATCCTTAATTATTATTGTGTCTGCAAGTATGATGGTTTTATGAGGTGGACTAGGAGGTGGCATCTGCGTGTCTTGTATACTCTATTCTTCTTCTTGCTACTAATCAGTTGTTGTCATTATTTCTTCCTTCTGTGTTTCTTCCTCCTCACTTTTTTCTTTATCCTCCTCAACTTTCTTGTCTTCCTTTTCTTTCTTATTTTCTTCTTCGGCTCTTGTTGTTACTTCCTTCTCCTCCTCTTGCTTCTCTTCCTCTCCTTTCTTCTCCTTTTTTTTCTTTCCCTCTAACTTTCCTTTGGCACTGGTTTCTACCTTATTAGTTTCCTCTACCTTGTCATCAGTTATCTTATAAATTGTTTTCCACACTTGTCTAGATTTATTCACTACATCCTCAATCTTGTTTTCAAGGATGCTAAAGGCTCTATACTTTGGTGCAAATTTGCAACCATGTTTCTTATTTATCTTGGTTATTTGAACCTTTTTCATGTCAAGATTTACTTGAGCCAAGGTAGATTCTCTAATCTCCTTTTCCATTTTTAGACAATAATGGCATTTATTTTCAATTATCTCATACAATTCCTTGGGCATAGTATTATCAAGTTCTAGAGGTGTGTTTTTAAATTCTACTATCATGGCATATACAAATTCCTCTATTTTATTTTTCTCTTCTCTATTGAGCTTATCAAGAGTCTTTAAACCATTTAAATCTACACTTCTAATATTTTCACAAAGTTTGTCAATTGCAGACTTAGGAGGATGACTTACCACTCTAAATTGGCTAATATCCTCTGATTCTATTCTTTCTTCATCATCAATATCTGGTTGTGCCACATACTTCCTTCTCTGCTTTGGCTCTTCAACAGGCTATTTAGTGGTTTTCTTCTTCTCTTTTGATGCCTCTTTAGCCTTTTGAGTGGATGCTCTTTTAGTGGCCCTTTTTGTTGGAGCTAGCTTAGTGACCTTCTTAGGCTTGGGCTAAGTTGTAGGCTGATTTTTTTCCTTTCTTTTCTTTTGCTTGGCATGTGTAGGTGGTTCTTTGGCTTTTTCTCCCCTGGCACCTTCCTCCTTGTCTTCTCCTAAGCCTTGTGTCAGCTCTACTAGTCCTTGACCTTGCTCTTCTTCTTCTTCACTATCTCCTTCTTCTTCTTCTTCTTCTTCTTCTTCTTCTTCTTCACCTACTTCTCCTTCAATGCTTTCTCCAAATTGCTTCTTTATCTTTTTCACTATTTTGTCTTTCTTCTTGATAATAGAAGTTCTTTTCAATTTAGTCTCAACTGTGGACTTGACAACATCATATGTTCCAAAGTGAGGAACCTTCTTGTCTATCTCTTCTGCTAGTAATGTTGTGATTTCTACTAAGGATTCATCTACATCAAGCTATAATCCCAATGGCCTTAGCCATCTTGCTCTTGGTATTGCTACCTGTATGTAGGTGTAGTTAATGTCAACCAAGAAGAATATGTCATTGAGATGTTGCTCTACCAATGAAATTGGTATTCTCATTCTCTACTTCATAGACTTCTTAAAGTCTTCAAAATAACTAGTCATCTGAGCCTCAAAATTATCTCCCATCTGATCAATGAACTCATTGATTTGTGTGATTGTTGACTTGTTGGAATCCCAATTTACCTTTCCTATAGAAGGAAACTCTTCCATAACATAAAATAATATATAGACTAGTACTGATCCAAATTTGCATTGTGCTCCCTTAGATCTTCTTATAGCTCCCAAATTTTCATTTATTTACTGAAGCATTAGTTCTACCAAATCATAGGTATGATCTTTCTTCACCAACTTGTAAATTACATCAATAGCTATGTAGGGTATGTTGTTCAATCTACTAGATTGGTAGAATTTGTGTTAAATTATTCTCACAGAAAAGTCAAGTAGGGGTTCAGTTACAGTGTTTATGGTCATTCCCCTATTGTTCCATTTGGCTCCTATATTCTTTTCAATGACCTCCTTTCTATCAATTCTCAAGGTCTCTGACCAATCTAGGGTTGGGAGTCTTATAAGCCTATGCACTATCCTTTTTGTAATCTTTATAGGTCCTATCTCTAGCCATAGATAGCCATCATGAATTTGACTCAAAACAATGTGAATCCATTCAATCTTAAACACCATAGGAAAGACTAGGATTTTTGTAAAACCCTTTTTCTCAACTATTTGGAATTTTTCTTTCAATATTCTGTTGTCACATAACTTGTCATAGGCATGGAAGATTTCAAGATCACCTATGGCACCAATTTTGTAGTTATAGCATTTTCTCACATCTTGAACCATGTCCACTTTAGGTGGGATGATAGACAATGCACCAGCTAGGTCATTTTTGTAGGCAACTTCAGTGATTGGCCTAAATTTTGGTTGCTTTACCTCATTGCTAAATAACTAAATCTCATGATCTTCCTTTTCTTTGTGGTTTCTTGAACTAGAGGCCATTTTACCAAACTAGGATTTAAATGTATTGAAACTTTAACTTATGCATAGCTCAACACTTGATAAATACCTTTGAATCGATGAATTTGTGCTGAATTTTTGTTGAAATCCATGCAAATGGTTGTTAGGTTGCTCTTGATCACTTCTTCACTCTTCTTGTCTTTTCTCTATGTTTGAATGGCATGAAAATGAATGAAAATTGACCTTATACCTATCAAAGACTTTGCATTAAATGCTTCGTGCATACAATTGTAAACTCGACACTTGAAGGTTTCAACACGACTCGGCTCCTATTGTATTTCATTTTCTTTGCTTCCACTAGTTCACCACTTTACTTGACTACTATTTTCAACTCAACATCCATTGGAGCTTTACTTTACATTTGAGGACAATTTGGTAGTATTTACAAAAACTTTAAATTTTTAGCTTGCATCTTTGCTCATGCAGATTTCTTCCTTTTAGTACTTCTTTGTCTTGGAACTGATGTATGACATAACTTTATATATCAGTCCCATATACCTTTCTTTTGTTTAGTTGGATGAAGTGTGATCACTTAACCTTTTAGGTGAAGTAATCCCTCCATTTGGTGTCCGGCACTCATCTTTCTTCTTCCAAGCCTTGTTCATTTGCCCTCTTATTTGTTCAACATCAACCTTCTCTTTTCCTTTGTTGATTTCTATCTTGGGTGCTTTTGACTTTTTTGGTTAGTTCCTAATGATATGTCTAGTCTTCAAACAACTGAAACATGTGGATAAGCTTAGCCATCTACTATAATTTCCTCTAAAATCTGTCCTTATGCAATTTTTTGAAATGTGTCCATACTCCTGACAATAGTGATAGCTATACCTAGTATTGCAATCCTAATTGTAGTGATGACCATGGTTGTTTTCTCTTGCAGACTAATTAGGTGTCCACATAGGCTTTGATCTGCATTCAAATTCTCTATGTCCATATATTTTTGTAGTTATAGTAGTGACCTTCAAATCTTGGTGTCCTCATGGTCTTGGTTCTACATTCATGTCCTTGCTTTTTGCACTTGTGACAAAAGCTTACATTTGTAGGCTTATCATGTTGATGATTGTTCTTACTCATGCACACATTAGAGGTGTGTCCCTTTTTACCATAAAAATGACAAGTAGGTTTAGTGTTCTTACCTTTGTTACTACTTTCTTCTGCAGTCTTGGATGATTCTCCTTGTTCAGTGCTGGTGTAACCAAGTCCTAAAGTATCATTACTACCCCTTGGTGATTTCCATAGTTGCTCAAAGTACTTGATAGCTTCACTTGATTTTTTGAAACTCTCTACTCTCTCCTTTTCTCTCTTCAACTCATTCTACAATTGTTCATTCTGCATTCTCAGATGGAAATATCAATGCCCTTCATGTTTAGCTCATGATTAGCATTCATCATCTAACTTAAGGTGTCTAATTGCATGTTTGTAATCCTTTCAAACTCAATTGTCTTCTCCTCTAGTCTATTGGTAAGATTTCTCTTGTCATCTTCTATCATGACCTTGTCTTCAATGGCTGTCTTCTACAAAGCATTATGGCTTGTGATTCTTGTTCAAGCTTGAGTAATCTAATTTCTTTATCTTGTGTTCTATTTTCTCCATTAGTTCTACTATTGCTGCATCAAATTCCTTGGAATCTCCATTTGAGAATACTTTTGTGGTATCAATCTCCTTGTAGTGTATGTCATTTTCAGCTATGGCTATATCCTTCCTTCTTTTTAAGGATTTTCTCAATTCTTCTCTGGCTTCTTCCAATTTATGTAGAGCAAGGTGCACATCAATCACCTGATTGTCTATGATCTTCCCAAGTTTGAAGACTTCCATATTTAGACCTTTACTCTAAGTTTTTAGGCTTCTCCTTGTGAGAACCTTCACTTTGATACCAATTGTTGGAATGTTCAAAATGGGAAGAGTACTTCTGAGAGGTGGGGGGTGAATCTGAAGTATCACACTTTTAACCCTTTCTAATCCTTTAAATCAAATAACTGAAAAGTAAACTACATGCATGTAAGCATATAAATGAACATAAAGTAAACACATGCAATAATGCATAACACCAAATTTGGTAACCCAGAAACCCTCCAGGAATGAGAAGGTAAAACTGGGGTGGGGATGATACCCACAAAAATCACTATAGTAATAAATGTTTAACCACTTCTGATTGTCTACCCTGTGAAAGGCTTGCCCTATTAAACGCTTTACACTATGTCAATAGTGACTTCGTTAGAGGATTTATGAACACTTTACATAAAGTGTCACCCTATTAAAGCATTTAGTCACCTCTTCAAAGGATCTACAAAGTATTTTTTAAGCTAACCTATTAACATGGGATTTTCACTTATCTAATATAATGGCTAGAAACTATTAGGAATCTTTGACCTGATTGCTTACAATCTTCAATTGCTGATTTCAAGCACTTGATCTATTCATTCTAGTCTTGATCCTTTGAGATTTGATATCTGATCATGTTCCTTGTCCCTTGTGTTCTTCTAGTCAACTGGATATGTAGTTGTTGCTCTATTCCTCTAAGTCTTTCTCTCTTTCACACTAAATTTCGCTATAGTTTACCCATGCATTGCTCTCTTCCACACATGCAATCAGGTTTTTGACCTCTTTTTAAAGATTGTGAAGACTTGGGGTTAGGTATGGATCTACAATCCATATTGAATCTTGAGTTCTCACTCATTCCTTGCATTTTCCTCATTGGTTGCATGCCTTTTCCTTTTTTTGATTGGCTGCATGATGATTGCATAGGAAATGTAAAAGATTTGTTCTTATCCTTTTTCTCCTTCGAAATCCTTCTATGTTGGCTCAAAAAATGGTTTACATCTAATTTTGTGAGGGCACAAACTCATTTATTGATTCTATGTTACTTGACACATACTAGACAACTAGTGCTCAACAAATATACTATCCTAGCTTGCTTGGCACCTATCACATTCTATCTTGCTTGGCACATGTAAGATCCTAAATTGCTCAGCAAAATGTATAGTGTTGGATTTCTCAACATTAATTGTGACTCAGCACCTATATGTCACTCGAAACTTATATATTGTTTGGCACCTAAAGTTACTCGGGACTTGTTAAAAATTTGACTCTACACGCACTGTGGCTTCGCATACATAGTGTACTTGGCTTCAATGTAGAAAGTGGTTAAGTGTATTGACACTCAAATGACAAAACCATCTAAGACCAATAGAACACATTTTAGAAGTGACTATAGTAGATGGTTAAGTCAAACCACATGTTTTAACTATTTCAAAACTAGTTGCATAAGTAGGAATTGTCCAACAAGGTCAAAGGCACCAAGCAATAAGTTCAACAAAAACAAAGAAAAGGAAAATCTTGAGAATATTATAGATGAAATGAACAAGACATAGAAGAGAAAGGAAGATTGTAGCACATCAAGTGTAGAAGGGATCACTTCACACAATGGGTCAAGTGATCACACCTCCTCCAATTAAGCAATCAAGAGGTAAGTGGGACTTTATATATAAAATGATATACTTTACATCAATTCCAAGGATTTAGTGTTGAAAAGATTAAATATGCATGAAGAAAGATGCAACTTATTGTTAAGAATCAAGAAGAAATCTTTTGGTTTTGTTAGATGTCAAGTTGTTGGCGAGCATGAAAAGTTTCACTATGGTTGCTGAGTGAAATATTAGTTGATGCCAAGCTATCCAAATTTTTAGTGCTGACCAAGATCGTAGTGATTTCCAAATGGAAAGGAAACTTCATGGAAGTCGAGTGAGTTGAAATCTTTATTCAAGTCAAGCTTACAACTGTGTAAGAACTAAGCATTAATTGCAAGGTGTTGAGGTTTATATGATTGATTTCTACTCATTTGACATTATTTGAATTTGAAGGAGAGCACGAAGAGATAAGGATAAACTAGAAAAAAAATTCTAAGATTTTAGAAATGGATTCAATAGTCACCTGACACCAACACAATTGAATCATAAAGTAATTCATCGAGTGTCAAGTTACACAGTTTGAATTTTTGCAAAACCTAGTTTTATGAAATGACATCTAGTTCTTCAGTAACCAATTTTGTAGAGGTAAAGGAATTTTTGAATGTGCAATTGATAAGTAATGAGATTAAAAAACCAAATTTTAAATCCACACCTGACATAGCTTATAAACAAGATCCATCTGGTGAGTTGTCAATGATACCACCACAAGTCTTAATGATTCAATATGCAAGATGCTACTACACATGTAAGGTTGGAAGCATAGGAGACATGGAAATTAAGGGGACATGGGAAATTGTGTGAAAATAGAGCATTGAAGGAGGAATTCAAAATTATTGAGAAGAAAGGGTTAACCTGTGCCCTAGATTTCCCCAACGCCTTCAAGACAAAATGGATAAAGATATTTTTGAGCAGGATACATGATAAATTTATATGATTAGAGATTGGACCTATGAAGATCACCAAGAAAAATTTTCATAGGGTTACAGGATATCCAACCTTAGATTGGCCAAAGATATTGAGAATTGAAGCAAATGAGGTAATTGAAAGGAATACAAGGGTTTTGTGGAATAAACAAGGGATGAAAATAGATACAATTACATATCCTTTAATTTCTATTGTAGTGAGGATAATAGTACATAATTTATATTAATCCAGCAGGCTTAACAATATTCCATGTATTTTAGTGGATGTGGGATACAAAATAGTGATGAAAGATCATACTTATGATCTTGTAGAGTTGAAGTTGCAACAATTGGCTAAGAATTTGGGAGCCATAAGGAAGACCAAAAGTGCAAAAAGAAAATTTGGATCTATTCCTATAGGTATATTCTTTTATGTACATAATACATTTCTTACTTTTGGTAAAGGTGCATGGAAGATAAATAGGTCTATTGCAATGCAAATAGGTGAATTCATTGAGCAACTAGGTGATAATTTTGAGTCTTTCATGACAAGCTACTTTGAAGACTTCAAGTATTCAATGAAGAAAAGACTAAGGATACCAATTTTACTAGTGGAGAAACATTTTGATGATGTTTACTTCCTAGTTGACACTGACTATACATATGTCTAGGTAGCAATTCCTAGAGTTAGATGGTTAAGACCATTGGGATATGAAATCAACATTGATAAAGACTTTACAACAATAACAACATTACTTGCAAAAGAAGTGGACAAGGAGGCTACAGCTTTTGAGAACTATGATGTGGCCAAGTTGAAAATAACAATGGACTTGAAGACTACTTTAGTCATTAGAAAGAAGAATAAGATGGTATAGAAATTGAAAGAGAAATTTTGTGAAGGGGAAGAAGAAGATGAAGATGATGAAGATGATGAAGATGAAGATAATGCACCTTCCCAAGAACCACTTTCCATCACCCAAGGTCAAGGAGAGGACCATCAAGAAGAGGAAGTAGAAATTGTAGAAGATGTCAAGGGACAAGAAGCCAGTGAAGCACCTTCAACTACTAAACAGAAGAAAAGAAAAGCTAAAGCACCTATAGTAAACAAATCAAAGAAGATTACAAAACCTACTCAGCCTATAATATCTATGACTAGGGCTAGCACAAGGGACACTACACAAAAGGCTAAGGAAGTAGCCAAGCCAAAGGAGAACAGAGATAGTCATGCTAGCAAGGGTGAAGAATCTTATAAGAGATCGAGGAGAAAATATGTTGCTCCAATTGAATATGATGAAGAGAAGACTAAATCTAATGACAATAACCAGTTTCAAGTGTTAAGTCACAAATCTTCAGATTTAGATAATGTATGTGAGAATATTAGAAATCATGTCAATTTATCTAGATTATCTCACATTAAGATTGACAATATTTGGAATATTGAAAAGAATCAGGTTGAAGAGGTAGTATATTCCATGATGGAAATATTTAAAAAGGCTCCTCTTGAACTTGCCAACTCCATACCCAAGAGTTTTTATGAGAGAGTTCTGCAGAAGTGGCACAATTGCCTAAATACTGGAAAAAAAAAAGAAACAACACTTGCCCAGGTAATGCTAGAACTAAGTAAGGGTGCAATGGAAAAATCCATTAAGAAACATACTATAAAATTTGTACCAAAATATAGGACATTCAGTATATTGTAGAATAACATTGTAGATGTTGTACAAAAGACTACTTTGATGTTGAAATCACTATATGGTTTGACAACATCCTAGGCAATATTGTAGGCACCTATTGAGGTAGGCGAAGAAAAATAAGGAGAAAAGAAGAAGGCATTGAAAAAAATATAGTTGATGGAAGAACAGACATAAACATAGACACATAGGCACTAGCTGAGGATGAGTAGTGAAAAGAATAGAGTGTACCAAATACACTAGTGTTGAGTGCCAATCCTTCACATGAGGTGACAAAAGAAGATGACACTATAAAGATAAAGGATTTTTCTAATTCTGTCACTCAAAACATCAATCCCCTCATAGTGGATGATTTGAAAAAGATATTGGTGGAATCCACTACCCAAGAAAAACTTTGTGAGAATCCTATACTAGTGAGTGTTGATGAGATTGAGAAGGCAGATAAGATATCTATAGGGGAGGAAGTACAGAAACAAGTTACACCTACTACCCTTCCTCAATTTTTGATGATACAACCTACATTACCCCTTGTGGTATATCAAAGGAAGGAGACAACTACTCCTACCATCAATACAATGGCACAAAGTACTTCAATCTCAGTCACTATAGAGGAAAGTGTACATGATAAAGGTGAGATAGATGGAGAGTAGAAAGATGAGACAGAAAAGAATGAAGAGACTCAAATTCAAATAGGTCGGGTAGATACTCCTACACCTGCAACACATAATCATGGTGTTACTAATAATATAGAGGAATAGAAGGACACACTTGAAGAGTCAATTTTGACAACAAAGTTAGAGAAGAAAATACCAATACAAACATTGGTAACATTACCAAAATATGCCACTCCTCCTAGTCAAGTTCTGAGCATAGAAGCCAAACCATTACAATCCTCAAGGCCAAGTCCAAGTACATCCAAGGGAGCTAAAGTTACATCATTTGTTGATGTAAACCTAGATGAAGTAATTAAGTTGCCCAGATTTGATTATGCAACTATTACTATTGAGTAGATGGATATACTCTAGGAGGCTCTAGCAAAGAAGAAGCATCAAGAATTTCTTAGACGAGTGCATAGGCAAAAGAAAGCTTTGACTGATATCAAAGACATTTGTATTGATGCATTCAATTTGCTAGCTCCAAAAAAAAGCAAGCCAATAATTGAATAGTTAACCAGCTTAGTGGAGAAGCTAAATGACATGGATCTGGATTCTAATGTCAAATTACTTGCATGGTTTGAGAGAAAGTTCCAACATCAAGTTGATGAAAAGACATCAAGTTCTATTGCATTGAAATAGGTTAAATTAGCAACCAAAATAGAAAGTGTGAAGAAGAGACTAAAGAATATTCTCTTTGCATACCAAACTGAAAGATACTACACTCTTCACAAGGGAGGTTAGAATTCATATCCTAATCTTGGAAATTGTTATGCACACATCTGGCATAACTCTACCAAAGTCTCCAACCCAAAGTGATAAACACTTTAGAATCCTCCTACATTCCCAAAGTTAGTTAGCAACATTACACACAAATGAAGCCAACATTAAAGCTAAACTAATATGCATCCAGTTGATGTTGATTCCACACATGGAGATATAGCACAAGGAACTAGCCTATGTTGAAAATATCATGAAGAAAGACTCTCATCTTTCTACAAATGAAGGCTTGGTACACCTTTCTATCGAGCTAACCATCCAAATTAAGTCATTGGAGGTAGCTTGTGATAATAGGGATGTAGCCCTAAAGATTATCCTTGAGATCTGCAAACCATTTTTGTACAAAAACACTATTAATGTATAACCCATTGACATAAGTGTTAAAAAGGGGGAGTAAGTATAAAGGGGAAGTGAGAACAAAGGGGGGATAATAATGAAAAAGAGTATTGGGGAGACAGAGACATAGCTAAACAGACAGACAATCTACTCAGTAGCAGAAAGATTTTGTACATAGTATACCACAAAAAAATTAACTCAAAGGGAGTTATGAAATTGAAATTTTGAGGTAAAACTAATACATCGTGTGTTGCCAAATTTTGATATTTTGAAAATTTTGTAAAGAAGCCAAATAGATACTAGTTATCTATGTTATGCTTGTAAGAATAAGATCATTAATGTATGACCGAGTGTTTCTGACACTCATGTCAAAGGGGGAGATTATTGATCTCATATTGGTTTTGAATGAGTGTCTATACACTTAATTCATCTACTTAGTTCATACCAAATAAGTAACATATGATGAGCATAACATATAAGTTAGTGCATATCAAGTAAATAGTGAGTGTCAAGCCACTCAAGTGTCAATTCACTCAAATGCAAGAAGATAGTATGTTTCAAGTGATTCAGGTGCCAAGCAAGTAATGCATGCCAAGTCACTCAGATGCTGAGTGATGGCATTGAATTTATAGTCAGTTTCAAGCACCAGGGACTTCAGATGCCAAGTAATATAGTTTTGACATAGTTGTTTGTATTGGCAGAAACTACTATGTAAACCATTTTTAGGCCAACTTAAGTATTATTTTACATTTTTTTGTTGATAAGGATGAATCTTAATTGTGAATCCCTATGCATGACATGCATCCAATTAGAAAAAGGAAGGTTTAAGAGGAAACATGGGTGAATCACTACCATTGATTCATACCTAACCCTAAATCACCTAGGTCTTCTTAAGGAAGATGAACCCTAAACTTTATAGATGTGAGAAAGGAATGCAAAGTAGAATTGAAGAGAGTTTGTATGTGCAAATAGAGCATTCATGGTGATTAAGGTGTTATAAATTGGGTTACATTGTAGAATTGTTAGAAGGAGAACAAAGGAAAGGAAACAGAGGATAGTAGATGTAAATCTACTTAGAAAGGGTCAAGTACACATCAGTTTAGAGGTGACCTAACATCAAGCAATAGAGTGCTAACTACAAGATCATTATTGAGACATTTTAACAAGTGAAATAGTGAAATCTCTTAATAGAGTAGCCCTAACAAGCTCTTGTAAACCCTTTAATAGGGTGCTTACTTCATTATAAGTTAAAGTCCTCTTACCAGGCACACTTTTAGTAGGGTGTTCTAAATCCTTTAGCAGGGTGAGATCTAACAATCTTGTAAGCCTTTATCAGGGTAGACCCTTCACAAGGTAGATCATGTTTCATGATCAAACATTGTAACCTTCATTGGATGTACTTTATTACTATAGTAGTAAAGATTTGTGGATGTCATCCCTGCCCCAATATTACTTTCTCCTTGGAGGGTTTTTGGGTAACCAAATATCTTATGGCATACATGTGTTGAATATTTTACTTTCATGCTATGGATGTATATGCTTAATTTGGTATTTCAATTTATATGCATAGATTGTGAGATGGATGTGTGATGAATAGTTTTAGAGGATGAAATTTTTAAGTGCTAATTCACATCCCCCCCCCCTCTCTCAGATTTTACTTCCCTATTGTATTTCCAACATAATGTAGATGCATTATAGAACACTTCAAATGTGTCAAAAAACAATGTGGAAGTGTTAAAATATTGTTCAAAAGCATCAAAACACTAGGAAAATTTTACATCTGGCCTTCGTGAGCTTGGGAATGTTTTTGAAAGGTTGTTCTTCCAGTTATGAGTCTTCACAAGCATTGTAAAACCTAGAAAAAAATCTACACAAGAAACCATAGTGATACACAAATTTACCAAAAAAATCAAAGATTAGAAAGAAAATTTAAAGAACAAATGAGGCTCTAGAATGAAGCCCCACAGTGGGCACCAATTTGTACATGGTGGAATCATGTACTCGTAAGACATTAGAGGAGAGTGTAATCAGAATAACAATGAACTAATCTAGACCCAAGAAATCACTATTAAACAAAGACTCCACAAATATCTCATGTCTCCCTAACTACAACTGCTAAAATTTCTCTCAGACCAACATCTTAGGGATAGTTCTAGAATAGGAGTATGCTATGAATGTAGATCTACAAAAGTCTATGCAAGATCTATATAAAAATACAATCTATATGGATATAATAAGACTAAAATTCTAGAATATGTTCATGCATAAGACTAAAAAATGTTAAATGATGAAATGCTAGAATGGTGCTAAAATGACACTAATTCTCTATAATAACAATGCTAGATGATAGCTCTAGATATGCCTATAGTGCAAATTCATAAAACTTGGGTCCCTTGCTCTTGATTTTTCTTCCTATTCATAGGATTTTAAGAGAGGGTTGGGGTAAGGATTAGGATTTTACTTTTCACTGGAGGGTAATGGTGAAACTGTAAATATCTCATACGGCACCAAGAGGAAAAGTCCAACAAACTTAGTTTGTGAGGATAAATGAGGATTTTTCATTTCTTTTAATTTCAAAAAGGAGGATTTTCACTTTTGAGAGGATAAATGACTTTTGTTGATTTATTAAATATTGCATTTACTTTCAACTTTTACCTTTACTTTTTTCCTTTTTTATTTCATTTTATGATTTTATGAATTGTTTTTCCTCTTTTTAAAGTGATTTAGTTCCTTTTTTATTTGATAGGTGATTGATTGATTTAATCACTCGAATGGCCCAATGTTACCATTGATTTGAAAGTTTATTATTTTCCTCCTTAATTTTCATTGCTTGATCAAAATTCTCATTGTTTAAGGTCTTTCCAATTTTAGGGTGTCTACACTAGTTTTATCCCATCCCTTAGAGCTCTCACCTCGACTATATTATTAGTCCCATCCAAAAGCTTTGAAGGCAAAGCATTTAAAATATGAACATGGTGGTCCCTAAGGACACAACCATCACCTAATCTTATTGGTTCCATTTAGATGCACCATCAAAATTTAAATTACAAAAAGAGAGAGAAGGTGCCTCCCATGTAACTCGTTTTTGGATCTCATCCTTGGAATTTTTACCAACTATCACGCCCTTAAAAGGAATAGAAATTTATTGCCATCTATTTAGGATTAAGAAATCAAAGGAGAAGGTCAAAGACAAATTATTACTCCTTAAGGTATATGTATTAACATTTTCTAAAATAGATTTTTGAATTTTCTCATATACCTTATCTACCAAAGAAACTTCCTTCCAAAATAGGTATTGATTATTTTGTTTCACATAATTTAGTTGATCTACACTGATATCTCCTTATATTATAAATTATTAGCTATTTAACAATTTTCCTTAAACTCTTGATGTATTGTGCAAAACTATAGACCATTCCTACCTATCGTTAGAAACAAATGACATCTCCTTATATCATATATATTGCCAGGTTATCATTTTCTAATCCTCAAGTTGTGTGCCCAATAATATATAATACATTATTAGTTCTTGCCTATATGTAGGCAGGGAAGTTGTGGTGTCAATTAATGTTTACAACCAAAATTTAAGAGTTTCTAAAGATAAAAATTTTGTTTATTTTTTGTTTATTTTTGAAACAACAATTCCTATTTTTTGATTGGTCGGTGACAATTTTCTTATGGGTAATATATTTTTTTCACTCCAAAAATTAGAAAAATAAATCTGTAGAATGTTCTAGAATACTCTAGTGCCATCACTACCCTCTAAGCCTAAAAAAGCTGAAGGATAGAGAAATTTCCACTGTAATCCCTATGAATC
Organism: Cupressus sempervirens; assembly: GCA_028749045.1. Taxonomy (NCBI): domain Eukaryota; kingdom Viridiplantae; phylum Streptophyta; class Pinopsida; order Cupressales; family Cupressaceae; genus Cupressus; species Cupressus sempervirens. Next base: position 658,918,307 of record CM053788.1, read on the forward strand.
TATGCATGCTATGTGAATGATACTTTGAGTTATGCATTGTTCAGAGATCATTGTATGTGAGAGTTTTTGCAGCAATAGAGAATTCATATGAGAAAACCCAAGTTACTTCAAGTCTTGACAGAGGAGACTTTAGTGGATAACTGGTAGTGATACAAAACACACCTCACAAGTAAGCTCAGTTATGCAAATAACCTGTGAATTGCTCTTCTCCAATGAAAGAGATTGAGGAATGTGAGAGTCTTGAGAAGAAGCTTGAGGATGAGGAAATATGCATAATCAAAGGGGGAAAAAACAATTTTATTAGAGGACAAAATATCAAAATTGATTCAAACACACGATAAATTTTATGTTGGGCATTGAAAATAGACCCAAATTTTTTATTTATGAGTGTAGTTCCTACAGGAATATGTTGATCAAATCCTTCGTTAATTATAAATACAAGGATCAATTCACTTGCTTGCAGAGCTCCTAATTGGACACATGCTAGAATCATGCTCACAACGCTTGTAGAGTCTACTTCCACAACTTTAGACTACATTATACAAAACATCCTCAATATCTCCTTACCATACCCATTCTACATGTATCTCAACATCATTGCACTCCAAGACACTACATCTCATTAATGCATTTTGGTAAACACTTGGAATGCATTTTCTATACAACCACATTTTGCATAAATATCTAGCAATCCAGCTCCCAAAAAGACATCGCCTCTGAGACCAGTCTTAACTATGTTACCATGAATCCTTTATCTAGCCAAAATCCCCACTCTCTCATTTCTTTACAAAGTGCAATTGCCTCATAAGAGGGACAATTGGTTTCCTAACCCTTGATTATTACATTCCATAAGAGAACATTTGTTTTTGAATTAAAAAGAAGCCAAACAAGGGTGTTGGCCCTTGGCCCTTGCAATAGACAAAATAGAGAACTACCAATAGGAAACCAGTAGTCAAAAATACCCCCTAATGCTTATAATCCCATAAACATTACCCAGAAATATCAAAATAAGATTTTTAGCAGGCATCAAAGTACTATTGCCTATACCATAACAACACAAACTATAAAAGTCTTTAAGAAAAGGTACAACCCCCTTAAAACTATCAAATTTCTTGAACCAAAAAACTAACAACATAGAAAAAAAAGAGGAAAAAACCCTAATTGGGCTTCTTCTAATCCTTCCCTTTGAGGAGGATATTAGCCCAGTCCTCAACCAGGAAGTTGAACAGCATTTTGGCATCTTTGTTGGTCAAATTTCCTTCTTGGCTATCCTTCAACATGTGCAAAGTGGTAGCCGTAACATGTGTCACCTTGATGGTGAATTTGGCCAAAAGCCACATTCTTTCCTCTATGGCATACACTTTCTCCCTTAACTCTTTGTTAGCCAGGTTTTGAGCCTCCTCCGAGTCCTCATATTTTCCACGTTGATTACCATCCACTAAATCCTTACCAACCTCCTACAAATTTTGGGGGTTAGAGATAACATTTCCCTTGCATAAAACCTTAGCAAGAGAGGATACCATCATGGGGGAGGGTTCTCTTTTCACCATGTCAAGGAATTGGTCCCATGTGAGCTCCACACATCCCAATGCAATGGAAGCTAAAACATGAGTCATCTCTTTCCCACCTCCCAAGCCAGATATTGAGGAGTCTAAGACCTCCACCTCCTCCTCCTCCATATTCCCCTCACAAAATTTTGAATTCATCTATTTTAATCTTTGTTTAGGGTAGTCCATCTCCTCTGAATCAAAATCCTCTTGCTGTGAGGCCCAAGACCTCAACTTCCTTTTAGCATTGGACTTAGAAATTCTCCCTGGCCTCCTCCTACCTCCTCTCCTCTCATCCTCTGAATCCTCTAGCTCTTTCTCCTTACCTTTTTTCTTCCTCTCCATAAGGGATCCACTAGGAGAAGACTTGGGGGTAGGGGCTCTAGGTCCAGTTATTCTGAGCAGGATTCGGTAGGGGCAGTAGTTAGGGAGAGAAGGGACATCAACCTTAACTATCCTCGGGGTTAATAGAGCTAGGTGAAATTGATATAGGTAGAACATCAACCCTTGATGGAGAATAGTATAATTATCCCCTTTCATCATTTTCTCTGTAACATTGACAACTGTATCAACCAAATCATGTAACAAAAAAAATGGAATAGAAATGCAATCACAGTGATGGAAATGGTTTAGAAGAGGAAATGATAAATAGTAGCAAACACCATACATCTCTTCCAACATTAAATACTACATCAGCACTAGGTAGACTTTGTTCCATGGTTCTAGAAGCTTCTCCCTTATAAATCCTCCCCTATGATGGATGGGTTCTTTGCCTTCCAAGAAAAACTGATTTAGCCTCACCTCATCAGCAACACTAATCACCTTCTACCACTTCCTCCCCTTCATTACAAGACCCTAGCCAAAGAGATAATTTCCTCCAAAAAATGGAACAAAATCCCATTAGCAGTAACCTTTCTATCCTCCCAAGAGTTAACAAATTGTAGAGAACAACTTTTGTCATATTTGTTCAATGCCTCCATGAACAAAATAAACCCTCCCTCTTTAAGCATATACCAAACCAACAGTTTATGAGCACTGCCTTCAACCATCGAAGGCTCAATGTGTAGAAGATCACCACCCATCTCAGTAGCTTCCACCAAAATATTCTTCTTTCTCAAAAACCAAAGGCAATTACTAACAATGCAATCACACTTTGGCAAAAAAGGGGTGGCTTTAAGTATTCATAAAGGCCTTTATTGTTATGAATAGTCACGCCACACCTTTGCTTAGTTGTCATGTGTCGACTATCATTGCCCCAAATCCAATCTTTTCCATCATTCCCAATAAACCCAAACCTTTTAAAATTTTAACTTTTACTCAACACCAAGTAAGAGAACATGTACAAAAAAACTATTAAAAATACCCCCATATCAAACTTCAATATCCTTCCCCTTTTGCACCATGTGAAATAATTATCACACGTACACCTTTCTTCATACCTTTCCAACTATCCATAATGACCCCTCCTCTCCAACCCACTCAATAGCGAGTTGTCATTATTAATCAAAAAAACACCCCAACTAAACATAGTCATGGCTCAATGTCTTTATTCACTAAGATTCTTACCAAGTTTGGTAAGACTCTAAATTCTCTCCAACATCATAGGCCCTGCACATTTAGTTCTATTATCGTCATCCTATCTACCACCCCATTTCCCTCCTGAAATATATGATACAACTCAAACCTTTTCAAAATGATTAATAAATGTGTAATATCTTCTACGACCCTTTTGATAGCCTAACCTTCATTCATGATGCCTTTCATAATACCAATTATAATTTTTGAGTCACCTTCTATCTCCACATTCTCCCAACCAATGTTGATTACCATTTTCAAACCCCAGAAAAAAGCCACTACTTTTGCAACATTATTTGAGGCTTTTCCCAAGTGTGCAACATATGCCAGAAGCATTCTTCCCTTACAATCTCTATCTATACCCCTCCAGTCAATCCCTCCTTCCTTGTAGCTCCATCAAAATTAAGTTTAACCCAGTTCTCCCTAGGGGTCTCCATCTTGTCCTTTTCCTATCAATTTTGTTGGTGTTATCTATCTCCAAGAACGCTTCTTCAAGATTCAAGTTTCTAGCAATCCTTCGTTCCATCTGATTGGGGGGAATCATCAGTTTCTTCTACTTAAAGCTCTTCATGTTTTCCACTAGAAGCTTGCATATAATATCTATAGCAATATCCCAACTTCTCTATTCATTTCTAAAATCTCTATTGCTTCTCTCCTTCCAAATAGCCCAGAAAACATGGGGGGGGTAACTTTCCACATTTGGATAAGGAGGAGGTGAGTGAACGAGCATTGTCAACTCTCAGCAAATCAGTCAATCCCATTATTAAACACCCAAATCATATCCAACTTTTGTAATAATCTACCCCATATGTTAATAGCATAATTACATTCTAGGACCAAATGAGGAATATTCTCTTCCACACTCTTGTAAAGGTAGCATTTATTGGGTAATTGGAATTCGCTTTTCCTTAGATTATCAATGATAAGGATCTTCCCATGTATGAAGGTCCACCAGAAAATATCAACCTTCAGGATCAAATGGATAAACCATATTTTTCCCCAGAATTTAGGCTCTAATTCCTTTTCAAAAATTAATTTATAGGCAGAACTTATAGAAAAATCCCCCATTGTGGTTGCCTTCCAAATAAAGGTATCATTTTTAGCCACTTTCGAGATTATGTAGCCTTTGAGGAGCTCATTTAGCTCCTCCACCAACTGGTCACCATCTAAAAAATTTTATTGCAATTCTAAATTTTTCCACTTCCTCCTTAAACCAATATAATTGAACACATTATTCCTCGCCTGCTCCTAAAGGTGGTTTCAGAGGAACCCATGCTTCATTCTGGCCAGGGTTTTATCAATTAGCTAATTATCTTCCCAGAAATGAACCTAAAATCTATCACCCACTAGCCACCTCACTCCCTATCTAAGTAAACCTCTATTTTTAAGTATATTAGCCCAAATCCTTAAGCCCAATGAGAGGTCATTTCTCCAAATGCATTGATTAAAATTCAAGTTTCCTAGATACTTAGCTTTAATAATCCTACACCAATTACCCTCATCCTTCATCAATTTCCACCCCACCTTAGTAAGAAGGACATTATTCAAATCAAAAATCCTTCTAATTCCTAACCCTCCTCTATTTTTGGGTCTACAAACTGTTTCCCAACTCACAAGGTTTAATATATTCTTCTCTCTGCCCCCAACCAAAAGAAATTTCTTTGGATTTTCTCCAATTTCTCTGCCATGCTTTGGGAGATTTTGAATAAGGAGAGGAAGTAAACCAAGATTTCTCAAGGAATGAAGCCAAAAGTTGTAGCTTACCCACACTACTCAAGGTTTTACCTTTCCACCCAATCAACTTCTTTGCATCTTTTCTATAATGGTATTTCAAAAATTATTACTAACTTATTTCATAGTCAAAGGAAGCCCCAAGTACATATCAGGGAGTGAGGTGGTGTTGCAACCAAGGATATTTATGATCCTCCACTGGATATCTAGCATGAAGTTGAAGAAAACACCTTACTTTTATCCAAATTAATTTTTTGTCCCACATTGACAACATATAGCTCCAAGAAACATTTCCAAGCTTTAGCTTCAGCCACCAAGGACTCCCCACTTAGGAGAGTGTCATCCACAAACTGTTGTATCACCTCCACTAGTAGTGAGGTAGTTGGGTTTAATACCTTTTATCTCCCCTCCTTGAAACTTTCTCAAGAATGCTCTTCTCAGCGCTTTAGCAACCATAATGAATAGATAAACAGAAATAGAGTCCTCCTATCTTAGGCCTCTCTCCCCACTAAAGTTTCCCCAAGTTGATCCATTCACCAACACCGAATAATTGACTGTCTCTACCATTCATTTAACCAAATTTATAACATCCTAGCTAAAACCAATTTTCACCATGATTTCATACAAAAAGTTCCAACTCATCCTATCAAAGGCTTTTGATATATCTAGCTTCAATGCCACATTGGGATTGCCACTCTTCTCCATTGAGTGAAGAACCTCGTGGATCTATCAGCTCAAGACAAACCCATTATGGGTTTTCCCAATAAATTTGTGCAACAATGACTTTAATCTATTTACCAATATCTTGGAAAAAATTTATAAGTAGTGTTGTATAGGCTAATCAATCTGAAGTCAGAGAGAACCCCCGGATCCTTGACTTTGGGGATCAAAAAAATGAACATTTTATTAAGTCGCTTAAGAATCTTCCTAGTTCTAAAAAAATCATGAGCATCCCAAATTAGATCAGTCTTAATCATCTCCCAAAAATGTTGGAAAAAGGTCAGTGGAAAACTAGTAGGCCTAGGGACTTATAGGCTTTCATGGAGAAAATAGCTTTGCAAACTTCCTCCTTTGAGACCAGTTGTGTCAATTCCTCATTCTTCTCCACCAAAATTACTATGGACATGGAGTTGATCAGCCATTTTCTATCCTCCTCATTGGGGGTTCTATGCTCGTCCTTAAAGAATTTTTGAAATATGTGCTAGTTCAACTACCAATCTCTTCTATTTTTATTAACTTTGCATTATTATCGTCTCTCACGTCATCAATGGTGTTTCTTCTCTTGTGGATGGAGGTTGATCTATGGAAAAATGCAATATTCCTATCTCCCAGCTTGAGCCACAAAACCCTCAATCTTTGCTTCCAAAAGGTCTCTTCTCTAAACATTGTATCTTTCCACACCCTCCTATAATTTTCTCTTCCAAAATCATGTTTTCTAAGGCAAACCCTACCCCATCGATTTCTAGATACTTTTTCAAACACCTAGTGAGCATAATCCATAAAACCCAAAATAGTACACATTTGAACTAGTTGCATTTCTAGAATGATGTTCTAATTATTGATAAGAATTTTAAGTCTGAAATTAAGATGGGAAATAATGGAATCATTCCCATAGTGGGAAAAGGATCTATCATGGTCTGCACCAAGAAAGGTGAGAAGAAGGAGCTAAAGAATGTGTATTTTGCCCCCAGTATGAAGCACAACTTGATGAGTGCTAGACAACTCATTCAAAATGGATACAATGTGATGATGGAAAATGACAAGTGTGTCATTCATGAGAAGGATGGGACTGTTGAAACAAAGAAGAGTACAAACTTTCTCCATAGATCACATGTTTTGCCATTATCAAAGAAATCTATAATGGAGAATTTTTGTAATGATAGGAACATGAGACATGTATCTTCCTCAAATTGTTTAACTTTATTGTTGCTTAAACTACCAAAACACACACTAAAGGAAGAATTAAGCTTGGAAGCTTTGACTATTTAACACTTTTGTTCTAGGAATTAAGCTTAGTGTGTGATTTTTAAGTCATTCCCCAAAATACAGCTCTGGTGCTCTAATATGCACTAATATGTACTACTATGGATTGCAGGATAAGCATAGAATGAAATAATTGGATATGTTGGAAACCCTCAAACTGTTGGTATTAACATTGAACATAGCCTCCTATTTCTTCATCATTCTCCACCATTTTTATGAAGTCCTATGTAGCTTCCATTGTATTCATCGGCTATCTATTACTTTTTTCTGTAATAATTCTCTCATTAATTACCACATTAATTAGATACTAAATCATTATCTACAAAACATACAATTTCAATATCTAATGTTTTTTCAATTTTGGTCAAAGGTATGTTTTGTCTCAAGTCATTTCAAATTTCATCAAAGGATCATGATGCTATGCTATAATAAATTCAAATGGATTAGTTAAATTCAAATAAACTAAGTAAGTTTATAAAAGTGATTAGTATTTTTTTCATTTTAAAATAATTTTAAGATAATTTTTAATATTGATGATGAATATTTATTTTTGAAAATAGATTTATTTGTTTAAAGATAAATTTATAATACTATTATCTATTTTTTATATTATTAATCAAACAAATTTATTTATTCATATAAAATAAATTTATTTAAATGAATTTCATTTATTCTTAAATATAAATTTTTTTAAAGATTAAAATTAATTAATTTATTAGAAAATAAGATAATTATATTTTACATTTATATATTGATAAACAGTATATATCAACTAATTTTACTACCCAAAAAAAAATGTATTATTCAATATTTAATTTCAACAATTAAAATTTAATTACACATTTCAAAAAATTTAATTCAACTATTTATATTTTTCAATTTTATGGATATGTCCATTTATAAAAAGATAAAAGATAGGGACTTTAGCTCCCAAGAGCTCTTGTTTGAGATGATATACTTCTATTCTTCACTCAACATTTGATCGATACTTTATATTGATAATGAAGTCCATAATGGAGCAGCAATATAGGTGCAGAAATTACTAACGTTTGTTTTCATCTTATCTAATAAATACTAGTTTAATCAATAAATACACACTGGAGGCTAACAAAGAAATACTAGTTTAATCAATAAATACACATTGGAGGCTAACAATGACTTGACATTTTCTTTTGATTCATATTATGCTTTGAGTTGTATTGTGATGATTGTACAAATGTGTTTCATGTCTAGATTACATTGAAATGATTTTGACTTTATTCGCATTTCTTTTTGAACAAATGTATTCATTTCAACTAATTTCATTACTGCTACTTCCAAATTATTGTATTTATTTAGTGAAACTTACTAGTGTTCCCATTTGAACTCCTTAATCTTTCTATCAACATCCTATAATATCTTTAACTTTTGTCATTTCTCTAGGCTAGCAGAACATGTCCTAAACTCATTATTTATCAACTCGCCTATTTTTATTTTTATTTTTCATTTCTAATGCTCTTTACACTCTTTGGATTTGTTACGTGAACAAGATGACATGATGACCCCCATTTTAGACCTTCCATAATATGTACTAAAAAATCCTATTATAGTTCTATATCCTTTCCAAAACCAAAAAATGCTCCTTTTTGTATTTGTGATAGGAGAAGAGACCATCCAAATGTCATGTGATGTCTTAATTAATAATTATTATATGTATGTTTATTACTATTTATTATATTATATTAAAATATAATTGTATTATTATAGTCTATATTATTAATGTTACTATTATAATTTTTTTCTTAGTAATTAATAATCAATGAGACTATCATTAATATTAATAATATATTATAGTGTTAATAGTTGATATATATTTTTATCATTTATATTCAAAAGGATTATTATTTCAACATATAATTAATATGTACATATCTAATGTTATGATTATATATATAACATATTATAATTTATATACTCTTTTTTTTTAGTAAAAGTCTATTGGCCTATTCTATTAATTTTAAATATTTAACATTTTTTTTACCATATTCAAAGTGCAGGCATCGAGGAAAAAATAACAGGGAAGAAAACCCCCAAGGTAGTTGGGACAAAAGACTTGTATTACTAAATACAATGCCCAGTGGGGGTCTTTGGAAGGCATCCCTTCTTTAAACAATAGTAAAAAAAAAAATTGAGCCCTTAATTGGGGTTAAAAGAAGGATGTCCTTCTTTACATGGGTATACTATTAATTACAATATAACATTTATACAATACCCCTTGTGTTTTTGGGATTCATAAAATTGTGTTCCCTCAAAAAACTTCTATTCCATCCTTTCATCCTTTGTTTTGTACCTGTTTGCACTCATAAACACAACAAAACACTTTACAATGAATTATCATAGTTTAATACAAAATGATATCATTTTGTATCATGAAGAGTGTTTGAGGAACATATTAGAGTTCAACTAAAATTAATGTGATCTAAATTGAGGAAGTGGGCTACAACACCATATCTGGTGAATTGATTACCTGCGATACCAATGTTCAAATTTTGGAAATTCTTGCAAAACTTGAAATAAAACTGTATGCAAACCAAAAGCCATCTTATTCATTGAGATTGAAAGAATATATACAATGATGGAATATCAACAGCCACCATAACCATGAATTCAAAATGTTTATGTGGTTAAAATTTTTAAAATAACAAATTAAAATAAACTATTCAAAACTAAGTGTCTAATTACCCCAACTTGTCGAGGTCATAACTTTTGACCCGTAATTCAAAATTCAAAACTGCTTATGCCAGTGGAAAGAAGAACTAAAAATCTAGTAGTTCAGTCCCTAAAATAGAGAGCTTATGGCTGTCCAATTTTAAAAATTGATTATAGTTTTGGCTTGAAATTTTGAGTAGAAGACCTCTGAAAAGGCCAAACAAAAAGATATAGAAAAACTATTTTAAAAAAAAGAAATACTTTTTGAAAAATTAGATCTTTTATATAATTTGGATCATAATGCCAACCTAGCTCTATATCTATAGCATCCTACCAATATTTCCAATGGTCACTTAATCCAAGTAGCTCAATTACATTGGTTAAAAAGCATAGAAAATTAAAAGGCATCAGTTAGAAAATATCAATGATAAGGTTGCAAAGAAGACCATAAATGAGATATGATTTGCAATTATGACCTAATAAGTGGTTAGGGTTAAAATTTTGATTGCATTAGACACTTCTCAAAATATTATTGTTAGTGGTACCTCCATTTCCTAAAATGATCAATCAACATAGTCAATGGATCTATCCTAATTCATGGTCAAACAAGTGTTTTTTTTTCTGTTTTTTTTTAGATCGCCATTTTTTGGACCCCCATGACTCTGCACATACCCATGATCTTGATGAAACCTAGACCATTCATCTACAAACCATTGGTGGGTTAACATTTTAAGTCTATCTTTGTTAATAGTAAATTAATAAGTCCCTATATGGTTGGTTTTATTGGACTTAAAAATAGATAACTTGAATGACCAAAAGCATTATTGTTAAGCCTTACCTAAGGTAAAATTTACTAGAACGTGTTTCCCATCTTACACCTAATAAACCATACAACCTAATTGTCAGGGATACAACTTAAAGGTGGAAAAAGATTATAGATTTTTTCATCAACTCGTTGATTGGCTATTACATTAGCTAGCTTATTGCCTTCCCTACATATGTTTGAATTTAATATCTATAAAATGTGCTATTAGCAGTTTCGTTCATTCTAATATTGAGTTTAATTTCCAATTTTGGGTACTATCCATCCTTAATGAATTTATTGTATTTTGATGACCTTCCACAATCAATTTTTTGATACCTGTCCTTACTAAGTTTTATCCCTTCCAAAAGTGTTTTTATAGCTATTGCATTGTTAGCTTCATTATTTAGAATTTTTTCTAATTTAGTTATAGCTTGTCCATCACTATTATGAACTATACACTTGATGCTAGCTATGTCGGGGTTACCTCTTGATGCACCATCAAAGTTTACTCTATTCCAACTTGCAATTGGCACTTCCCAATTGGGTGAACCCACAATAGTGGGTAACACTTTTTCAGAGGTAGATATTCCTCCAAAATCATGCAACAACCAATTTTCCTTTTCTTAGTTTCGATAGAAACAATTTAGTTGCTATTGAAACAAATAATTCTTCAAGTTTCTATGGAAACTTTTTGTGCCACATAGTTTTGATAAAAACTACATAGTTAGTTTTATTAATCTCATATTGGTTTTGACATATGAGAGACAACACACTTAAGTCATTTACTTAGTTCATGTCGAACAAGTAGCGTATGTAGAGCATAAGTTGTCAGTTATAAAGTATATGCCAAGTAACTAGTAAGTATCAAGTCACTCAAGTGCCGAGAAGATAGTAAGTTTCAAATCATTCAGAGGTCTTGTGATCAATGGATGTCGAATCATTCAGAGGTCAAGTTACAACATTAAAGATACAGTGGATGTTGAGCATTAGACACTTGAAGTGCCAAGTAAACAGTTTTGGACATAGTTTTTTGTAATGGTGCAAACTTCTATGTAAACCATTTTTTATCCAACTTAAGGATTGTTTTACAATTCTAAGATGATAAGGATGAATCTATATTTCATATCCCTATGTATTACATGCAACCAATCAATTGAAGGGATGTTTTAAGTAGAAAAATGGGTGAATCACAATCATTGATTCATACCTAACCCTAAGTCACCTAGGTCTTCTTAAGGAGGACAAACCCTAAAATATGTAAGAGTGGAATGTGAAAAGAGAGAAGTTTGCATGTGAAAATAGAGCATTCATGGTGGCTAAGGAGTTGTGAATTAAGATACATTGCAGAATCAGTTAGAGGAGAACAGAGGAAAGGAATTAGAGGATAGAAGTGATACATTTGATCAAAGAGGATCAAGTACACATCAGGAAAGAGGTGATATGTTATCTAGAAGTTGAGTGTTAACTGAAGGATCATTATTGATATATTCTAGGAGATGAATCAATTAAATCTCTTAATAGAGTAGTCCTAATAGGATGTTGTAAATCCTTTAACATGGCGCTTACTTCATTGTAAGTTAAAGTCCTTTGAATTAAGATACATTGCAGAATCAATTAGAGGAGAATAGAGGAAAGGAATTAGAGGATAGAAGTGATACATTTGATCAAAGAGGATCAAGTACACATCAGGAAAGAGGTGATATGTTATCTAGAAGTAGAGTGTTAACTGAAGGATCATTATTGATATGTTCTAGGAGATGAATCAATTAAATCTCTTAGTAGTCCTAATAGGATGTTGTAAATCCTTTAACATGGTGCTTACTTCATTGTGAGTTAAAGTCCTTTAATCAGACACACTTCTAATAAGGTGTTGAAATCCTTTAACAAGGTAAGATCTAACAATCTTGTAAGCCTTTAACAGGGGAGACCTTTCACAAGTTAGATCATAGTTTATGATTAGACATTGTAGCCTTCATTGGATACATTTTATAATTGCAGCAATGGAGATTTGTGGGTGTCATCACGACCTAGTTTTACCTTCTCATTGGAGGGTTTCTAGGTAACCAAATATCTTGTGTCATATATGTGTGAATGTTATTTTCTTTCATGCTATGGATGTATATGTTTAATTTGGAATTTCAGTTTACATGCAAATTATGAGATGGATGTATGGTGAATAAATTTATTGTTAAATTTTTGAAGGATTGATTAACCCCCCCGCACCCCCCTCAGAGTTTACTTCCCATATTGTATTTCCAACAATTGGTATCAGAGACTAGTTCTCTCAAAGGGAAAGTTTGCAACTTTGAGGAAATATCTTGAAGATGGAAGTCTACAAATTGGGAAAGACTATTGAGAACCATAAGATTGAAATACAAGTTGCCCTACATCAGTTGAATGAAGCATGAGATGAGTTGAAGTGCACATTGAAGAGAAGGAAAGAGATAGCTATTGAAGAGAATGATAGACAATACCAAGAGATTGATACTACTGAATTGTTTGCAAATGGAAACACAAGTAAATTTAATGCTCTAGTTGGAGATTGGATGGAAAAGAATGGAGCCCTCACTGAAGAGGTCGAAAGTCTAAAGATAGAACAAGAAGTCCAATCAGCATTGCTATGTGAGGTGATCAAGTAGATCTATTTAGCAAGAGTATTTAGAATCAGAATCAAAATGCATGAAAGGAAGGATAAGTTTTAGGGGAGACCAAGCAGAGACTATAGAGGCAAAGTCAGCATAGTAGATCTACTCAACAAGAGTATTCAAAATCAGAATCACAATAGAATAATCAACTCATGGGGAGTTACAAAAATTTTGTAAGTGTTTTGCAAAATTTTGAACTTTTGAATTTTAGAAAGTCAAGTATTGAAATGGAGATTATTTGAGTTCTGCTCAAAGGATAAGGTTATTCATGCATGACCAAGTATTTTTGCCATTCATGTCAAACGGGGAGATTGTTAATCTAATATTGGTTTTGAAGTATGAGTGACAAAAAACTTAAGTAATTTTCTTGGTTCATGCTGAACAAGTAGTGTATGTTGAGCATAACTTGTTAGATATATAGTATATGTCAAGTAAGTAGTAAGTGTCAACTCACTCAAGTGTCGAGTAGATAGTAAGTGTTGAGTCATTCAGAGGCCAAGTGATCAATGGATGTCAATTCATTCAGAGGCTAAGTTACAACATTAAAGATGCAGTAGATGTCGAGCATCAGCCACTTCAAGTGTTGAGTAAACAATTTTGGACATAGTTGTTTGTAATGACACAAACTTCTACGTAAACCATTTTATAGCTGACTTAAGGATTTTTTTTACAATTCTAAGATGATAAGGATGAATCTATATTGTAGATCCCTATGCAATACATGCAAACAATAAATTGAAGAGATGTTTTAAGTGGCAAAATAGGTGAATCACAATCATTGATTTATACCTAACCCTAAGTCACCTAGATCTTCTTAAGGATGAAAAACTCTAAAAGATGTGAGAATGGAATGTGAGAAGAGAGAACTTTGCATGCACAAATAGAGAATTCATGGTGGATAAGGAGTTGTCAATTAAGATACATTGCAAAATCAGTTAGAGGAGAACAGAAGGAATTAGAAGATAGAAGTGATACATCTAATCAAAGAGGATCAAGTACACATTAGGAAAGAGGTGATCTATTATCTAGTAGTAGAGTACTAAGTGAAGGATCATTGTTGATACATTCTAGAAGGTGAATCAGTTAAATCTCTTAGCAGAGTAGTCCTAATAGGTTGTTGTAAATCCTTTAACGAGGTGCTTACTTAATTTTAAGTTAAAGTCCTTTAATCGGGCACACTTCTAAAGGGTGTTGAAATCCTTTAACAGGGTAAGATCTAAAAATCTTGTAAGCCTTTAACAAGGTAGACCTTTCATAGCGTAGATCATATTTTATGAGAAAATATTATAGCCTTCATTAGATACACTTTATTACTATAGTAGTGGAGATTTATGGGTGTCATCCCCACCCCAGTTTTACCTTCTCATTGGAGGGTTTCTAGGTAACCAAATATCTTGTTTCATATATGTGTGAATGTTATTTTCTTTCATGTTATGGATGTATATGCTTAATTTGGTATTTTAGTTTACATGTAAATTGTGAGATGGATGTGTGGCGAATGAATTTATGGTTAAAGTTTTGAAGGACTAATTGACCCCCTCCCCCTCAAAGTTTACTTCCCATGTTGTACTTCCAACAAGTTTCAATCAAAACTATATATGTATTTTCTATCAAAACTACCAAGCTCAATCGGGGTTTGTTAACCCCAGTCTCGAGCTTGCTAATTTCAATCAAAACTAGTTATTAGAGTTTCAATCGAAACTAGTGAAAAAATGGAAATCTCAAATGTTTTCACTACAACCCCACATGTCATTTTTGACAATGGGGCTATAGTTTTGATCGGAAGCATGGAGAGATGCATCTTAAACTATCAAACTTCAAAAAAGATATGATTTTCCAGTATTTTACCCATTTTAAATTATTTTAGTTTCATTTTATATATTTTATTGTATGTATGTATATGTATGTGTATATATCATGTATGTATGTATGTATATATATATATATATATATATATCATGTACATTTCTATATATATATCATGTATGTATACATATATATATATATATATATATATATATCATGTACATGTATGTATATATATCATGTATGTATACATATATACATACATATATATATATATATATATATATCATGTATGTATGTGTATATATGCATATATATACCATGTGTACATGCATATATGTATATGTATATGCACATGTGTATATGTATATATACACATACATGCATATCATGTACATATATGTACATATGTATATATGTGTGTGTATGTATGTATAAATATTATGGATACATACATATTATGGATATACACATACATTTAAATTTTTAATGTACACATGTGAACTTGTAATATATTAATATTTAAGTTCATATATATATATAGACATGTTTGTGTGTGTTTGTGTGTTTAAATCTTCACCTTACCCCTCATTATAATTTCAATGAACTAACCCTAACATTAGTTCCAACAGGCTAGGTCATGATATGAACCCTAATATAAACTTCACCTTGGTCCTCACCCTAATCTTAAGTCTAATTAAACCTTGACTAAAACCTAATCTAAAAAATAAATATAGCCACAATCCTAACCCTAAATGTCATGTAACATAATACTAACCCTCATGTAAATTTAATCCTAATCTTAACTCTAAACATTATATATTTACCGTAGAATTGACCTTGATTTTAACCATAGCCATAAAATTTAAATTGTACCCATAATCCTACTTGTTTAATCTTAATTTCATATAGGCTATACAATAACCATAATTATAACTATTTCTCTAACTTTGGTATGACCCTAAACCTAAACCTTGAAACCTAAAGTTATATCATTAATCCAAAAGTTATCCCTAAACCTAACCATGATGTGAAGACTAACTATAAACTTTTACAGTGATCCTAACTTCTTAAACCTAAAAAACCCAAATATGAATCCTAACTAAAAAATTTAATCTATTTACACTAACCCTAGAAATATTTAATCCTAAATATCCCTAAACATTATATTAACCCTAACATTGATAATGATTTTAATGATATAGCTTCAAATCCTAACCACAATCCTAACTCTAAGCCTAATCATAACTATAACCATAACATAAACCTTAATCTTAATACTAAACCCTAACCCTAATCAGATTAATTTATTCAACATTTAACACTAAATCCTAAACCTAATCATAATTCTACTCATAATGCTAATGTAAGTATCACACTAATGATGACTATAAACACAATTATAACACTAAACCTAACTCTAACCATAATAGCTTACTCAACATAGAACGCTATATATGAAAACACACTCCTAACCCTAACCCTAAATATTTTTCTAACCCTAATTTAATGAAAATTTACCATGATTAAACCCTAATAATGACCCTAAACTCAATCTTAATACTAATTCCTAACCCTAAAATTAACCCTAACCATAATTGTGATATAACATTAATCTTGAATGCCAACCCTAATCAAATTAATTTATGCTATGAAGCATGTGCAACAAGAAAAATATGTACTACTAATTATAACTCTAAACCTAACTATAACCCTAATAATAAGTCTTAACCTAACCCTAATGTTTTAACTTTAAGTCTAACCCTAAAATTAACTCTAAACTTAACACTAACTCTAACTATAATCATAGTCCTACTTATTTCCCTAACCTTAGCCATGATCGTGACAATATACCTGTTAAATTATATAGTGAATCTAGTTCTATATTTAACCTAGTTATTGTTGATCTCAGATTGGTTTTAACAAGTGAGTGTCAACACACTTAAGTAATTTACTTAGTTCATGCCGAACTAGTAATACATGCTAAGCGTGACATGTAAATATTAGACCATGCTGACTCATAGTGACTGTCAAGTCACTTATGTGATGAGTCACTCATGTGTCGAATCACTCTGATGCCAAGCAGATAGACCATGCCAAGTGATTCAAGAGCTGAGTAAATAGTGGATGCTAATAATGCAAGTGCCAAGTCATAGTATAAAGATCAGTGCATGCCAAGTATCAGAGACTTCATATGCCAAGTGACACAGTTTTGACATATTTGTTTGCAATGGTACAAACAACTATGTAAACCATTTTTGAGTAGACTTAAAGGTAAATAATGGTATTTTGGAGATAAGGATGACTCTATATTTGGATTAACTATGCAATTACATGAAGCCAATCAGAAAAAGGGAAGGATTAAGTAGAAAAATGGATGAATCTCAACTGTAGATTCATACCTAACCCTAAGCCACCAAAGTCTTCTTAAGGAGGACGAAGTCGTAAACTCTTTATGGATGAATGATCGATGAAGGAGAGTAGAAGGAGTGAAGAGGATAGTTTGCATGTGCAAACAGAGCATTCAAGGTGACTTGGAAGTTATGAAGAAAGAGTGAACTACAGAATTAGTTAGAGTAGAATAGAGGATAGAGAAGAGTATACAACATTGAGACATCCGATCAAAAAGGATCAAAAAAACATTGTATAGAGGTGATCTATTATCAAGAAAGCAAGTGTTAATCACAAGATCTATGCTAAGACATTTTAATGGGTGATTTCAGTCAAATCTCTTAATAGATTAGTCTTAATAGGTTGTATGAAATCCTTTAATAGGGTGCTTACTTAGTTGTAAGTTGAAGTCCTCTAACAAGGCACACTTCTAACAGGGTGTTGAAATCCTCTAACAAGGTGAGACCTAATAGTCTTTGTAAGCCTTTAATAGGCAAACCTTTCACAAGGTAGATCATGTTTCATGGTCAAAACATTGTAACCTTCATTGGGTACTCTTTATTGCTACAGTAGTGAAGATTTGTTGGTGTCATCCCCACCCCAGTTTCTAAGCATGAAAAGCTTCCTACATGTGCCAAGTGGAATGGTAGAAGATGTCAAGCTAGCAATCTAGCTAGTTGATGCCAAACTTGTAGTGGTTACTAAGTGGTGGAAATGTCAATGGATGTTGAGTGAGCTTGAAATTGGTTGATGTCAAGCTTATAGTTGTGTAAGCACTTAACATTAAATTCAAAGGTTTTAAAGGGTATTTGATCAATTTTAGCTCATTTTTCATCATTTCAAATTTGAGAAAGGGAAAGAAAAGTAGAAGGTGATCTAGAGATTCGTCAACGTATTTGCAAAAGATTTTAGCAGCAATCTCAAGCTAGTTTGTCATATTTCCTAAGGTATTTATCAAGAATCGAGCTACATATTTTTAAATTTTAAAAACCCTAGTTTCACACAATGGCATCGAGTTTAAAGAATGTTGAAGGGAAGGAAGTTTTAAACATTCAGTTAGTGAGTAATGAAGTTAAACAATCCATGGTTAAAGCCATTCTTGACATCATATATAAACAAGACCCTTAGGGCATGAGGTAAATTTAGATGAAGCCTCAACAACTATAACAACTCTACTAGCAGAAGAAGTAGATAAGACTGCAAAAGTTTTTGGAAACTATGAGATAGTAAAATCAAAGGTTGTCATGGAATTGAAGACTGCCTCTACAATAGAGAAGATGGACAAGCTAGTAAAGAAATTAAAAGCAAAATTTGGAGAGGGTGTCAAGGAGGAAGAGGAAGAAGAAGAAGAGGATGAAGAGGAAGAAGGAACTCAAGCACAAGAACCTCTAGTACTGACACAGGGCAAGGGAGAAGATAAAGAAGAGGAGGAGATTGAAGGTGTTGAGGAAGAACAAGCCAAGGAAGTACCTACTCCTACCGAGAAAATTAAAAGGAAGGCCAAGGAAAAGCCTATGGAAAGGACCAAGAAACTTGTCAAACCAAGTCAGCCAAAGCCCACTGCACATACAACAAGAGCTAGCAAATGTGCTACAACACAAAAGGCCAAAGAAAAGATAAAGCAAATGAAGCAAGGAGGTAAAGAGCAGAAAAGACAGAGAAGGAAATATGTTGCATGACCAAATTCTAATGAAGAGAAGATAGAGTCAGACAACAAAAACCAATTTAAGGTGGTGAGTCACAATGCTCTCTCAGATCATGAGAGTTTATGTGGAAATGTTAAGAACAATGCAAATCTATCAGGTTTTAGTCATGTTGATTTTGAAAAATTGGGCAAAGAGGAGAAAAACCAAGTGGAAGAGGCCCTATATGCCATGATATCAAAATTGAAGACAACACCCTTATAATTTTCCAACTCAATACCTAAAATTCTATATGGAATATTTAAGCAAAAATGGCATTATTTTCTAAATTTGGAAAGACAAATTAGGGAGACCACACAAGCCCAAGTAATGCCTGAGTTGACTAAGGGACAAATTGCAAAGGTTGTAAAGAAATATACAGTTAGGTTCACAACTAAATACAAAGCCTTTAGCATTCTACAAAATAATATTGAGGATGTTGTAAAGAAATCAACTCAGATTTGGAAACTCGTTTATGGGTTAACCACAGTTAAGAAAGGAGAAGTTGAACCTTCAGAGGTTAAAGATGATGACAAAGAAGATGATGATAAATAATATGATGACAAAGATAACATAGTTAGAGGAGAGACAGAAATGAAAGAAGATGACAAGGCAACAACTGAGTCTGAGCAGCAAGAAGAACAGAGTGTGCATGACACGCAATTGCAGAGTGTCAATCCTCCACATGACACAACAAAAATAACTATAACTATAACTATCAAGGATGTCTCTGATCTATCAGCTCTAAAAATCATTCCTCTTACTGCATAATACTTGAAGAAAATACTAGATCAATCTACATTGCAAGCCAAATTTTGTGGCAATCCAATTTTGGTTAGTGTAGAGGAACTACAACAAAAGTTAGTAACTGATGTTACAAGGGAAAAGGTGAATCCACAAGAACCACCTTCTATCATCCCTTCAGTTACTAATGTACAATATTTGGTCCAAATTCTTGAAGTTACATCTACCAAGGTTGATACAATTATCAAGGTTGGTATTATTGAGAAGAAAGCAGAAGAGAAAGACATCACTGCTGGATAGAAAGAAATAGGTTAGATAGACTTATTTGCACCTAGAGCACAAGGACAAGGTATTGTCAAGTCATAGTAGTAGACCAGGGAAAGCCTAAAGAGAGTGAGAAGACACCTAAGGTGAAGGAACAAGTGTCCATTCAAGCACTGGTAGCTTTGCCAGCATCTGGCACTTCTTATACACAAACTCTTTAGAGGCTAAGCATAGAAGCTATTCCATTGTAGATCTTAGTGCCAAGCCCAAGCTCATCAAAGGTTGAAAAGGTAATTCACTGTGGAGATATAAGCCTTGATGAAGAAAATTGTTATACCAAAATATGATTATGATACTATGACATTAGAGAAAATAAGCATACTAAAATAGGCCTTAGAAAGGAAAAAGCATCAAGAAATGCTTAGGAGAGAATATAGGAAAAAGCAAGCACTTCAAGATATTAAGGACATCTTTCTAGATGCATATAGTCTACCAACTCCTGAAGAGACCAAGCCACTAATAGAACAACTCACAGATATAGTGGAAAAGGTCAATAATGAAGACCTTGATACAAATGCCAAACTTTTAGAATGGTCAGAAAAGAAGTTCCAAAATAAAGTGAATGAGAAAATATCTAGTGAGATAGCACTACAACAAGTTGCATTGGCAACTAAGGTTGAGGATGTAAAGAAGGTACTTAAGAACATCTTCCTATTGTACACAAAACTATTGAATCCAACACTCTTCACCCAAGAGACAAGGAGTCACATTTTGAACTTGGAGAGCAAAATTTTTTCTTCAGGTACAAGATTGCCATTGAATCTAACTAGGAGTGAAAATCATTTTAGAACATTGCTTTAAACACAGAGTTAGTTAGCTATATTGACGGTAGATGAGGCTAACATAAGAGCCAAACTAGAAATCATTCAAGAAACTCTCACCCCACACATGGAAACATTGCACAAGGAGCTAGCCTATGCTAAAACTCTACTGAAGAAAGACCCCAATATTTCTACTTTAGATGGTCTAGTCCACCTTGTTGTCGAGCTTGCAATCCAACTCAAGTCACTAGATGTTACATGTGATAATTGGGATGCAACCCTTAAGATCATATTGGATGTCCATAAATCCTTTCTAGACAAACACACAATAAGTGTATAGCCCATTTGACATAAGTGTCAAAAAGGGGGAGAAATAGAAAGGGAAGCATAGTAGCAAGTAGAGAAATATTTTTTAGGAGAATAAGAACAAAGGAATGAGATATATCATTGGGGAGATATACATTTTTGGAGGAGAAACAAAGTAGAGAAAGAGAAAGAACAAAATGGAAAATATCAGCTAAGGGAGAGCATATCAGATGAAAGAGTATCAATAAACTAGGGGATTGAAGTCAAAGTGTATGAGCAGAGACACATTTAATCAAATGAAGCATAGAATTTTGGTTACAGAATAGACATATAAACTCAGTGGGAGTTATCAAAATTTGAGGTATACAAGTTATTGCAAATTTTGAAGTTATGTATATAAGTCGACTAGTGCATATGTATATTCAAGTGTTTTTTACACTCATTTCAAAAGGGGAGAATTTTGATCTTAGATTGGTTTTGGTAAGTACGTGTCAACACACTTAAGTAATTTAATTAGTTCATGCCAAACTAGTAATACATGCCAAGCACATGTAAATATTAGACCATGTCAAGTCATAGTGCATGCTGAGTCACTCATGTGCCAATTCACTTATGTGTCGAGCAGATAGACCATGTTGAGTGATTTAGGAGCCAAGTAAACAGTCGATATTGAGCAATGCAAGTGTTGAGTTACAGTATAAAAATTAGTGCATGCTGAGTATCGGAGACTTCATATGTCGAGTGACACAATTTTGACATTATTTTTTGTAATGGCACAAACAACTATGTAGATTGCTTTTGAGACGACTTAAAGGTAAACTATGATATTTTGGAGATAAGGATGAATCTATATTTGGATTCCCTATGCAATTACATCCAACCAATCAGAAAAAGGGAAGGATTAAGCATAAAAATGGATGAATCTCAATCGTAGATTCATACCTAACCCTAAGCCACCAAAGTCTTCTTAAGGAGGACGAAGCCCTAAACACTTTATGGATGAAATATCAATGAAGGAGAATAGAAGGAGCGAAGAGGATAGTTTGCATGTATAGATAGAGAATTTAAGGTGACTTAGAAGTTATGAAGAAAGAGTGAATTGTAGAATCAGTTAGAGCATAATAAAGGATAGATAAGAGTATACAACATTGAGACATCCGATCAAAAAGGATCAAGAAGAAATTGTATAGAGGTGATCTGTTATCAGGAAAGCAAGTGCCAATCGCAGGATCTATGCTGAGACATTTTAATAGGTGATTTCAATCAAATCTCTTAACAGAGTAGTATTAACAGGCTGTATGAAATCCTTTAACAGTGTGCTTACTTAGTTGTAAGTTGAAGTCCTCTAACAAGGCACACTTCTAACAAGGTGTTGAAATCCTCTAACAAGGTGAGACCTAGTAGTTGTTGTAAGCCTTTAATAGGGTAAATCTTTCACAAGGTAGATCATATTTCATGGTCAAAACATTGTAACCTTCATTGGATACACTTTATTGTTGTTGTAGTGAAGATTTTTAGGTGTCATCCCCACCCCAGTTTTACCTTCTCACTTGGAGAGATTCTGGGTAATCATATATGGTGTTATGTGTGTGAATGATTGCATGTTCATATGTTTTAGATGTATATGATTTACATGTTATTTCAATTTTCTCATTGAATGCATGTGATAGATATGTGGTGAAAGTTTTATGGGTCCAAGTTAAAACTACTGATTCACCCCCACCGCCCCACCCCCTAGAAGTTTACCTTTCCTATTTGTAGTTCCAATAGTTATGTGTCAAGTAGTCCACCCATGTGATCCAGACTCTATCTAGGCTTAATTGAAACAATTTTATGAAGTTGTCACACACACACATGATATAAAAATTGACAAAGAATTAAAATAATGGTTAGGGTTCTAATGTGAGTGCTTAGATTACCTTTTTAGAATTACTTTTTTACTACAATTAAGCTTAAATATTAGGGCGAACATATATATGGGTAAAAGTACAAACCTATGTCACCTTTTTATAAAGAAAAAGGATCTCAGAATGCAAACAATTCAACTTTAATAACATTAAAATAGTATTTTTGTTTAGAATTTGAAGATGATGTAAATTGATGAATTGTGTGAAATTGGATGAATTTAATGAATCTAATGTTTTTTATTTTTTTAGTAAGAATTGATTCATTTTTTAAAATTTTGAAGTCCTTTTTTTCACTTCGAATAATATAGGGTGTAGTTCTCGTCAAACAAGTATATGCAAATCATCTTTTTTTGCTCTAATTTGAAAATATATTGTAGATGACATGTATAGCTAGGGCACAAAGAACTATTTGGGTTTTATTTATATTTTCTTTTTTATAAGTACTCGAGGTCGACCTTATCGAAAACCAACATTTTTTTCTTCCTATCAAATCTACACGTTTTTTAAAAACAGTTACATATTGTTGAAGAGGACTCTCTCCTCTAGGGATAAATATAAATTTTCAAATTTTGTATTTATATATTGAATTGGTAAATATATATGTTTTTTTATTACTACCTCATTTAAATCAGCTAAATCTTGCTTAACTTTCTATTGTTCTTCAAATATTTTGTTAAAATGTTCTCTATTCCATTTTAGTAGTTTTCTTTTTTTATCCTTTAATTTAGACACAAATCTAAACATTTTAGAGCCTTCAAAATCTATTTCCTTCCACCATTTTTCGATTAGGTCCATAACCTCTTTGTTTTGGAGCCACATATTTTCAAATCTAAAGTGGTTCATAGAGGGTTTGATTTGTTCAAGTATGTCCAATCTGACCTGAAAGTGGTCTGAA
Source organism: Cupressus sempervirens (assembly GCA_028749045.1). Taxonomy (NCBI): domain Eukaryota; kingdom Viridiplantae; phylum Streptophyta; class Pinopsida; order Cupressales; family Cupressaceae; genus Cupressus; species Cupressus sempervirens. The sequence goes on from CM053788.1 coordinate 658,942,097, forward strand.
CTCAAGAATTTTAATATCTCAAATTCTAATGAGTAATAAAATAACCCTAAATCTCCTTTGAAAAGAAACCTATATAATTTTTTAGATATTTGGCCAAAACCTACTCTTCTATTGGTCCAAGTGTAATTCCCATTGGTATTCTTAATAACAATTAAGTTATTATCAGTAACCCATTGACTACAGTCTTTTTGAGATTGCAAGATATACGATGAGCCTCCAAATTTATCATTTAATTCAAGAATAGCATCGAAATCTCCACCTAGAATGTGAAAATCCTGATTATATAAATTTACATGATAGTTTAGTTCTATCCATAATTCTTCGTTTTGATTTTTCTAAGTGGGCTCATAGATGTTAGTCAGAATGAAATTAAGGTTAGAATTTATGATTCTAATCCTACCTGAGATCCAATTGATATTCTAGCCCAAGGGTTCATTAGTTATTATCTAGGTACCATAATATTGTTAATCTCCATGAGGCCCCACCCTATTCTACCCAATCTTCCTATCATAGTCCTATTCTATTTTTCATTTTGTTTTCTTTTGCTATTCTAAGTTTGATTTATGGATTATTACTATGTCTGAGTTGAATATTTTTAGAATTAAGTATAGTAATTCTTATTTACACTCAATAGTTCTAGTCATTGAAAATAATTCAAATATCAATCTCTCCCTCTTCAATAATAGGTTTCGCTTAATTATGCTTATGTGACTTTATTTTATTAGATAATCCTAAACTAATCTTAAGGAAATTTTGTTTTTCATTTATAATATTATTATTTACTTATAGGTTAACTAATGGATTGGAGATAACCTTCACAACTATTTGGTGCTTCTAGAGGCCTCCGCCAGGGTGACCCTCTCTCCCCATATCTATTCATCATCATGGCTGAAGGCTTGGGCAGATTCATTAAGCATCAGGTCTCCCAGAATTCTATTCAAGGCTGGCGGTGGGGTAATGGCTTACCTTCTCTTTCCCATCTTCAATTTGTTGATGATTCTGCTCTTCCCGGTCTTGCTAGGATCAAGGAAGCTGAAGCCTTTCGACATGTTTTGGACATTTATTTGGCAGCTTCAGGCCAGAAAGTTAATGAGCACAAATCTTTCATTTACTTTTTTAACACTCCTGATTCTATTCAACACAGGATTGTTGGTATCCTACGGTTTCATATAGGTTCACTACCTTTGACTTATCTTGGCATTCCTATTGCTGTTTCCAGGCAGCCACGTCTCTTCTGGCAAAATTTGATGACCAAGCTTCAGGATAAGGTAAATCATTGGACTCATAGATGGCTTTCTACTGCTGTCCGGGTTACTCTTCTTCAAGTTGTTATCCAAGCTCTTCCTACTTATAGAAGCATGGTTCATGTTGCACCTATTTACTTTCTCAAGGAGTTTGATGCTCTTTCTCGACAATTCCTTTGGAGTGGTAATTTGCGTAGTACTAAATGGAGCTTGGTTAATTGGGCAACTGTTTGTAGGCCTAAAAAGGAGGGTGGTCTTGGTCTTCGTTCTGCTCTATTGAGTAGACAAGCTTTGGCTACTAAACTTTATTGGCGATGGTGCTCTAGACAGCATCAACTTTGGGCTCGTATTATCACTCATAAATATTTTCATGGTGTTGATCCTTGCTCTGTTTCTGCACTTCCTCTTGAAGGTCGTGGCTCAATGGTTTGGCATACTTTGAAGACAGGTGCGATGTTGGTGAAGAGGGGTCTGTTCTGGATATGTAAAGGAGGTTCTCAAGCTTTGTTTTGGTCTGATGCTTGGGATGGATTCCCTTCCATTTTATCCATATACCCTCATCTTCAGCCTCTTTGTGACTCTTTTCTTGCCGCTGGATGGGATAAAGTGGCTCATTACAAGACTCCTTATCAATTGGGACCTGTTGTTGGTTATAGATGGAAGCATTCCTCTGATTGGCCTCCTGGAGGTACAGGCATGGATCGTCAGGAGCTTTCTCAAATTTTGGCCTCTAGAGAGTGTTCCTATTTGCTTGGTCCAGATGTATTGGCTTGGGGCGGTACCTTGTCTGGTAAATATCATGTCTCTGCTGGGTATCAGGAGATAACTAGACAATTATTTGGGGATGCTGAGGTCCCTTGGTGGAAGCAAGTCTGGAATAAAGTTTCTTGGTCCAAGTGCAATTTTTTCATGTGGCTAGTGGCTCACAACCGTTTTCTTACCTGGGATAATCTTTGTAAACGTGGATTTCAGGGCCCCTCTTATTGTGTTTTGTGTGGTAATGGAGAGGAGTCTGTCTCCCATCTATTCTTCCATTGCTCCTATTCTACTCAGATATGGCACCTTTGGTGGAGCGCTTGGGGTTGCTCTTGTCGGCATGCTTCCTCTTTGCCTGAGTTCTGGGCTCGCTTGGGTAGTGCTCCCTCCAAGTCTTCTTCTCTCCATGTTGCTTGGATTGCTGGCCCATCTTTCATGCTTTGGCATATCTGGTTGGAGAGGAATCGTCGCATATTCCAAGATGTTCGGCTTGGTGTTTTGCATCTTTGGTGGAAAATATCACATTCTCTCCAGGAAACTATTCTTTTGAAGTGTGAGCTTGATGGGGGTATGGATCCAGTTGATCTTGCTATCTGTAATCGCCTCAATTTTCATCTGCAGGATGGGGTTGCAGCTCATAGGTTTCCTTCTATGTCCAGGCAGCTTCACCATCAGAGGAAGGGTCGGGTTAACCGGGATGGGCACTGGACTCCTCCTCCCTGTGGAGTTCTGAAAATTAACACTGATGGTTCTTCTCGTGGGAATCCTGGTCCGGCTAGTATTGGCGGAGTGGCTCGTTGTAGTTCTAGGAATGTTAAATTTTTCTTCTCAATTCATAAGGGTGATTATACTAACAATCTCATGGAAGCTCAGGCTATTTTATATGCTGTGGAACAGTGTTGCTTGTGGGGATGGAGTAAGATTATTTGTGAGTCTGATTCCCAGGTGGTGGTGAACATGCTTTCTTCGCAAGAGCTTGAGGATGTTAGTTGGCAGCTGGCCACTGTTGTTAAGAAGATTATTTTCTTCTCTTCCTCTTTTCAATTCATTAGGTTCAAGTATATTCCGCGAGAATGGAATAGACCTGCTGATTGTTTAGCCAAATGGGCTTCTAGTCATGATCCGGGTTGGAATATTAGGGATAGGGGGCAACTGTCCTTTGAGATGGTGCAAGAATTTGATGATCTTGTTGCTCAAGATCGAGCTCCTTGTTGTATTCCTTTCTGTCTTAATAAATTTTTACCCCTCTTTTTGCTAACTAATGGATTGGAGATATATTCTAAATTTAACACCACGAGCCCATATTCTATTTTCACAAGGATTCATTTTATAATAGGAATGAGATCAACACTTTGATGTAGGGGTCTAACTTGAAGTGATGCATGAGCCAAATATCATCTCTATGCATAACCATAGAGACATCTTGAAGCACATTAAAGTATTACAACATTATGGACATATAAATTTAAAATTGATTGAATAAGTTTAGAGTGTGTGGGTGGAATAATAAGTTGCATACTATAGGTCATAAATTATGAAATGCATTAACTTAAACCCCATCGTGTGCTTGTTAGCATTATAATTTGTGTTGTTATTGATGTCAATTTCTAGAGCAGCATAAATGTCAACTTCCTAAGATGAGAAAAGGTTGTTAAAAAAATGATTGATGAAGAAGATTTGAAGAGGTTGCTAAGACATTGATTAATGAAGAATGTTTGAAGAACTTGTTGAGGCTATGACATTGATTGATGAAGTTTGAGGAATATTGTGACTTTTCCAAAAGGCAGAAGTATGCCACACAAGAACATGCAACAAATAGTATTTGAAGACCTAATATTGAAGAATGTTTTGAGATTATGTCTACCTGTGGCTTTGGACTTAATGATTGGCTATAGTGAATATTGTAGTACCATTTGTTGAGGCCACTAGTTGACTATTTGACAAAGATTTGAGGTGTTGTTTGGATGAAAGTAAAGGGTGATTTCTTGGATTATTATTAGATCTGAGTTAAATATTTTTAGACATCTCTTTATTAAGCTTTGTTTGTTAGATGTAGTGACCTTGATTGATCCTTGGGAAGGTATTGTCCCTCCCCAACATGAAAGATTCTTGTGAGTTTAACTTGATTTTCTTTGTCACCTAATATACTTCTTAGTTCTACAAGTGACTTCCTACCTCTCTTTTTCCAAATTTTAATGATTCTTGGTTTTGCTAATGTTTTTATTGTTGTCAATCCGAACTGGCACTCTAGAGCTTAGATTTTGTGTATCGGGTATGGTATCTACCCTTGTGTTCTCCTCTTTAACCAGGTCTTGCCTTAACTCTTCTTCCATTGATTTGTTAAAATGTGATATGTAATCTCTGTTTCTGCTTCCATTATTATCTCACCCTCCTTATTCCCTCTTGATTGTGACTTGATCTATGACTGCTGGTTGCTATCTGTTACTTGAAGATTTCTAATTTTTTTGTTGAAATTACTACTAAATCTCTCTTTATGGCCACTGTTTGATTCTGTTTTTAAATACAAATTTCCCTGTTCAACTGTGAATCCTTTGGAGTCTAACATAGATCTTGATCATTTTTTTTCATATATTTTATTATGCCTTTATCTACCCCTAGGTTCTTGATCTTGCCTACTTTCTCTACTTCTCTACTTGGGCCTTTCCTTGTGCTTTGACCAATTTCTTGCTTATGGCTATTGTGATCCTCCTGTCGAAGTTGTAATTGATCACACAGACCATTGTGAAATTGGGATAAATCCTTCATTTGTTTGTGGATTATATTTACATTTTGTCTCACTTCTTCAATAAATTTGTTTTGTTGTAGGCAGATTGTACACTGTCCTAATATTTCTATATCTTCTTCAATGCTATTAATTGGTTGGACTTCATTAATGCATCCGCTATCCTTAACTGAGTTTTATGTTGCTTCATACGCATAGCATTTTCTTTCATCTGCGGCCACCCCCCATTTTCGCTCTAATATTGTGGTGACCAGTAGGGACTTGTGTATTAGATCTTGGTCCTTCCCAATACTTTCCCCTTCTCCAATGTCTCTTTGTGGAGCATAAATCTGACTGGCTAATCGAGTCTATTTGAAAACTTGTTCTTTTCCTCCCCTATTGATAATTTCCTTCATATTTAATGCATGATGTGTACAATGGAAATATCCTTTGCAATCATGAGATTCTATGAACATAAGTGATTGGCTCTATGTCGTTAGTTAGTGTTCCTTGAAACTTCCTCATATAATGCTTGTTCTGAATGTGTCCCTGTAGAGTTCAGAGCAAAGTACATAGATGGATTTATTAGTAATAATTCTAATGGTTCAATCTTATTACTATTATCTCTAAGATTAATAAGAATTTTAACCTCTTTAGAGTTTATTTTATTGGCTTCTAGCCTTAAAATACCACCTAACGCATTGCCTATCCATTGAAGATTTGTCTATGAATCAACTCTACAGGAAAATTCCTAATCATTACCCATGTTGATATTAACTCTTGGTTTAAACAATCTAATTGGGTTTCCATTCCATGAATTTAATGTTGTGCCCTTTGTAAAAACACTTCTGTCCATTTAAAATTTCCTTTCTAATATTCCCCTCTTTGCATTGAATGTAGCATAAATTAATAACTATGGGTGAGATACATGTTTGTAGAAGGCAATTTGGAGCCAACTGAGAAATGTAGATGTGATTTACCAGGGCTGCTCTAGTTAGAAAAGATGCCAAAAGATTTACATGAGAACCAACATTCCTCTAAGTGTCTATTACTTATGATTGTCATATTCATTTCATTGCCTTGATCATTAAGGATACTTGCATGCATTTTCTTATTTCTGAAATTTTCATCAAGCTTTGTTATTTTGGCTTGATAATTTCCCCCCATTGAAGAATTTGACCAAAATCTTGGTTTTGGTACTATTTCACACCAGCTACTAGTCCTCTTCTTGATCGTTGTCTTGCTTGTTGTGCCATGATATATTTTTTTGTCTATATCTTGCCAATGCTTACAGTCCATTGACTATTCATTTGCTTTATTATGTTCTTTGACCTAAAGAGGGATCAAGCTAGGATTGACTTTCTGATGCCATTCACTTTTTTCTTCATTTCCTTTAAGGAGAAAAGAAAAGCATATCGCATTCCTATTTGAAGGCAAGCCACTAGAAATTATGAAAGAATACAAGTATTTTGGGATTGACTTCCATTATAAGCTTAGCTGGGAGACTTATATAGCGAAAAGGATTGAAGGGGGCTCAAAGCTTCATTTTTACTCTAGAATAGATGCAAGACAATGAAACTATGGGACTGAAAAACCAAGAAGACTCTCTTTGGTTTGTTGGTCACATTGGTGGTTCTTTATGGTTCTGAGGTGTGGTGGGCAACATGTCAAAATGGGGGTGGAGACAAATAGAGAGAATTCATAAATAATTAATCACAAGTAATCTCAAAATCAAGAGTTATGTGCCTTATGAAATTCTTTTGGTTGAGGTCAGGGCTTTTATGTTAAAGGCTTTAGCGGTAATCCGATTACTTAGTTACTTAAAGAAGATTGAAAACATGTAGTATCATTGTTGGCTAAAGACTATGAAGAGAGAGGATCTTAACCAAATGAAGAAAATATGTATGAAATAAAACATTAAATGGTTGGCTAAATGTAACATCAAGTTACAAGATTGCCTGAACACAAATGCGGACATAAGAAAGTTTGTCAAAGGGAAGTTTCACAATGCCATGTGGAACAATAATATGAGTAGAAACAAAGCCTATTATATTAAAGAATTCAATCCAACCAGGGAACTTGGCAAAAAATTATACCTTGGGACTACTATTAAAGGAAATGCAAGGTTATTAGTGGGCTTCACAGAGGATAGGATCTCATCACCTCAAGTGTGAGATGGGAAGATGGAAGAGGCCTAAAGAGGCTCAGGAGGAGAGAATTTGCATATTTTGTACGTCAGGAGTGGTTGAAACAGAATGATATTTTCTCTCAAAATGTCCATCATATGATAACATTTTATCTCTCTATGATGTCATCTTGAAGGCATAAAACATGCATAGCTTATTTGAAGGAGACAAGATAAAGACGACTACTATTTTTTTGTTAACCTCCATATCAAAAGATTAGAAATGGAAAGGAATTTGGAAATTATCTAGTGTGGTTTTTCTTCGGTCCCTTAAACTGCTCTAGTATTGTGGACATCATTAAAAAGCATTCATTCATTCATTCATTTCTACAACTCTAATAAGGTTTTGAATGGCTTAGATGTCATCAGAAGATATTTGCTTTTGTGAAAATGGTTTGAGCAATTGCCTTTGTTTTGTGAATCTATGTTTATGGATTCAATTGTGTTTTTTTTTTAATCATCAACATTTTGGATCACCCTATGTGATCCATCATCAGGATGAGAGAAAGCAAGAATAGTAAGATATACAAATTGATAATCACACTTGTCTACTTTTCATTGAGTATGTGAGTTGTGACATTAATAATATATAGGACATTGTAATGGCAAGCGGGAGCAAGGAGAGTGGTGTGAAGTTTTTGAGCAGGAATCTGAATTTGAAATCCTCTATACCTGGAGAGTGTTCTAGAGATTCCCTTGTCAAATCTAGGGATGCTAATGATGACAGGTTTTTGGAGGACTCGGGAGGGGGGCCCAAGTAGATTTTAAAATGGTCCTGTTTATTTGGGATACAACCTATTCGAAAGTCTGCTTTCCTGCGTTAGAGATATTTCTACAAGGGATAAAGGTAAGTTCTCAATCGAAATCCCTGATTAGATTATTGATAAAAATATTTCCTGTATGGACACGACTTTGGTTGGGCGTTTCATTGGAGCTAGACCCAATATTGAAGATGTGCAAGCTTTTGTTTGCAAAAAATGGTGTTTGAAGGGCCAAGTTGACATCTTAGCGATGGCTAAAGGATGTCTTTCCTTTTTTTTCTTGTGAGGAGGATAAGTGGGACATCCTCTACAGTAGTCCTTGGGTTATGGGAAGGCATACCTTATTGTTACAGAAATGGACCCCCAACCTTTACTCTCTAGATGATTATACTATTCAAGCCCCTATTTGGGTGAGACTACATGGCCTCCCTCTTGAGTTCTGGGTGGAAGATGTGTTCAAGGGCATTGCTAATACTTTTGGAGAACTCCTCTCTTTAGATCCTATGACTATTTCTAGGAGGCGACTGAACTTTGTCAGATTTTGTGTTGGGGTTTCAGCGACTGAACTTTGTCAGATTCTATGTTGGGGTTTCACGTGGTGTGGATCTTCTTGCATCTATCTCTTTGAAATCTAAACTTGGTATTTGGGACCAAAGGATTGAGTATGAATCTATCCCTTTTGCATGCTTCCACTCTAAGAAAGCTGGTCATTGGGCTAAGAAATGTCCTTCTCTAAAAGGAAAGGCTAAGAAGATCAAGAAAGTGTGGGTGAAGAAAGATCTCTCTAAGGGTACGAGGGTGGATTTAGATGAGTATATTTCCCCAAAAGACCAATCAAAGTGTTCTGATGGTGGTGTGGTGGGTAGTGTGACTGAGGGTGTGGAGGTTCCTATTGAACCTTGTGAGATTGGTGTTCCTCCTCAAGTTCCTTCAGTCAACTCACACTGTGATGTGGGGGCTCCCCATCTTGGCTTGGTTTCACCTCTAGAGAAGGAGACTAGTTTGATTATATCTACCCAGGTCCTTTCAAAGATCCCTAATAGTGATAGTTTGTAGAGGAATCAAGAAGATATGGTGATCATGACTAAGGAGGTTAGGGATTTTGTCAAAGAAGGGACCCAAAAGGAGACAAGTGTGCCTTCTGTACATAAAGCCCAGGAACCTATGATGAAGAATGGTAACTTTGTTAGTGGTGAAGTCGAGGACCTTTTAATTGTCTCTCATGTTGAGGAAGCAATGTGGGAAGAGGATAGTTCTGATGCCAATTGGACTGTGGTTGGTAAACAGTCTAAAGGAAGGAAGGACGATAGTAAAAAAGATGAGGACTCTGCTCTAGTGAAAAATAATAAGAAAGGATCCAAAGAAAATTCCAAAAATGGGGAGTCAAAACCTTTTAAGGGTAAACATGGAAGTTCTTCGTCTAAGAATGGTGGATCTACTTTCAAGAATAGTGATGTTGGGTCTTCTCCATCATCAGTTGGAAGACCATCCAATTTGCAGAAGAGAACAACTGAGGCTAATAGAAGCATTGTTGATGGTAGTCAGAGAACCATCCTTGAATAAAAAAAAATTCATAAATTATGAAGATAATTTCTTGGAACATCCAAGGGTTAAATAACCCTCATAAACATGACATTTTGAAAAATATGATTAGGGATAACAGGCTAGACATTTTTGTTATTCAAGAAACTAAGATGCTGAAGGATAAGGTGGAATGCCTTTCTATTTTTAAGGGAGGAAAGATTATTGGTAATGATTATGAAGGAGCATCAGGTGGTATGGTGTTTTTTTGGATTAATAAATGGATTCAGGGGGAACTCATTTCTCAAAGTAAAAATATGATGAATGTTCGATTTTTTAATTCAAAAGACAATTTTAGTTGAGTCCTTACTAATGTTTATGCCCCTGATTCCAAATGGGGAAGTAAGGCATTGTGGGAAGATATTTCTAATCAAAGGAAGTTTTTTTCTTAGGATAACTGGTTGGTGATGGGGGACTTCAATACCCTTTTAAAGGATTCTGAAAAATGGGGAGGTAGTCAGACCAATTTGGATAATAGATTAGATTTAATGAACTTTATTGATCTTCATCTTCTCCATGATCTTGATTTACATGGGATTGAGTATACATGGATGAATAGAAGAGTTGGAAAGGATCTTATTCAGGTCAGGTTGGATCGTGCTCTTATTAGTAATGATTGGTTTCTAAATTATAAATGTGCACTTAATGCTCAAGTTCGTGTGGGATCTGATCATTACCCTATTTTTCTTGTTGCTGATAAAATTAGTTTTCATAAGAATTTTCCCTTTAGATTTTAAAAAATGTGGACTCTTCATCCAAATTTGGAGAACCTCATTAAGGAGTGGTAGGATATTAAAGTGGAAGGTAGAACAATGTTTAGAGTGGCTACCAAATTGAAAAATGTTAAGAAGAATATTAAGATATGGAATAAACATACCTTTGGCAACATTTTTTAGAACAAAAAAAATATTTTGGAAGAACTCAAAGACATTCAGGATAGGATTCAAACTAATGGTTATGAGGTGGTCTCAAGGGAAGAGGAAAGCAATAAATTGGTTGAACTTCATGATCTTATTACTAAGGAGGAGATGTTTTGGAGACAACATTCTAGAAAGGTCTTTTTGAAGGAAGGAGATCGTAACACCAAGTTCTTTCATTTGACTACCTTAAAGCATAGGATGGCTAATAGAATTTCTAGACTTAATATGGATGAAGGTTTGACTGATAATGAAGAGATTATCAAAAGGGAGGTTGTGGAGTTCTTTAGTAGATTGCTACAAGGCGACCCTGATTTGAATTTGCATAAGCAGAATATGTTCTTGGAGTGCATTCCTTCTTGTATTTTTGAGGCCCAAAATTTGTCCCTTACTTCCATTCCTTCTTCGGATGAGATCTCTAAGGTTGTTTTCTCTTTCAAAGGTGACAAAGCCCCTGGTCCTGATGGGTTTCCTCTTCTGTTCTTTCATAAATACTAGAATATCATTGGTGTTGATTTTTGTAATGGTGTGAAGGAATTTTTTTGGCACTAGAAACATCCTAAGAGAGTTAAATGGGACCTTTATTTCCCTTATTCTGAAGAAGTTGGGAGCTGATAGAATGGATCAGTTTAGGCCTATTAGCTTGTGTGATTCTTTTTATAAGATCATCTCTAAAGTTCTTACTCTCAGAATTCTTTCCCTTCTTTCGAATATCATCTCAAGGTAGCAAAATGGGTTTGTTCCAAGAAGACAGATCTTGGATTCCATTATCTCAGTTCATGAAAATATACATTCCCTTGCAGTGTCAAAGAAGGAAGGGTTTCTTCTTAAGCTTGATCTCTCAAAAGCTTATGATAGAGTTGACTAGAATTTCCTCCTCAGGGATTTGGAAGCATTTGGCTTTAATAAGAGATTTTGGGATCTTATCTTCATGTTAGTTTCTTCAGCCTCTTTCTCAGTGCTTGTTAATGGATCCCCTACTTCCTTCTTTAAGGCTTCAAGGGGTCTTAGATAAGGGGATCCGATCTCCCCTATTCTTTTCGTTATCCTGGCTGAATGCTTAGGGAGATTTGTGAATAATATGGTGGTGAAAGGGGACTTTGTGGGCCTTAATCCTTCATCTTTTTCCCTTGTGTGTTCACATCAACAATTTTTTTATGATTCTATTGTTATGGGGGAGGCTTCGGTGAGGAATGCTAGGAACATTAAGAAGGCTTTGAGTGACTATGGAATGGCTATTGGTCAAATCATTAACTGGAGTAAAAGTGTGATTTACTTTATCAATGTTAGTGAAGCTAGACAAAATAAGATCAAAAAGATTATTGGTTGTGAGAGTGGTTCTCTGCCTGGAACCTATCTGGGTTTACCTTTGAGCTTAACCCCTCTTGACAGTTTTTGGAACTCGTTGATTGATAAAATCCACTTGAAACTTGATGTTTGGAAAGGCTCTCAGTCATGTTGGTAAGGTTATTGTTCTAAAATATATCCTTCAAAGTGTCCCACTTTATGCCTTTAGTGTTTTCAAAATTCTAAGAAAGTTTGCCCTTGCTATTGAGAAAATTCAGAAGACTTTCTTGTGGACTGGTACAGAGACTTAAAAAAGACTCCCTCTTATTGCTTGGGAGAATGTTTGTATACCCCGAGGGAAGGGAGGGCTTGGTTTGCGAAGGATTTCAACAATGAATGAACTCTTACTGGCTAAATTACTATGGAGATGGCACAAGGAATAGGGGGAATGGAGGAATATTTGGGTTGACAAATATAATAGGGACCACTTTGATTTTCAGCATTTCCTTTCTACTGATGTTGATCAAGGGGGTTCTCTAATCTGGAAGAATGCTCAGAAATTTAAACATATTTTAAGGAAAGGGATTAAATGGAAGGTGGGAAATGGTAGGAAAAATCTTTTTTGGGAAGACATTTGGATCTTGGATCACCCTCTTTGTGCTAATCCGAGGTGGAACAAGTATATGGAGCAGTGCAAGAATCAGTATGGAACTTTTTTGATCGATTATTGGAAGGATGATTTGTGGGTGAATCTTCATAGGGTGGACCATAACTTGATTGAGCTTGGTAAGTGTTTGAATGCGTTCTTTCTAAACCATGAAGAGGATGTTCTAATTTGGAAAACTGATCCCAGTTGTATGTACTCTATTACTTCAGTCTTTGCTAACTCTTTTGATGATCATGATGAACCTTGTTGGGCTATGGCTTGGGTGAAAGGTTTGACTCCCAAAGTTAATATCTTCTTTTGGATTCTTCTGCAAAATAAAATTCTAACTCTTGACAATCTTAAGAAGAGAGTTTTCCTCATTGTTAATCAATGTGTTCTTTGTAAGAATGATGGGGAATCGGTGGATCATATTATGCTACATTGTCCCTTTACCAAGAAGGTTTGGGATAAATTTTGGAGCTTAATGAATGTGGATTGGGTTTTCCATGCTACTATCCAGTTGTTCTTTTCTAGTTGGAATGCTCCTTCCAAGAATGCTTTGGTTATTAAATTGTGGAACTTTATCCTTCCTTATCTATGTTGGGGCATTTGGAAGGAGCATAATGATAGGATCTTTAGAGGGTTGAATTCCAGTTCTGCTTAGGTATTCTATAAAATTAAGGTCCTTATGATTGAAAACATTAAAATTTGTGGTTCTGGATAACAACCTTGTAATGAGTGGGAAGATGGGGTGCTTAATAGTTGGAATATAAGGAGTTTGGGTATGAATATTAAGGATCCTAACCCAAGGGATAATGCTAGATAGGATTGTCCTCTGGTGAATTGGTTTAAGATAAACTTTGACGGGGCGTCGAAAGGGAACTCGAGTAAAGTAGGTTGCGGAGTTGTTATTAAAAATTCTAATGGAGACTTTGTGGGAGGCATGGTTATACCATTAGGGAGACAAACTAATCACATTGCTGAAGCTTTTGTTGCTCTTCATGGTCTTATCTATGCCAAAAGTATGAATTTGAAGAACATATGGGTTGAAGGTGACTCCCTCAATATCATTAATTGTTTAAATAAAATTACTCAACCATCATGGACTATCAGTAATATTATTTCCAAGGCTATTAACATTATAAATTCTTTCCAAACTTGCATTATATCTCATAACTTTAGAGAAGCCAATTGTTTAATTGATTGGGCTTCGAATGTGGCATGTTTAAGTGATCATAAAATCATTTGGGAGTCTTATGAGACCTTACCTCTAGATGGCCACCATCATATTGAGTATGATAAATGGAGATCTCAGCAAAAACACTTTTATTATGATGGTGTCAATGAATTGCAATTATGAGTTTAGCTCCTTTGGAGTCAGGTGGGTTATGATTTTTAGAAATGTGGGCTTTTCGCACAGATTCTGGGCAGTTTTTACCATCCCTCTTTTTGGTAGTGGTGTTGTTTTTAGTTGTAGAGCATTTTGGGGTTTTCAGAGAATGAAAATCAGTGAATTATGTGCTAAGAAAATGGGGGCAAAGAGCAAAAGGGTGGAGCCACCTAGCTGCTCGAAGTGGAAGAACAAGTTGGAGGTGTGGGACATTCTACGACTTGGCAATTTCATAGGGTACATGGAAAGTCTTAGAGGTAATAATCTAACAATTACGCACAGGTTCATCAAATCTTGGAAGGATGGCTCTGTGATGGTTGGGAACCAGTGTATGGATATCACCAAAGAAGTTATTGTAGAGGCTACGGGGCTGGACATGGATGGGATTATTTTTTATCAGGAGAGGAAGGTTTCAGACAAGGCTATCAATGATTTTGTGGAGACTGATCAAGAGAGAAATCGTCTGGTCAAATAGGTAACTCATATTATAACCTGATCTCTATTTCTCAATCATGGCGCTTTGTGCTCTTTGTGATAATGGAATATCTTACTTTAGATGGGAGATTCACTAAGTTGTATGGGTATCATTTCATGTTGGCAAATCATTTCTGACATGATGTTAGGATCAATTTTCCTTTTTATCTTTTGCAGTCTCTTAGTATCTCCACTCAGGCCATTCAGAAAGACCCAAATGGAGAGCATGTTTACCATGAGGGTCTCATGGTCTTGATTATGAATGTGTTAAAGTCCAAAAAAAATTTGAAACCCAGGAGTTTGAAAGGGGTTGATCAAGACACGAAAGGGAGTATCCCAGATAAGGGTTATGATTTTGATACCCAAGCTGAAGCTGAAGGGAGTTTGGGAAGCATGAAAAAGGGCTCGGGTGGTAGTTCAAAAAAGAAGAAAACTATTGTTGAGGATGATGACTCTGACCAGGAAAGTGACTTCATGGAGGAAATTGTGAGAAACCATTACAATAAGAGGAGTGGAGGCAAAGGAAAGAGTAAAGATTGTCATGATGATCGAGTCTCTCCTCCTTTTGATGACAAGCCTCTGGCTCACCTATTGAAAAGGAAAAGAAAATCCTTAAGGCGGCAGGAGGACAAGTATAAAACAAGGAAGAATGGGGAATCAAACAATGAGGCTGATGGAGAACAGGGGCATATGTTAGATTTGGGTGATAAAGCCGAATGTGGGCTTGGGTCTTCCAAGGGCTTATTTGGCAACCCAGGTTCAATTCTGAAGGAGATTGGTAGCCTCAAGCAACAAATGCAACTACTGGGCAAGGAAATGGAGCAACTTAGCAAAACTTCCAGAGGGGAGCAAACATTGGGGCAACATATTGATAAACTTTCAGAAGTTATTGGGAATGCAAAAGAACTGAAAAATCTCATGCATAAGATACCACTGCTTGAAGCAAAACAAAGGGTGATGGATAAAGAGATAAGCAATATTCAGGGGAAGGTGTCGAAACTGGAAACAAAGCTAGGCAATTTGAATAAATTGTTCAAATAGCTGGTGGACAATGTGAGTAACCTCTTGAAGAGGAATGAGATTGACAAGGTCTAGGACTCCCCTCCAGGGGTAGAGATTCAGGGACCAAGCAAACACACCCGTGCTCACTCTAAGAAGAATGAGGAAGCCAGTAAGAAGGACAAGGTGAAGGTTGCTGCTGAAAATATGTAGACTCCGGTGGACCAGGCTGTTGACCTAATAAAGACCTCTTAGCTGGTCGGTTGTTGTTCTTTTTCTGTACTTTTGTTGTTTTTTCTAGCTCTATATTGTGTGACCTCATGATTTTTTTTTGTTGGAGGTCTATTTCATGTTGTTCTGTGCTTCTTTTCTCTAATGTTTATCTCTAGACTTTTGTTATTGTAAAGGTTTCAGGTCCTTTAAAACCTGTTTTTACTTAATCAAAACATTAATAATATACAAACAATTTTTAGCATGTTATGATTTATATTTTCATCTTAACATTATATTATTTACTTGTAAACATATTCTTTGTACTATTAATATTACAAATTCTATATCTAATGGTTGTTTATGATTAAATTCTATTTCAAGGAGGGGGATCACATTTTATCGTATTACTATGGAAAAAAGAAGATAAAGATATATGGTAAAGGTCAATGTGTATTAGTCAAGCCCAATGGGCAAAGATTCGAAACAAACAACCCCCCTACATTGGTCTGACCTAGTACACGAGATATTAAATGACACATATTAGACTAATGAACCCTCATCAGGGCATTGACATCACCTATCGTGGATTGAAGGAAAATAATTTTCATATTATGGATAGTACGAATTGATCATATTTTCCTCATTATAAACCATTTCACAAGACAACCCACATGTTATATATATTTTGTATGGTGATGTCAACATTTAACAATTTAATTGACACTTATAAATTATTACTAATAATATAATATAATGTATAAATAGTACTATCATTATTACAAATAGTATTATCTTGATTTCATTATTATTACAAACAATCATTGAATGAGAATTGTCTTCAATACTTTCCTTGTATGGTTTATTATTCGAAGGGCACAATGTTACCAAGGAGGGGCTTGTATAAATCCAATCTAGTGGATCTTATCCCAGTAGAGGGTAGGGGTCAATGTTCTGTAAATATTGTGAAATAGACTTAAATTTGTAAACTTTAAGGGAGTCCATAAATTGTGTCTAGGTAACTTGGACATACACGTCCTTCAGTCCTAAATCCAAATAATAACATCACTTGACAACTAAAAGTACTATTATTAATCTTACCATTTCATTTAAAGACATCAATCATAATGTACACGAAATGGGGATATTACATTGTCAAAGCATATTTGGTATTGTGAAAAATTGTTTGAACAACTGCCTTTGTTTTTATGTGAATTTATAATAACACTTGTCTTCTTTTCATTGAGTATGTGAGTCATAATATTAACAATATACAAATAATTTTCAATATATATAATTTACATTTTCATCTTAATATTATATCATATTGTTTATTTGTATATATATTCTTTATACTATCAATATCATAGATTATTTATCTAATGATTGTTTATCATTAAATGGGAAAGTGACCCCAATTGTTGGCTTCCAAAATTTAACCCCGAACAGCGTAATATCTCTCTCTCTCTCTCTCTCTCTCTCTCTCTCTCTCTCTCTCTCTCTCTCTCTCTCACTCACTCACACACACACACACACACACTTGAATAGTTATTATCATACACCTCTTAACACAATTCAATTCTTATGAGCATTCAATCATGATTTTTAAGGCTATTGAGGAGAAGCTCGTAAAAAAACATTCAAGTTCAATAATCATGTCCAGGTTATGTATTTATCCATTATGAAGGCTTGCATTAACACCTTTCAAGTGAAATCAACCTTTGTGAGGCTTTAAGGCAAAGAGTTTCACATCAAACGTATCATTTGTCATTTCAAGCATTCCTTTAAAGCTTCCAGTCTCTTCCCTAACAAGGGTAAACTCACTTTATTCCTATATTGTTTTGCTGAAGGTGGAAACACCAACATGAGGTTTGGCTAAGGAAAAGCCCCTATATAACCTATTCCCCTCTTCTATGTGTAAGCCTACAAAAAAGCATTCAAGTTCAATAATCATGGCTGGGTTATGTATTCATTCATTATGAAGGCATGCATTAAAACCTTTCAAGCGACATCAACCTTTGTGTGAGGCTTTAAGGCAAAGAGTTTCACATCAAATGTATCATTTGTCATTTCAAGCATTCCTTTAAAGCTTCCAGTCTCTTCCCTAACAAGGGTAAACTCACTTTATTTCTCTATTGTTGTACTAAAGGTGGAAATACCAACATGAGTTTTGGCTAAGGAAAAGCCCCTATATAACCTATTCCCCTCTTCTATGTGTGTAGGTTACATATATGGCAATTGATACTTGAGGAATTGCAAAAAGGATATTGAGATATTGTCTTAGACATTGAATATGCCAAAACCCTCGATATATGTTGATTAGTTCACCTAACCTATAATTTTAGGTTGTGGTTTGGAATGAAAGATCAATAGAGCACTCAAATTCAAAATTTGAAGCCACAATTCATAAAAGTGCCTTTAGGTCTAGGGTGCCTATCAATATAGACTAGCAATTTTAGCTCTACATTTTAGTAATAGATTTTTGACATCTTATTTACTCATTTCCAAATATGTACTCTTGTGTTTGTAGTTGTTTATGTTGAATCTTGTCAAGTTTGTATCATTTTGCCTAGAGAATGTAATTCCATAATCTTATCCAATCATATTTTTTAAAAAAGGAGACAGTTGTACACAATACCCAATCCTCCTTTGTGACTAGAGTTAGAACATGTTGTCTTTTTTCGTATATCATGTCTACATGTGATCTATTTTTTATACTATGTTGATGAGTGGGAGCTTCTTACATTGTAACTCCTTTTGTAAAGAGTTCCTTACATGTATATATAGCTTAACACCTCATATTATATGCAATAGAAGGGGTAGATGACAATTGCATATCACCACAATGAAAATATTAATTATAAAATTACCGAAGTGGAACACTAGGCAATGACAAAATATGAGAAAACAATATTTTAAGTTTATTAATTATAAGAATGATTAATTTTAACTTACAGATTACAAACTAGTATTCCACACTTTGGTGCTTGCAACAAGAAGCCAAATGATGCTTGATAATATTATAAATTATTTTCAAGTTAAGTAAAATAATATTTATAAGAAAACTTTTAAATAGACAAAAAAAATATTATTTATTTATATTCAAATTGTTATATATTAATAAAATGATAATTTAAAAAGAATCTATTGTGAAATATTAATAAGAAAAATAAAAGAAAATATGATTAGATAAAATAGAATTCAAACAATTTACATCCTTCTACAAATATCTTACTACCTAAATAAATTATTAAAACTTACAATCAATATTTAAATTAATTAATTAAACTAATTGAAACATTGAAATATAAATTACTTTTAAAAATGAAAGGAAAATTTAAAATTAAATCACAGATCGTATTTTAAAAAATGGAATTTAAGATTAATTTGCTAATTCTAATTTCAAATTTAATTGTTAATTTCAAAAAAATTGGAAAAATCATAGTGGGAAAAGAATTTTTTTGAGGGGCTAAAGGATTAATTATAATCGTTTCCTTCAAAATAGGAGCCCCACTTTTTTAAGCCTCTTATTAGTATTTGCCAAAAGACTACATACTATTGTAATGAGTTTATCTTAACTCATTAAAACATTTCATTTCCACCAGTTACTATTCAATATTTTTTAATTTCTAATTTTTACAAAAAATATTCTAAAGTTTAAATGCTTATTTTTTAAATTATTAATAGAAACATCTTTATAAAAACTATTAATATTAACAATCCATACTATTGTATACAAATATATTTTATATTTTTCTTAATCCTTTTATTAAAGAATGTATTCGTCTTTTCACTTTTAATTCTTTTAATTACTTCCATGTCTAAAACTATTTTAAGCATTTTAAATTATATTATAACAATGTCAAAATTAACCTTAAACTTATTAATTATTTTACTTTAAACCTTAACATTCAATTAAGTTAATAAACAATTATTACACTATATTATAAATAAAATAATATCTCTAAATATATAATTTCAAATTTTTAATCTTTGGTAAGTTTATATTATAAAATATAATATGTTTTAAAACTAATTTTATTAAATTATCTTATATTAAACTATAATTAACTATTAGACAAATACTAGCCACTACATGGCACTTGTCAGTTCATGCCTTCAGCAGGAAACTATTGAATCCCTTAATTCTATTTGCAATTAGATTAGCCAATCACATCAAAAGATTTCAAACATTAAATAAAATTTCAAATGTTCATACTTTTTTCTCAAATTTCATGATTTTATAAATCACCTTTTTCATGCATTCTATTGGCTTATACTTTTTTTTTGGCAATGATAAAATTCAATTTTCTTGAAAAAAAAAAAAAAAATATTTTCCTATAAAAAGATGTAAATCTATCATTCATTAATAACAATCAGTCATGCATTAATCAACTGGTGTGAATTAGAGATTAAATATTTAAGACAATCGCTCCATTGATTTTAAATTTTCAATTCTTGAATATCAGTGAATTCACAATTTAAGTGTGC
Organism: Cupressus sempervirens; assembly: GCA_028749045.1. Lineage (NCBI taxonomy): Eukaryota > Viridiplantae > Streptophyta > Pinopsida > Cupressales > Cupressaceae > Cupressus > Cupressus sempervirens. The sequence goes on from CM053788.1 coordinate 658,961,760, forward strand.
AAGAAGCAAAATTTTCATCACCAAACAAATGATGATTTATCATTAAAAAAATTATCACTAAATACATTTTGTCAAAGTTTTTGTTTACTTTTTAGTATTATATTATTTTGGTTGTAAATATAATTCTTGTTATTGATAATAATAAATTAGATTAAATATATTAAAAATGTGTTTACATTTATTTTCTTTGTATTATTTCACATGCTTTCTTTCTAGATTTTTCAAACAAATAAAGTATTAATCACATATATACATATATATTATTATTTTGTATCTATCTATCTACATACATATATATCTAGATTTAAATAAAAATCATGTAATTTTTTTTAAAAAATTAAAGTATCATTATATATGTTTTACAAATTACTTATTTACATTATGACTCTTTTAAATTTTTTTACATTATTTCTCTATTACATATATTTCCTTTCCTCATATTTTCTATTTTCATTTTTTATACTATTGTCAAGAACGTATTGTGTCTCTTGTTTTGAGTAGGTCAAAATGGGGTGGGTGGAGATCGAAATATCCCCACCAGCATTTAGGGGAAAGCTTAGCAACTTGTAAAAAAATTATACATTTTATTCTTATCAAAATTTTCAAGAAATTAGAAATATTTTCCTTACTTAGGAGCTGAAGCTTCTTACTATGATCCATAAGATGCTCACCTTACAAGTTTCCTGAAAAATCTCCACAGGTGCAGCTCTATTAGCTCTATTTTCAAGTGAAGCTAGCATCCATAGGACCCTAGCCTAAGCATCCAAATTCAAAGGAAGAATAACTACTTTCCATTTATAATAATGTCTTTAAACAACGAGGAATGTACTCTTCGCTATACAAAAATTTGAATGTTCAACTACATGCTCTTGGGACTTAATAACCAAAGAAGTCAATAAGATCTAATTTGGTTGACAACTTCTATAGCCAATCATGCTTTTCTGGATGAACTTGTGGAGATTTATATACTCTTCAGCGTTTTATTAAATTGTCTGGAGAATCAAAGAAATGTGAATAGTCCAACAGAGACTTAAAGAGTCTTCAGACATAAGATTATGAGATTCAAAAAAGTTGTGCATAAGATGATCTGGGGCTGGGGCTGGGGTAGGAGCAATCGCATGTTCTAAAAGGCCATCACCAGTCCTTCCATAGAAAGATGGGATATGATTCTTCATATAATAGTCAAAAAGCACGGTATTATATTTATTGATTGGGTTATTGAAAAGAAAATTAACCTTTGCACCTATTTACTTTCTCAAGGAGTTTGATGCTCTTTCTTGACAATTCCTTTGGAGTGGTAATTTGCGTAGTACTAAATGGAGCTTGGTTAATTGGGCAACTGTTTGTAGGCCTAAAAAGGAGGGTGGTCTTGGTCTTCGATCTGCTCTATTGAGTAGTCAAGCTTTGGCTGCTAAACTTTATTAGCGATAGTGCTCTAAACAACATCAACTTTGGGCTCGTATTATCACTCATAAATATTTTCATGGTGCTGATCCTTGCTCTGTTTCTGCACTTCCTCTTGAAGGTCATGGCTCAATGGTTTCGCATACTTTGAAGACAGGTGCGATGTTGGTAAAGAGGGGTCTGTTTTGGATATGTAAAGGAGGTTCTCAGGCTTTGTTTTGGTCTGATGCTTGGGATGGATTGCCTTCCATTTTATCCATATACCCTCATCTTTAGCCTCTTTGTGACTCTTTTCTTGCCGCTGGATGGGATAAAGTGGCTCATTACAATACTCCTTATCAATTAGGACCTGTTGTTGGTTACAGATGGAAGCATTCTTCTGATTGGCCTCCCGGAGGTACAAACATGGATCGTCAGGAGCTTTCTCAAATTCTGGGCTCTAGAGAGTGTTCTTCTTTGCTTGGTCCAGATGTTTTGGCTTAGGGCGGTACCTTGTCTGGTAAATATCATGTCTCTGCTGGGTATCAGGAGATAACTAGACAATTATTTGGGGATGCTGAGGTCCCTTGGTGGAAGCAAGTTTGGAATAAAGTTTCTTGGTCCAAGTGCAATTTTTTCATGTGGCTAGTGGCTCACAACCGTTGTCTTACCTGGGATAATCTTTGTAAACGTGGATTTCAGGGCCCCTCTTATTGTATTTTGTGTGGTAATGGAGAGGAGTCTGTCTCCCATCTGTTCTTCCATTGCTCCTATTCTACTCAGATATGGCACCTTTGGTGGCGCGCTTGGGGTTGCTCTTGTCGGCATGCTTCCTCTTTTCCTGAGTTCTAGGCCCGCTTGGGTACTGCTCCCTCCAAGTCTTCTTTTCTCCATGCTGCTTGGATTGCTGGCCCATCTTTCATGCTTTGGCATATCTGGTTGGAGAGGAATCGTCGCATATTCCAAGATGTTCGACTTGGTGTTTTGCATCTTTGGTGGAAAATATCACATTCTCTTCAGGAAACTATTCTTGTGAAGTGTGAGCTTGATGGGGGTATGGATTAGGTTTATCTTGCTATCTGTAATCGCCTCAATTTTCATCTGCAGGATGGGGCTGTAGCTCATAGGTTTCCTTCTATGTCCAGGCAGCTTCACCATCAGAGGAAGGGTCGGGTTAACCGGGATGGGCACTGGACTCTTCCTCCCTGTGGAGTTCTGAAAATTAACACTGATGGCTCTTCCCGTGGGAATCCTGGTCCGGCTGGTATTGGCGGAGTGGCTCGTTGTAGTTCTGGGGATGTTAAATTTTTCTTCTCGGTTCATAAGGGTGATTATACTAACAATCTCATGGAAGCTCAGGCTATTTTATATGCTGTGGAACAGTGTTGCTTGCGGGGATGGAGTAAGAGTATCTGTGAGTCTGATTCCCAGGTGGTGGTGAACATGCTTTCTTCGCAAGAGCTTGAGGATGTTAGTTGGCAGCTGGCCACTATTGTTAAGCAAATTCTTTTCTTCTCTTCCTCTTTTCAGTTCATTAAGTTCACGTATATTCCTCGTGAATGGAATAGAACTGCTGATTGTTTAGCCAAATGGGCATCTAGTCATGATCCGGGTTGGAATATTAGGGATAGGAGGCAACTGTCCTTTGAGATGGTGCAAGAATTTGATGATCTTGTTGCTCAAGATCGAGCTCCCTGTTGAGCTCTCCTTGTTGTATTCCTTTCTGTCTTAATAAATTTTTACCCCTCTTTTTGCATTGAAACAAGATGCGTACATAAAGTAATACCTATTACACTGCAAAAAATATCTTCATAAAATACTCCACAATCAATTACATCTGCCACCAGCCAGTCCACTGTTGCTATTTGCATACTCGGTCTTTATTGAACATAACTAGTCAATGTGAATTGAAAATGTCATATCTAAAGTTCCTTGCTCACGTGTGAAGAAATTTTATTATACTGGAGATGAAATAAGACTCTAACAATATGCATGAATATCAGTGACATTAAAAGAATGAGAAAGGTTATCTCCATAAGATTACAGCATCCCTCCCATGCACAAGAAAATCCACTGCTTTTCTATACTTCAAATCAGTCTGCATTCTGGAAGACGTCCAGGTGAAAGAACAACCATGCTCTGCGTCATTGTATGGGCTATCTCCCATCTCTCCTAGAAAATAATGTGTTCTATGACAGAAAAACCATAGTAGAAGAGAACTATTTTTCTACTAAGTTTAGACCGCAGATGAATTCAATGGTAAGAAGCCATGCTTTTTAATGAGATTTGATTCCACAGTTTACAAATATCCCTTGGCAAGATTCAGTCAACCTGTTGCTAAATATTTCCAGCAAAGGTCCTCTCAACCTGATAGAAAGGGAAGCTGAGCTAATGTTGTAGATGGAAAATGGAAGTTATGGGATGCTACATATGCAGCAATTCCTGCAGCATAGCCAGCAAATGCAAATCCGCTAACCTGCACAAGATAATATCGGCATTCACTAGAAGATAAAATATATTTTTGTGTGTCAGCATATTTTCATTTTATGTTTTAATTTGTGACACAAAAAGACTTCAAGAGAAATATTTGATCACTAGGAAAATAAACAATGAAAAATGGAATGCAAAACTTGGTGTTTCTCTACATCAATGCATAAATGTACACGTGTAAAGAAATTACCTTTTTCAAGTACCAAAAGAAATCAGCTTTCTCCATTCCCATAAAAGCAACCCCAGCTGCAGATCCAATGATAAGCATTGAACCTCCGGTTCCAGCACAGTAAGCAATTAGTTGCCAAAGCTCTGAATCCATTGGAAAGTCTACTTTATCGTACATTCCCATTGTGGCTGCAACTAATGGTACATTATCTATCACTGCCGATGCAACACCTATGGAACTAGCAATCAGTTCAATACTTGGGATGTGGGTGTCAAGATAGTTAGCCAATTCTTTGAGAATTCCAGCTGACTGCAAGCTGTAAAATACAAACAAGGAAAGAGCTTCATCTGCATTCTGTTGTTTGAATTATCTAAACTTAAGCATACTTGTTAGTCAGGAACTCATACAGTAACGAAAAAGACACAAGTAAAAGATCACACAATTCCCCAGAATATACCTATGCTTGATGTTATATGATATTATGTTTTGGGATGCATCCTATGCTCAATAGAGAGTTTCCTGAATCTGTATCCTCCATGGGAAATGGATATATGAATTAGCCATCTCTTAGTTAGTGTACACCAATCTTATCTCCCGACAAGCATTTAGCCTATTCATTACAAATTTATTGCTTCAAAAAGCACATCCTAAGATGCTATATAAGATGCTAATTGGAAAATCCGCAAAAAAGCACAAAGAACATTACCTGTTCATACTCAGTTTCAAGTGACTCAACCTGTAAAGAGAGTTTGGAAAAACAAAAATGAGTGACTGAAGCCCCTCCTAACACTAAAGCAACTTATCCATGCTCCAACTAGTTGTTTTGAAGATCAAATGTTGGTCTCGGAAGCTATATTCTAATCTAATATAAACTGCTTGTTCAATTCTAATATTGATCTTGATGTGATTGACAACTCAGAAATGATTTTACTGAGCAAGAAATAGAATCTGCCTGGTGGTGCACAATAAAAAGCAATAATCTAATAGTTCTCCACCAATTAAGCATGGATTTCCTATCAAGGGTTCTTCCAGTCTCAAGTATCACAAGAAATCTAGGGTTTAATGCTGGTGACCTAAAGAATCAAGTTCAATTGTTTGATAGGAAGACTTAACTTATTTTGGAATAATTTGGGAGGAATATGTGTCTTCTAGGTCATTTATGTATGATTTCCCTTGGTTCGCAGAATAGATGTTGGTCTGGGAAGTTGCATCTTCATCGAATATAATTGCTTACTTCAGTCTGGTGTTGCTATGGGTGTGATTGATGGCTAAGACATGTTTTTGCTGAGAACGAAAAAAAAATGCAAGGTGTTGTACAAAAAAATCGACCATTTACTGGTTCTCTACCCTTTGAAGCATACAAAAATCTCATCAAGAATTCTCTGAATTCCAATGTCAATTATGACAAAAGTTGGGACTTGAAGAAACATATTCAAACCAAGGAAACCCAGGGACACGTCCCCAGCCCTTTTTGACATGTCCCCTTTTCGAGGCGTGCTAGGGACGGGTTGAGGATGTCCCCTAGCCCCTAAAATCTGAAAAATTGTAGGAGATGTCATGGAAACTTGGGACTGCAGTGATTCTTAAAGGAGGCATCTGTGATGTCCCCTAACCATCCCAGGGACAGCCAACCGTCCCCCTTTTCTGAGCACATTGTATTTTCTAATAAAAATACTAAATGCTCTAAAAATATATATTCTTTTTGTTGGCACCCACAACATCAATAGTGCATTAAGTGTTTAATAAATTTCATACACATTAAGCTACATATGTTGGTTCTAAAGAGTCATTGCAGGTCAACAACATTGCACTTTTCACCAATATGAAGAGTAAACGGCTCTGAGTCATAGGCAAAAGCACTCATAAATATGAACTTTGTAGTCAATTTCACAAACACCCAAAACTTGGTAGTGTTGGCACAATTATTAACCTCCACAATGTGTTGTTCATCTGCACAGGATATTTTCCTCTCCTACTAAAGTTTTCTAGACACTCTATACTTTGAAACTTTCTCAAGGTTATAGATATTCTGTATTTTCACTTCTAGGCCTATAACTCATCTTTCAATTGAAATCTGTGAAGTAAATACAATAGGCCAATATATTCAGGGGTCTATATGTTTCAGGAAGTTTCTTTAATGTTTACAATAATCTAAGGTTAAAATCTAGAACCAATTTATCCATTTTAATACGAATATCCATAAATCCCTTCAGTAGTCGCAACATGGTTTAACAGCCTCAAGTGTCGCCTATAAGTCTAGTAGTTGTATTGGGCATTAAAAGGTCAATGTTGTGGTGCAACAACAAACACCACTTCTAACAAGTGGCATTAGAGCTTGGTCACAAGTTCGAATCCATGCAGCTTGCGAGTAACGTTGGGAGGGGGATTGTCGGCAGTGTGCTAGCGTCCCTCGTAGGAATTCATGACATGTTTAACAACCACCCGTATCATCTATAAGTCTATTGTTTGTCTCGGGCATTGAAAGGTCGATCTTTTGGTGCAACAACCACTACTTCTAACAGGTAGTCTAAGTTGTCAATTCGGATTCTAGTTCGGATGTGGGTTTGACATTTGAGTTTGGAATTTGCTCAAATTTTTTGGGCACTGGGTTCGGGTTCATCCATACAAGAATATTTTTTTATAAATATTTTTTATATATATGTAAAAATATGCTGCAACAAATAAGTGCATACACCACTATGCTAATATAAAGAAATTTAGCAAAATACACCACCACATATATTAACGATTTTGATTGAATGGCATGACAAAATGTAAAAATACACCACCATATGAATGTTTCAGTTCAAAAACTTTAAAACAGCAATGTCAACATTATTAATTAGTAATCAGTAATCAGTCATAGACTCATATGTGATCAAATATCAATGTGTCATCAAAAATCATCAAATAATTCATCATTAGTAGGCAGTTGTTGATTAGAAGCGCAATTAGTGCCACTAGCATCAGCAGTCCCAGCCGTACCCTCAGGATCAGCTCCATCATCACTATGTATCTCAAGATCACCATCTTCAATCGCAAGTGCATCAAAGTGGATTTACATCCCATTGTTTTGCCTCCCCCTTTTTGTAGGTATTCTCTTTGTGAGTTGTGAGCCTCAAGTTTAAATGCACAAAGACCAAGTTATCTACTTTCTTGGAGTTTAGTCGGTTGTGTTTCATTGAGTGGATGGAGTATGTGCTCCAATTCCTCTCAGATGATGATGAACTAGCAACCTATCAAGATTTGCAAATTTACCAACAAGAAACTAGAAATTCTTATTTTAAGATTAAAGAACTTACTTGTGATAAAATTTTGATGGCAATGGGCTGCAAGTGCTGGTATCTTTGTCCATGGAAGTACCACCATTTATGAGCATCAACATTGTTCTCGTCTTCAAGAGCGTCAAGACCACAATCCTCAGTGCTTGCGAAAGTCATATATTCAAACCTCATTGCAGGTCATAGGTGCTCACGAAAGAGTCTTAAATGGGCTGCCTTGTACCCTTGAGCAACTTCACGATCTCTATATGGGGCAGCTCTAATGGTACTCCTCTTGAGGACTGATTGGCTATAGAACCTGGGGCTCAATGCAAAGGGGTAGTCATTTTGTTCCATCTCTCTACCATGATTACTTGTAGCTCCTTGAAGAACATTTCATCAAGATCTTGCTCTTTCTCATTTATGATATTTTTAATGTCCTCAATCATGGAGTCAATGTCATCATATACCTCACCCAAGCAAGGCCTATCCATGTCATTGCATCGGATCATGCTCAATATAGGCTCGATGATCTTCAGAAGGTACTTAGCATGATCCCACCAAGATCCATCTAGTATCAATCCCCTTATGGAAGCTGCCTTGGCAGTATCAGATTGCCCCCATACGCTCCAATTAGCACTGGTTACCATTCTAGTCAATGCATCTTTAACCTTGACAAGGCGTCTCAAAACAATAGTGTTGGAGGCAAAGCTAGTCTCAGTAACCTATTTTAAAATCAAAACAATAAAAGACTAGAAATTTGAAAACAAATAAAGTTTACTAAAGTGACTATATTTTTAAAACATGTTTAAATTTTAAACAATTCAACTTACCTTCAAGAGCTCCAATTTCGAGAATTGTTTGAATATGGCTTGCGTAATATGGTGGTTCGTGAAAAACATTTGGATCTCTTGTGCTTCTTCATACAATTTTTTTAGTCTACTTAGCCTTAGTGCCAATTTTTTACAGCATAAGGTTGAGTGAGTGCACAACATAAGGTGTCCAAAAAATGTGTTCATATCGCTCCTCAACCAATAAGCCAACAGCCCTACAATTCTTCACATTGTCGATTATCACTTGAACAACATTCAGAGGGCCAACTTACTCGATAGCTTGGATGAGAATATTTGCAATGAAAGGACCATCCTTTACCTCTCCTTCACAATCCACGACTTTTAGAAACATTGCACCTCTTGTAGACACTACAAGAACATTCCCCAAAGGACGGTTCCTTGCATCTTTCCATCCATCCGATACTATTGTCACACCTGTTTTGACCCATGAATCCTTGATGGGCAACATGTCATTCTCTACATGGGCCACCTCATCATCCAATAAAGTGGTCTGTATCTTCTCATAACCAGGGCCCTTAAACTCTTTTGGAGCCACATTAATTGCCCTCACCATGTATTGCCAATACGGCAAGCGAACAACAATAAATGATAATCCATTTGCATAGATGCATCTAGCTATGGCCAGGGCCCTTAAACTCTTTTGGAGCCTCATTAACTGCCCTCACCATGTATTGCCAATATGGCGAGCGAACAACAATAAATGATAATCCATTTGCATAGATGCATCTAGCTATGGCTTGATCGACAATGTCTCTAGCTTCATTTTGATATGATGATTCCAAGGGTCCCACTACTCTCTTACTTACAATCTGTTATTGAGGAGGACGCAAGAATGGATGGCCCTCTGCAGGTGGCTCGCTAGGAGTGGTAGTTGAACACATAGATAATGTTTTTCCTTTCTTTAGAGGCCTACCACTTTCCAACAGAGGTGAAGAATTTGTCCTCCTAGCAGCTTCCTCTGCTTGCTTCTGTTCTTGAATGTATTTGTTTACGATGTGATTTGGAAGTAAGGTTTTAAGTAGCACTCTGTTTCCTCTTGACTTCTCGGTGCAAAATTTGATGCTTTTTTGAGGAATAAAACACAAATGTGCTTTTACCAATAAGTCAACAGCCCTACAATTCTTCACATTGTTGATTATCACTTGAACAACATTCAGAGGGCCAACTTGCTCGATAGCTTGGATGAGAATATTTGCAATGAAAGGACCATCCTTTACCTCTCCTTCACAATCCACAGCTTTCAAAAACATTGCACCTCTTGTAGACACTACAAAAACATTCACCAAAGGATGATTCCTTGCATCTTTCCATCCATCCGATACTATTGTCACACCTATTTCGACCCATGAATCTTTGATGGGCAGCATATCATTCTCTAGATAGGCCACCTCATCATCCAATAAAGTGGTGTGTATCTTCTCATAACCAGGGCCCTTAAACTCTTTTGGAGGCTCATTAACTGCCCTCACCATGTATTTCCAATACAGCGAGCAAACAACAATAAATGATAATCCATTTGCATAGACGCATCTAGTTATGGCTTGATCAACAATGTCTCTAGCTTCATTTTGATTTGATGATTCCAAGGGTCCCACTACTCTCTCTCTTACAATCTGCTATGGAGGAGGATGCAAGAATGGATGGCCCTCTACAGGTGGCTCACAAGGAGTGGTCGCTAAAGACATAGATAATGTTTTTCCTTTCTTTAGAGGCCTACCACTTTCCAACGGATGTGAAGAATTTATCCTCCTAGCAGCTTCCTCTGCTTGCTTCTGTTCTTGAATGTATTTGTTTACGATGTGATTTGGAAGGAAGGTTTTAGGTAGCACTCTGTTTAGTCCTGGCTTCTCGATGCAAAATTTGATGCCTTTTTGAGGAATAAAACACAAATGTGCTTTTACTCTATTGTAAGAGCTACTAAATTCCTCCTTACAGTGGCTACAAATCCACACATAACCTCCTCCACCCGGCATTGGTCGAATCATTTCAACATGTTTCCAAACTGGGGAACATCGGTCAATTTTGAAGTGGGGGTTATTGGCAACAGATGCACTTGCAGCCAAGATAGAATCTACAAACAGAAAAACAAGTTAAAACATTGAGAAAAGATTCAAGAAAATAAATCTAGGTCGTAAACAAATCAATAAAATAATTTCATTTTGAAAAACATGCAACACAAACTTCTTTCAGACTTCCAGTCATGCACAGGTTCACAACATATCAAAATATTGAGATATCAAGCTTCAATTGTTTTATACTATTGTAATTTTATCGTTTAGAATGGATTATGAAATATTAAATATTAATATATATTACAATAAATTAAACAGATTTAAAACAATTAAAAAACTAACAAAATTATATTTAAAAGGCTTAAAAACAATTTTAAAAGTAACAAAAATACCTGTATTGGTTTGCTGTGAGGTTCAAATGTTGGTTGTGAGGTTTGTACGTTGGCAAAGACCCTAGGAAAATGCTCATGTTTGAAAGTTGCTGAGCCTTTCTCATGTTGGTAATGTTCAACCTCTCTCACGCTGGGATGCTCAACCACACTCACGCTGGAAACAAAAGCTGCAGCCTGCAAACAAAACTCTTCGAATGCAAAGTGTCTTCGAATGCCCAAAATGTGAAAGCCGAAAACGATGGTCATAATAACGTAAAAGCCCAAAATCAATTGAGATATCTGTTTTTTAATGCTGCATACACTTTATTAAAGACTTTTAGGTTGAAAGAAGCCCAAAAACACTTTTTTCAAATGTTGAAAAGTCAACACGTTTTTGGCATTTTCCCAAATTTGCTTGGAAGTCACCTACATTCTGCCTGGGCTAGTTTTTCCTCTAGCAAATTCGCACCAAATTCTTGCAAAGTTGACCAGGGTTTGAAATGCAGAATCCATAGGGAATTTGCCAATAAAAAAGCGAATGTGAAATAAATTCGAACCTACTATAAATTAGGAGGAATCAAATGTTGAATTTGCCTTGAGTAGTGAATACGGTAACTTAGCAGGTAGTGCATATAGAAGTGGTTGTAGGTCATAATAGTAATAGAATACTATCCAATCAAAAAGAAACAATTAATTACTTGCAAACTAGTGTTGGGATGATCAATCTCAAGTCTAAAAACTACTCTGCAAACCTCAAACATTATTACAGACCTGATATTCAACTGTTGCAGGTCAAAACAGCTACAAAATTCATCAAACACCTTCCCAAAACATCAGAGAACACCTCCCAACATCACCCAGCAGCAACATACACCACCAGCACCACCAAACAACAACAAAGGGACCAAGAAATATAGAGAATAGTACTCAGCAGATCACGCCAGGTCTATGAGGTACGACCTGTACTTGGTTGTACTTTTTATACTGGAAACCAATTATACTTCTTCAAACTCACATGCCTAGGCTGGAAATGAATCAACGGGAATGGCTAGTATATATTAATCAATATCATCAATATTGATAGACAAACAAGGGCATAATTGAACATTAACTTTATATGTTAAGGTTCTATAATGTATATACACATGCTTCATTCAAGTTTTCATATGAATATGATGTACATATGCATGTTCTATCCATATTTCATGCATATTTTGAACTTCCCTATATATTTTAAAAGTTTTCTGTATTTCAAGTAGATGTTCCCTTTGCTGTCCCCTAGCTGTCCCGAATCTTTGTAAAAAAATACAAAATCCCGGAAACACATCCCTGAATCCCCTATGATCCTTGTCCTAAAAACTCTATGGAATACAGGTTGAAACATTCAAGAGGAATATGCTCAACTTCTTGTGGTAATTCACAAGGATATCTGTTTTCTACCATTTGGAATGTCATCAAAGTCCAAACCCTAGAAATCTTGCTACAAATCAGCCAAATAACCCCTATATGACTGGCCAAAACAAAGCCATCCTAAAATGTGTAATGTCCACTTTCTACGAGTGATCATCCAAGGGAGTTCACTAGCCTATTTTTATTCCATAGGCTAAGGTGGGAGATATTTTCAACTTATCCCAATAAAGTAAACATCTTTAAAGGTTACTTTGTTACAATTAATTTAATTAAAGTGAAAAATAAAATAAATTGATAAAGTCACTTCATTAAATGAGGTGTTTCTTCTAGAAACTTCAAAGAGGTTAAATCATATTTTCTAGAGGGCTCTACTAGGCCTTTAAAAGGGACTGAATCAAGTTATTTTCTCATTCTTGACAGGTTATGTGCTTGAGAACTCTTTTGAGAGTTTGCATCTTTAGATTCAACGAGCCCTAGGATGAAAATATAATGTCCCCATCTTTGCAAGCATCAAAGTTTATTTGTTTTAACCCTAGTTATTGGATTCGTTCCTAGGAGGTCAGATTCGGGTCCGGATCCAATTTGGATTCGGATTCGTGTTGATCTGGGCAAGATCCTTGTTTTACACAGTGGATTCATCCAGATTTGCGGACCTACGAATCCAGACGAATCCAGTGTGTAAAACAAGGATCCTACCCAAATCATTGCGAACCCTCAAGGATCCAACGCAAATCCGCGTGAATCCACTGGTAGGCCAAGGTTTTGAGTGGATCCAACTTATTTAAAATGACTTTTTAAATATATTTTTCTGCCTTCTAACCCCATAACGGCCCTTATATTCAACATCCAAATACATTTCACCTCAAATTGACTCTTCTATGAGTGAATCATATTACAAACTTTAGGTCTAGTGATCTATATTTTGAATTTTCATTTTGTAATTTAGTAATTCAATGTGAATGTGTTGATTTTCTTTATAATCGTGAAAATAGATCAATGATCAAGTGTACTAGATTCATAGATCCATACTAGAACCATAGATTCATACTGCAAAATTATTTAGTTTTAGAGTTATACATATTTCTCTTATTTTTTAGTGTGTGTGTCCATCTATATATATATATATATATATATATATATATATATATATATATATATTTTCAGGAATCCTAATTGGGGAAAAATATCGTGAATCCACAAGTTCGCTTCACATACCAAAATCGGATTCTTATCCCAAATCAGCAACTAAGGTTTTAACCTATCATTGGCCCTCATAGGCTAAGACTGATGGTTAGAAAGTCCCTACTGTTAGGACAAGAGGCTTTTTCTCTTTCAAAGTACATAAGTGTTTAGGTTTGCTCTTCATTTGGTTCAATTTGGTGCATTTACTATTTAAAGTAATTCATTTATCAAGCATTTCGATACTTGGCACTGTTGGCAGGACACTTGGACTGGCAGTGACAACCCTTGGCACCATTGATCTGATTAGGTATTCAAATATTTACTAATTGTAGTAAGTCAATGGTTAATAGAGAGGAACACTTACTATTTTTAGTAAGACAGTTGTGCAATGGAAACAATAGTTGACCCACAAATTTAGATAAGATAGAGAGATGACAAATAATCAATGAGATATTAAAATTATAAGGGCATTAATGATATTATTTATAATAATTATATAGTAAAATTATGTATTTACTTTATAAAATGTTATGGATATGTCATTATATTTATTGAAAAACTACACCTTTATATAACCTGTGGTCAACACAAAAGAAATTATAAGTGCTAATTATATTGTCATTAAAGTGAATGGGGCCAAGGGGCATATTTAATGAGCATTAAATGATTAAATTGAGAAGGGACACTTCGTTAATAATATAAGGTCAACCACAAAAACAAATGTTAAAGTCACTAATGAGGTTTTCTCGTGAAGCTTTATGTTAATAATTGGTAGCTTTAGTTAGGATAAACTATAGTGCAAATATGTGTGTGTGTGTGTCTATGTGTGTGTGTGTGCGTGCGTGTGTGAGAGATATTATCTATATATATATATATATGAGATATTTATTTGTCATTATATTAATTAAATTCTAATGAATAGACATGTCCCGTAAAGAGAGATGTCTATCCATACTTCATTCTATATTAGAGAGATGGCTGCCATTTGAAAAGGACATACCAAATACAATGGCAGTGCTATTACATCTGTAGCAGATCCTCTTGAAATCAACATGGTATCAGAGAAAACTAGAAATGTAGCTTAAATGAATTTATACATAGCTACAAGAGTATTATAACGCATTAGGGTGAAAATTGGAATTTTTTGTTTTCAAAGATAAACTCTGTTGATGCTGTATTTTCCATTGGTCTGAATTGAAATTTCATATTTGTGTGTTCAAGTTGACACAAATGTTCGTCCAACTATGTCCAATGTTATTATGATGCTCACAAGCAGTTCCATGACATTGTGAAATCCATCAAAGCCTACTTTTGTAGGGAAAAATGAAAGTTGTGCTTCAACATTGCAGATATATCTAAAGAGCATAATAAGCAGCGATTTGAGAAAATTCAATATGATATCAGAACTGTATAATACAGAAGCCAGCGATGGAGGAGACTTGAGCTTTTGCTTGATGACGAGCCTGGAAAAGCCTTCAAGCACATTAGATTGGATATAGAAACTTTGTATGATTGAAGTTGTTATTGACATTGTACATCTAGGCGTGAGAAATATTGGGATAAATCTGATTGGATCGACACGATGATTGGATACCACAAGTTTACTTCAACTTAGTTTGTTTAATAATGTTCCTCATTCGTGGGAGTTCCCAGGTGATGTCTTGCGGAGGCTTTGCATGTGGATACAAATTACTGGAACTAATTCTCCAAGTCAGATAGGTGGATGTCACACATTGCAAACTTGACAAAATCATTGTCAAAGTGTAGTGAGAGGAAGACTGATGGAACCCAGTGAAGTGTTGCACCATTGCCCTAAAATTCCAAGCAGTTGTGGTCAAAATTGTGCTCCACCTTGAGCAGCAACATCTGGGATCTTTGGCAAGTGCTTGGTCTACGATGGAATTAGGTTTTCTAATCTCGCTATGTTTAAGGGAAGGTTTCCATCATGGTTCTATAACCTATAGAATGTTTGTGTTAGTTCTTTGGCATTTGATGAAAAATTGAGAGTGGAGTGCGAGAGCATCTAGAATGGAGAGTCATGAGTGGTTGAGACGATGAGGGTCTCATTTGGCAAATAACAATAACTCAAATGAGCCAATTTATCCACAATTTGAATTTTGTAGTCGACATCCTTAAACTTTAGTATTCTGCAGTGTATCTAGTTTAAGTATTCTTTGGTGTATAAGTCATAAAGGTTGTGTCCCACTAGCCAAAGTTGTGTGAGTAATTTGGGATACGCAGTGCCACGTCTACGATGGAAGTCCAAGGGATGCCACTTTGGGTCAAGTAACATAATCATCGCTAACATGAAGGGGAAGGACATGCATTTGAATTGATGGCATATTGGCTTACTAAAAGGTAAGGAAAGTCAAGTGCATTACTAGGGGGATGCAAAGCATGGTATTTCCCTTATAAAATGCCCCACATGGAGGTAGGAACACTTTTTAAATGAAGGAAATGATGTGGGAATATTGCAAATAACGAAGGACTTGCCAAGTTATATACGAGGCTCATTAAACTGTAAGTATGTCCTTCATACAAGAGGGACCCACCACAAGTATAAAGCAGTAATAAAGATGAATAAAAGATGAAGGATGAAAATTGATTCATGCGTTATGTTTCCTATATGGGCTCACCTTATGAAAGGAAATATTTGAAACACAAGGACGGAAGCATATGGAATTCAGATTCAGAGGGAGATTCAAAGGGAGTTTGGCATCTTCAAAGAGGTCAAAATGTTAATGAACTCGAGCTTCAGAGGGGGCAGATGGGTTCAGTCAACTTGTGACAATCTCGATCATGGTGATTGAGAGGGAGTTTCATTGTTGAAGGTGAAACACTTATGAGGTAAACTTTATTTAATTGATTATTATACTAATGATATCATTTAATGCCTTATGTGCCCTATGTAAATCATGAGGAACTGACAACTTCCAAATGATTATCACTTGTATTTGTTGATGTCAATGGTAGATGACAATCTTAAAATAACTTAATCTTCTATCATGATAGACATCGTGTGATGGCTAGAACAAATTAGGATAGATGATTTCTAGCATGGTGGATTAAGTTTCTTAAACAGACCATGACCTTCTAGATTGTGATAGACATCGTGTTGAAGGATTTGAGCAATACAAATCCATAGAGCCTGAAGAATATCTGCATGTAAAAACCTGTCAAAGAAGAAAAAGACAAGAAGAGGCAAGGGTTTTGCTCTGAAAATATGCAAATTGTATTCTCGGAAACGAAAAAGATAAGAAATAATTACAAAAGATCTATCCTTATAGAAGAAGATCGAAACCCGAAAAAGGGTAACCTAAAAAGTTTAAAGCCATATAATAATTGCTAATTAATTATTAAATGTGAAGGCAAAAGTGCATAAAGGTGAAATCTTAAGAAGGAAGTAAAGGTAATTCAATAAACGAAACTAAATTAACGCTTTACTCTAACACTCCCCCTTAAGATGAGCAACAATGCAGCTACAAACAATGCAAAAAGAGCAAGGAAACTACAATGCAATGCAAAAAGCAAACTTGGGTCCTGGCAACAAGGCCTGATGGAGTACCCAATCACAGCCAAATCTCTATGAAACGGAGAAATAAAGAAAACCCAATGGGAAAAACTCTACTCCAAAAAGAGATAGCAAGAAGAAGGACTCATAACCGAGACCCCCCAAGGACAACTTCCTTCAGCCCAAGCATAGAACGCAATTCAAGATACTGCGGGGATGCAAAAAGTTTAGTGAAGATGTCTGCAACCTACTGAGCAATAGGAATGTAGTCCAAGCTCAAAGCACCAGCCTGAATCAGATGCCGGATGAAGTGCATGTGAAGCTCGATGTGCTTAGTTCACTAATACTCAACTGGGTTGCGAGAAATGTGTATAGCATTCTAATTGTCACACCACAGAAAGGTGGGACTATCAAGAGAAAATCCAAAATCTATCATCAATTGTCGAAGCCACAAAACCTCCTGACTAGCCAATACAGCTGCCCTATTTTCTGCCTCTGTAGATGATAATGCATAAGCATGCTACTTCTTGCAAGACCATGTGATGGGACCAGAACCAAGACAGAAGACAAAACCAAAAGTAGACTTGCGATCATCAATATCACTAGCCCAATCCAAATCTACAAAACCGACAATGTGAGGATAGCCTGATGTATAGTGAATGCCATAACATGTTGTACCCCTAATTTACCTCAAGATACGTTTGGAAGCTTGCCAATGACTCTTATGTAGATCATGGAAAAATCGAGAGACAAGTACAACCACAAAGGAAATATCAGGACGTGTGTGTGTTACGTACAACAAACTACCCACAAGCTATCTGTATAGAGTGGAATCCATTGTAAGAGAAGAGCAAGTGGTAGATAAAACAACACCTGATTGAAAAGGTGTGGGAGCAAGTTTGCAATCAAGCATGCTGAAACTCTAAAGCATATCAAGAGCATACTTCTGTTGTAGTATGGCTATCCCATCCGAAGAGTGAACAACTTGTAGGCCCAAAAAATAGTGCAGAAGTCCAAGGTCTGTCATCTCAAACTACTCTCTCAATGCTTGTTGAACACTTTGTAGCATGGAAACTGAGCTACCTGTAATGATGAGCTCATCTACATAAAGCACGAGTATCAATAAGTCAACCCCATAACATTTAATGTAAATTGTAGGATCAAAATGACACCGAGTGAATTGTGAAGCAAGCAAGAAGGAATCCATCTTCTCATACCAAGCCCTAGGGGCCTGTTTGAGACCATATAAAGACCTTCGAAGCTAGCATACTAATGAAGAGTCCTACACAAAACCATGAGGCTGCTCCATGTAGATCTCCTCATGAAGGTCTCCATGCAAAAAAAAACTCTTCGCGTCCATCTAAAAAACTGTCCATCCCTGTGAAGTTGCAAGAGAGAGTACAAGGCGAATAGAATTCATCTTGGCAACAAGGGCAAAGGTCTCGAAGTAATCAATACCCTCAACCTATGAAAAAACCCTTTGCAACAAGACGTGTCTTGTACCTGTCAATAGAACCATCTGCAACATACTTGGTATGATACACCCACTGGCACCGAACCAACTTTCTTCCTTTCGAAAGAGTACAAAGATCCCATGTGTGGTTCTTCATCAAAGAAGAGTACTCCTCATCCATAGCCCTATCCCACTCTGAATGTCCTGTCACCCGTGAAAAACTCTGTGGATCATCTGAAATGGCATGACTCAAGAGGCACTACATGCAGTCTGAGCATGAGTGCGATGAGCATCGGTAGGATCACCTGCCAAAGGTCCAGTTGCATCAACAGTATCACGAGCCTACTTGGGCACTCGCAGAACATTTGGTGGAGGTGGTGAAGGGGGATCAATGTCTAGATCTTCCTCAAAGCATGCAGAATCCTGTAGAGTAGAGGAAGTACTGGGTAGTGAGGAAGAAGGTGGAGATGGAGGATCTATCTGAGGATAACACTCATCAAACTGAACATCTCACCGAAACAAGTCATCTCTAGAATCAGGATCAAACAATCTGTATGCCTTCACATCCTCACAGTACCCAACAAAAATGAGTGGTCAACTCTTCTTCTCCGTGGCTTTTCGTCGAGCATCTGGAATAAAAGCCCAAGCCTCACTACCAAAAATGCAGAAAGTAGAAACATCAGGCTTGACATGAGTCCAAGCCTCCTCAAGAGTCAAGCATCACAATGCCTTGTGCGGCATCCAATTTTGAATATAGCTGGCACAATTGATAGCTTCAGCCCAGAATGAAGAACTCATAGCTTGAATCTGAATCATAACAATTGGCCATCTCCCGTAATGTCCTGTTTTCTCTCTGCAACCCCATTCTGCTGAGGTGTGTAGGGAACTCAAAACTGATGTTGTAAACCATGCTCAGTGCAAATATCTCTGAAAGACTGATTCACATATTCCCCCCATTATCAGTGTGTATACACCTGACAGAAAAACTAGATTGCTTCTCCACAAATGTCTTCAAGATTTGAAAGGAATCAAAGACATCGGACTTGTACTTCAAATTGTACACCCATGTGCATCTGGAGAAGTCATCTATGAAGGTGAGCACATATCGAGCACTTGAAAAAAATGTAGGAAATGACATAAGATCATTGTGTATCAACTCCAATTATGCCCTAGCACATGTGGATCTACCTACTAGAAAAGGATCTCTATGATGTTTTCCAAGTGCACAACCTTGACACACACCATCAGTACAAGAGATCTGAGGTAACCCAATCACTAGCTCCTATGTACTCATCTGTTGCAGATATCTGTAGTTGACATGGCCAAAATGCTCATGCCAAAATTTTCTCACTGAGTCTACATGAGCAATGAGAGAAACACCTGTAGAATCGAAGCTCTCAAAGTCATCGAACTGGTATAAGTGATAAGTGAGACTAAAGATCAACACTCCCTGTAGAAATAACCAACTCAGGATTACGGAGGTCTCGAATAACCACATCATGTGGTGAGAACTCAACTGTCTTTCCAGAGCCTAATGACAAATCTAAAAGATAGACAGGGGGTTCGTAGAAATGGCTGGAACCAAGAGAACATCCTGTAGTGAACCACCTTCTAAAGAGATAGTTCCTAAACTTGTGACTGAAAGCTGAGAAAAATCACCAACTACTATCTGTGTAGTAACACTCTGAGCAAGTGAGGTAACCAAATCAGGTGAAGTGAAGAAAATTGTTGCTTAAGTTAATACCAAAATTGCTTCTCTTATCATTGTTGTGTCTTGCATTGTGATTAAGAACACTTGGTGTTATTGCATGGTTTCTTCTTCCAATAGTTAGAGTTAAATTCCATTGAAGTTGTTAAAATAGATTTTATCTCAAGAAAGTTGTTAAGCAAGAGTAAGAATAGATGGATAGTTGTATGGTGATATTAATGGATGTTTGATAGGGATTCATAAACTAGGCCACTAGCATCCTAGCAGCTTGTTAGGAAGCTTTGTGTGATAATCTAGTCCGATCACTCCCAAGTTCTACTTGGGTTTCATCTTTCCGCTTGTACTTCAAGTTAAGTTGGAAGATAGGTGTTAGTGTGAAAATCCTAAGAGTATCCCTTAGAATCATTGCACCAATGGAGGTAGTGCTGCTGGCAAGCTTTCATTTGGTTGGATCCCTATCCATTTGCTATTTTCTTCATTCATACGAGTAGTAGTAGAGCAGTAAGCAATTGGTGGTAGGAGTAGTTGAAAGTGAAAGTGATCAAGGAGAAAAGGAACAAGTCAAGCAAAGCGAAGTACCACCAAGTTATCTTCGAATGAATAACGTAAGCTTGCCTGCGTGATTAACTAGCAAATCACATTAATATAACTAAGTTAGTATCCACAAGTGTAAGTAACCTTGGAATTTTCTCATGTTATCCACGAGTATTTACTTTTCAAGAGAGAGTTGAGTGTTTGATATTCCATATCAAGTATTCAATTACTATATGTTCTATAGTTGTACAAAACTGACATCAACAATGTGAAGCTCCGGAATCAAGAATCCAAGAAGCTATAGTAGACAATGCTCGTGCAGAAAGAGCATGTCCTTTCCCTATAGGAGGAGGTGGAGGCTTTGGAGAAGAAATACTAGTATGTTGCATGGCCTCCTCTAAAGCCTCAAGACGTTTCCAACACTTGGAAACTAGATGTGCTTCCTTGCCACAAAAACTGCAAGGATCACCTATGTACTTAGTCTTGGAGGAGGACTCACCAAACTTGGAAGAATTACCCTTCTAAGAGAGCTTCTGAGCATCTGACTTGTGAGTAGGCTTAGAGGAACTCTCATTGCCTGCTGAATCTGTCTTATGTTTTGGTTTCTACTTTGGCTTCCCTGTAGATGACTGAGATACCAATGCTTTCATCTTAGAACCAGTCATAATATCCAACTATGTAAGCTTCGACTGCTCTCTAGTCAAGAAATCACAAAAGACGTCAAAAGTAAGCATAATAAATCTATTACCCAAAGCATCTTTGGTGGAATAGAAGGTAGAAGCAAAAATATAAAAATTCCCTCGAAGCTTAGAGAGAATTAGATAAATGGACTCAACATCAATCTTCATCTTTCCACAACTTTGCAATACGGATCTCTGTTGATCAAACTTCATCAAGAAGTCATCAATGATCGGAAAGGAATCTGGTAGAAGACAGGTAAGCTCTGCCTCTATCTGAAGTGACCTGAACTCATTCACAGTACCAAACAAGCATTGAAGCTTGGTCCACATAGCTAGAGGGGTATTGCACCCATCAAGCTGAAATTGTAGACTGTTGGATATCTGTAAAGTAATCAACCACATTGCCTCATCCATCTTGTTTTTGTGTTGCATGACCTCAAAAGGCCTCTGTAAAATTGGTTGCACTACGTCTAAACAAGACCACAACCCTTTTGACTGGAGAAGTCATGTCATCAAGGTCTTCCATGTGTGATAGTTATGAGGGGTCAGAAGTTCTAGACAAGAAGAGGTCTCGGCCATTGTTTTAGAAGGTATTGAATTGTTTTTTAATGTAGTTCTGGTTTACATAAGTATAAAATAGAAACAATATGACAAAACACCCCCCACAATGCAAAAAACCGAACCCTGGCTGCTAGAAGGAATGCGTAAATGAGAGAAGGGCAAAAACGTTTCAGAAATGAATCACAAATGCCTGGTACAAAATACTGATGAAATGACAGAGCATATGGAAAGTACTGGAGAAGAGCTCTCCGACACTTTTTTCAAATTGAAAAATGGAACTATAACGAAGAAGTTACGCCCCCCAGAAGATAGAAGATATTTATTTGTCATTATATTAATTACATTCTAATGAATAAGACATGTCCCGTGAAGAGACACGTCTATCCATACTTCATCCTATATTAGAGAGATGGCTGCCATTTGGAAAGGACATACCAAATACAATGGCAGTGCTATTACATTTGCAGCAGATCCTCTTGAAATCAACACTTTATGAATCAAACCATAATGAGGAATTATAGAAGCCCAAAGAAGGAAATTGATCTCATTATGCTTGTGAGTTTTGGCTTTGTGCTTTCACATTTTGGAAGCAAGACCTGGGGTTTTGCTGCAAATTGGTCTTGGTTCAATTTTTCCAAGGGTGTGAAAGATCATTTGAGGTTTGCTAATTGGCAGCTTTATCTCAGAAGTCATAGTGTGCTTGATTGGAGTTGTTTTACCAAAATTTTCAGAGGTCACTTAGAGCAGATCAGAAGTTATTGACGACAAGTATTATTAAATTTCTTCATTGCTGGTTGTGCGTTCTTCATTGGCACATGAGAATCATTAGTGTGTGGATAAGAAATGATAGTCTACAGAAAATTTTAAGGGTTTTGATGATTTAATTGCTGCCATACATTGGAGGGGATTTGATGATAATCTTCCTATTGTATGACTGCTGCAAACTTTACACTTCACTCTGGAAGCCATGCATAGCAAAGGGTTTCAAGGCATATCTTACCTATATGTTCATGAACTGTACCTCCTCTATTTTATGGCTGTTGTTGATTCAAACTTTAGGTAATATTTTATCAACTAGGTCATTGACATTTTGGGAAAGTACTGAATATCTAAGCTGATATAAAATCTGGAATTTTCAGCTCTATATTCCCTATGTAACGTCAAGTTTTTGAGTTGAAATTATTTTTGCAATATCTACTGTATTGTTGTAGCAGACATTGCAAATATATCAAAAAAAACATAAAAACCAAAACAAATATTAGTGAAATTTGGGAAAGCAAATATCTTATCAGGACTGGGATATTATAGTGGTATCAAAGTGGTTTCATGCCATCTTAATGGGATTGGAAATTAAAATTTCAAAGAATTCGCACATTTGATATCTGAATGACCAATACTCTTGATTTGTTCCTGTCATGGGAAAATCCAAGAAAACAAATATATAGGTAAACCAGATGAAGGTTTACCCCACAAGATATAATAGGTGATAGAAGGGAAGAAACACTTAGCGTGTTTGAGGAATAAAACACACTCAGTCAGGTTAAGCAAATGACAGATTTGAGATTTCTGAATTTTTTAATCTTACAAAATATTACACTCAATATTACACTCAATTCCCAATCAGACTTTACATCTGCACATCACTATTGCAATAGAACATTACACAAAGTGCACAAAATATTACACTCAATATTACACTCAAAGTGCACAAAGTGCACAAAATATTACACTCAATTCCCAATCAGACTTTACATCTGCACATCACTATTGCAATAGAACATTGATTTGTATGTGAGTGGTAGAATTAGCATAGGAGAAATATTGAACAGCTAGAAGAAGGTATCGTTTATGATTGCTATTATGTAAACTAGGATCTGAATATAATTATATCAGCCAGCTTGTAGCAGCAAAGAAATAATGTGAGATATGTATACGATTGGAAACATTAAGAGCTCAATGTTGTATTAAGGAAACAAGCGTTAGCCTGTAGAAACAATGGGGTGGCCCTACTATTTTAAAGGGAATAGTAGGGGTCCCAGTGGAGGATATACCAAGCATTTAACTGTGTTAAACTCAGTGCAGTGACTACGTTCGGTATGCCCCACAAGGGCAATATAACCCACCATCTGATAGTTATTTCATACAAAAACTTCCTTCGGGCCCTACTCTCTTAGTCGTTGCTCGCTCCATTAGAATAGTAGGGCAGGGAATAATCTGCCCCTGCAGAGTTTGCAGAAAGTAAGTACCCTTCGGTTGTTAGATTTTTTTAATAAAAAGAAACGGGAAGATATAGTATAATAGTAGGGCTATCGAATTGAAGTAGAAGCGGATGAGTCTACATTGGATAAGGAAGAGCCCGCCACATAGCCACATAGCCACATAAATAGAGGGGAGGGGAGGGGACCTGATCCTGATAAATAGTGGGTGGGGGGCTGGTAAAAAGAATTCATTCCCAAGGCCAAACCAAAGAACAAAGGTTCCAGGTAGTAAGCCAAGTGCTGGTCAAAGTTACAGCTAAAGACAAGTAACCAATACTGAATATTGATCTCATCCAAGCATTCCATCGAATGCCAATGCTATGTTTATGAAATTTGTAATGTTTTTTTTATGGGAGAATGGGAGAGGATTGGGCTCAGGAATTAAGTTGAAAATTCTTAAGGTTTTATTAAGGGATATTACAGTGGTATCAGAGCATGATCTTGCCATCCTGTAGGGTGAGTCTTAAAATCAGCATATAAGAACAAAGAATCATCAGTGAAGGTGAAGTTTGTGAAAAGACTGTGGATACTTTGTGATAGATATATGATTGAATTATACAAAACATTATAACAGAATGGTGGATAACCTTTTAACAAAATTGTGGAAGAAGAAGTGAACACTAGTCCTTTGGCAAATAATGAGGTCTATCAACACATTACTCATTCAGGATTGATCGTCATCTAAACAAATAACATCCATCTAAAGACGTAACAATGTACTCGGCAGTATATACAAAAAGAAGAACACCGATAACAAGGACTGGTCAACGGAAGGATTCAAGAGAGAGGAATTTATAATTCGGCAATATATTCAGATAAATTGGAAAGAACACAATAAGAAAATAAATGATAAATTCTTGCAGAGCATGAAATCTATTGAGATCAATGGAAGGAAGAAATAAACTACTCTAAGTAGCCACTAATGAGATGACAATTATATTCCTAATACGGAATTAAGGCAAAGAGCTAATCTCTCTGAATGACTTCACAAGGTATTCTATAAATGAATACTCTTAAGGAAGTGAGGCAAGGAATTGAGTATTCTTTGAAGGACAGTACATACTGTTAAGGAAAATCATATGCATATGTAAGGATGGATGCACCCAGAGTGGGTATCCATAAGGCCTAGGATGAGGAATAACTCCCTCCTAGGAAGGATGGATATATCAAGATTGATTATCCATAAGGTCTTAAAGAGAAGCATCGTGAGAAGATAATGCTTAGTGGAGAGTTGTTCTATTAATTAGAGCCCCCAGGACGCACTCCCCCAGGAGCTAAGCATCTGATCACAACTTCTCCTTAAGAAGGGTTTAAATTGGGAATTAGGATCTTATAAGTTAATGACTTACAAGATTGAATATATTCTTATCATGGTTTTTGAAATACTAACATGTGATGCAGGTCTAACATGTGTATGCTTCATGTTTGCATTGTGTCTTCATGCATCAATGTGTATACTTCGTGTCTGCATTGTGTCTTCATACACTAATTATATATTTTATTTTTTGTGCATGCTTTATGTTTTCATATATCCTAGTATATGTTTCTTAGCGAGTGACAAGAATTAGGGACATTCTCAAGGAGTGTCAAAAGTAAGGACCTTCAGAAAGAGTATCAAGCATCATGAACATTTATAGAAGTGTGAAGGTTAACAACATTATGTCACGATTGGATCAAGGGCATTCTTAGTGAGTGTTAAATCAAGAGGACATTCTAATGAATGTTTTAGAAAGGAATTAAGACTACGACTCTACAAACTTGAAGACTTACTTATCCAGAAAGGAAGTAACACCTAGCAGAAGGAGAATCACAAGCGCTACATCAAATTAAGATAAGTTTTCATCTTTTCAATTATTTTGAGTATTATTTAAATTTTATGGTGTTATTTTCCAATAAACTTTAATTTGTAAAATATTAACATTCTTATCTCAAATTTAATGTTGTCATTTCAGGATCATTGGATTAAAGATTTGGGAATAAACAAGATGTACTTCATTGCTTGAGGACAAGCAATTTTGGGAAGGGCAGACTGTAATGTCCCCTTTTCAAAAGCTAAAGTTAACAAGTAATATTAAATAATAATACAAAATAAATATTATATATATATCTTTTATCAACAAGATATCAAATTGATATAATATGATATTATATCAATTGATATAGTAGCAAAATGTAAATTATATAATTATATAAATAATAACATAATTATGATATAATTATATACTATAATATCATCTATACTAAATAATTAGATAATAAATAATGAATTTATTTATCAACATAAACATTATCAATGATTACAAATTTAAATGTAAAATATTCAAACAAATAGTAATAGATCATATGATTAAAATAGAAAAGTATACAAGAGAGATAATTTCATTAGTAAATACAATAATCATAACAACAATAAATCCAAATGGCATGACCCGTCATGTAGGAGTTTCGCCAATATGTATAAGGGAAGGAAGGGAAGATTGATCTAGGGAGGGCGATCCTCATCAACGTTGGACCTGAAACTCCGATTGCTTGAGCCAACACGGAGGTAATAGGAGAGGGAGAAAGCATCGAATGGAGATGTTATATATATTCCATGGAAGCATCTTATCATCCACTGGTTACGATCTATATCAACGTTGGTCTCCAGACAAATATTGCGCGTGAGCCACCAAACACTGCCACATAATACTCTGACGGAGCCAATATGTGAAAAGATAAACATCCAACCCAGAATTATACCATCTTTGAGAGATTGCAGATGGCTAGTTAAGATACAGACAACCACATCCATCGAGGAAGAATAAGGATTGCTGGAGACGGTAATCTGCAAATTATATTAAATTAGGACAGAAATTCTGGGAACAGAGAGAACGATATTTACAGATAGATAAAGGATAGAGAGTAGAAGCCCACGGAGAAGATATGCATTGGCAAAGGACCTGGGCAGCTTAAGGATACAGATACGAAGTGACAGATTCAAGTGGCAGAGTTTGTATTACCGTTAATGATTGCAATGAGCAAATATATATTCCTTCAAGTCTAATGTTTTCCACAAATCTCGTGAGACAGAGATATCCATTAAACATGGATGTGGAAATACTCCTTTACAGTGCTATTGAAGTTGTTGCACTGATTCTGTCATATTCCAGCAAACTGGCAAGTTGGACATGATGCATTTGATATATAGAAGATTCATGGTTTCCAGATTTGGCTTGGAGGAAGTGGCGGTTAGTAATCTATCCCCACAGCTGAAGCAATTAAAATTAAAAAAAGCATAAACAAACGCAAAGTGCACAAAATATTACACTCAATTCCCAATCAGACTTTATATCTGCACATCACTATTGCAATAGAACATTGATTTGTATGTGAGTGGTAGAATTAGCATAGGAGAAATATTGAACAGCTAGAAGAAGGTATCGTTTATGATTGCTATTATGTAAACTAGGATCTGAATATCATTATATCAGCTGGCTTGTAGCAGCAAGGAAATAATGTGAGATATGTATACGATTGGAAACATTAAGAGCTCAATGTTGTATTAAGGAAACAAGCGTTCATTCCCAAGGCCAAACCAAAGAACAAAGGTTCCAGGTAGTAAGCCAAGTGCTGGTCAAAGTTACAGCTAAAGACAAGTAACCAATGCTGAATATTGATCTCATCCAAGCACTCCATCGAATGCCGATGCTATGTTTATGAAATTTGTAATGTTTTTTTTTTTTACGGGAGACTGGGAGAGGATTGAGCTAAGGAATTAAGTTGAAAATTCTTAAGGTTTTATTAAGGGATATTACATACAACCTTTAAATTTTAAAAGACATCTTTCTTTATATAAGATCAAATTAATTAATATTAATTCACTATATGACAATATCTAATACTATTTCATATCTAAATTTATATCTCACTTATTATTTTAATATTTATTAATTTATAATATATGTAATATGATTTATATTATATCCTTTTATAATATAGTTAATTTATAAAAATATTATTTGCTTTTATCATTATTTAATATTTATAGATTAATATTAATTATTAATATTACCTTGATTTATGTCAAGATCAATATTAATGCCTAATATTTAGTAATTAACAATAGGAATAAGGTATTTAAATAGTGTGTATGTATTTAGAAACATATTTGTATTGTACACACTAATCAGGGCTCATGACAAGCATTTATCTTTCACTGCTTTAATGGACTTTCATCCAAAGCTAGGCTATAAGGCTGATTTGGTAAAGAAATGCTATGATAAGATAGCTTGGGATCTATTTGCATGAAGAGGTGGTTCATGTAATGTCAAGAAAATTGTACCTAGTGAAAAGAAGGTGAAATTTGAGGAAGTGGACATTATTAGCACCCAAGAGGTTGTTATCAGTCATGACAATAAGCCTGATTTTTTTGACAGCACTTGTTCCCTTGAGCATGAAGATATTTTGAAAGTCATGGCAAGTTCTGAAAGTGTTATGAGAGTGACCTTGATTATTGGCACTCATGATACGAGTGTCAGGAATGAGGATTGCATGGAAATTTTGTCCCATAATAGTTCTTCTTTACATGACAGAAGTGAAGAAACTTTGCATCAGCATGGGAAACAGTGACTACATATGTCAGAATGCTATTATTGATTTATCAAATGAAAATATTTGAGAAATGAGTACTAATGATGCATTGTATGTTGACAATTCATGTCATGACAAGTCTGGTTGTTCAAATCAGACTGTTCAAAACAAGTTAGGAAATTCATTTAGTAGTATTGAATCCTAGGACCTTGACTTGGATGGACATGCAGTTACATTGGGATCAGAAGTGTATGAATATATTGTTATATCAGCAACTTCTACTTAGCTTGTTGAGCCATCCTTTGAGGCACATAGCAGAAGTACCTTAGTTATTGATGCATGGTTGATTGCACACGATGTTGCTTATAATGAGATGACTGATGTAGATACAACCTCATATCACAGTGCAGATTTTGGTCAGAACACTTGCATGGGAGTAATAATTTTCAGAGTTCTCATCATTTAGTTGGGCAACATAAGGTTAATGGCAGCATGATTGCCACAGCCATAGAGAGCATTTTGATGTTGCTCATTATATGTTGGCTACATTTGGTTGGAGTACCATGGAAAATGAGCATGGTGATAGTCGCCCTTTCGTGGAAGAGTTCCATGCACTTTGAGAAGCCATTGAAATTCATGAAACATAACTATTTGCAATTATTGGCTGATATAGACTATCTTCTCAAGTGGGATTGCACTTGCTCTGATGCCTTGAAGGGAAAGGAGGCAGAGGTAGATGAGTTCACCTATGAGTTGGGGGTGACTATGGATTAATTGAAGAGTGCCCAATTGGCCCTTTAGGAGTCGCAGTCACGACTAGAGGAACTTAATGAAGAGTTGAAATTGGCAAAAACTTCACCAACTACATATACAATACAGTCTTCTACAATAGCAGTTGGTGATAATCATATATCCACGGTTGTAGTAAGAATGTGGTTACATCCATCACTGATACAAGCGTAGTTGTCTCAGATGGGCTGAATATTTGGTTGAGAGCAACAGAGAACCACTTGTTGCATTAGATTCTCTCAATGTTAGTACTATGACAAATGATGTTGGTCATATTGTTTATAACTCGTGTGGCAGTGGTGGATTTTCCAGAGTGTTTTGTGTTACTTCATCATCTTCATAGGGGACTTGTAGAGTGTCATCTAATTCAGTGTATGGTTCTCATGTAGATTTGTTTCCCTCTCTTGGAAGCAAATCTGTTACTTCATCCCATGGACCTGATTTTAAACACCAGCTTGTGTCACGGAGTCAGAGTGACAGCCAAGGGTTGCAGAAGAAAAAGATTGATTCTGCCTCATATTGTTTTTACTGCACAAATTTGCTTATTGATTACCTGCTTGAGAGTGCGGAGTTTCAGGAGGGACCATTAGGAGTCACTAAGGATACTCTCATTTGAGGTTCATGAGACATTTAGGATTTAGAGGGAGCAATTGTAAATACTCTGACTATAGTGCTTCGTCATGGAGATTTTGTGGTTGGGTTTGCAAGAGGGTTACCAAAGCTCCTGCCCAATCAACTGTTATGTGTCAAACACTGGAGCCATCTCTTGATTCCAGATTGTGAGTAATAGGCCATTGACAATTGTTGGAGCTTTCTACTGTAACTACACAGTGAGGAGTGCTCATCATTTTTCTTTTGATCCACACGTGGGTTTGATGATGTGTTGGTGTGGGTTGGCTCTGGGACTATACCATAATTTGTAGGATGGATGTTCATCATTTTTAGTAGATGGAATTAGTAAATACAAGTTGGTGCAGGGCTACTTGCAGATTTTACACATGCATGCCAGTTTAGCAGAGGATGGAGTTAGTGGTTGTGACACACTTACAGGAGTTTTATCTCCACAGTACAGATGGATGTGGGTCTCACTGCATTTGGACCCAAGTGGCAATAGGGTTACCACTGCAGTTTGGGTGGGTATTGTTGGTTGACTTCACCAATTCTGGTATGGTGAAGTTTGGATCAAGGTTGAGCAATAGAAGTCTAAGGATGTTTTTCTTGGTCGGCTTCTATTTAGGATTTGGAATCCAAGTATACTTTGTTGGACACTTTTCAGTGTGTTGTGGGATCTTTAATGTGCATTGGAGTTCTAGTCTATGTTCACTAGGGAGTATTGCAGTGTGTACATGGTGTGGCTTAGTTGAACTTTCACCCTCAATCCTGTACATGATTTGTTTTAGATGCACAATTTTAGAGCATAGAGTTTGGACAATTGGCTTGTTAATCATCTTTGTGTAGTTTTAGTTATGCTGGTGTAGCAACAGTCGTGTATCAGTGTGGCACAGTCGTGTATCAGTGTGGCACATTTTACAGTCCTCCTCTAGACTTCCAATATATTGGAGTTCCTTTGTAATCATGATTGCATAGGGACAAGCAATCTCAGGGAGGGCAGACTATAATGTCCAAATTTCCATGAGTATTAGAGTTTTTTGGTCTAGCCTACCATCTGTCAGCCGACTGGATGGTCCCGGCGGTGTTTCTATAGCCGACAGAATGATTGTCGTCGGTGTTTTGTATTTTGTAGCCGACGGGTAAATAGTTTGTAGCGAACATAATGGTTGTGGCCGACAGACTCCTTCGGGAAGGTTCAACGGATAGTATTTATATCCCGTCTGGGATCATTGTAAATCATCTTCTATCTTTAATAATTAATCTTATCAAGCATAATGTATGTTTGGCATATGTGAATATAATTCTACTGTTCGTGTTCGTGTTAATTGTCTCTATGCGTTGATTTCTTTACCAGTACGGTAAACATTTGGCGCCGTTGCCCGATGGACCTGGTACGGAGGCAGGCAGATGGAAATTAAATGCCGAATCTGTTGAATAAAAATAAAAACACGGTGAAGGATAAAGATGAGATTCGCGCAGCTCAAGCTAATTTAATTTTGGCACAGCAGGCAGAGCGCCGGAGGAGATTCCAAAAGATTGCCGACGGAAACCGAAGCGCACAGGAATTGCTGGAGGAGACTCGACAGCGGGTGGAGTTGGTGGAAGAAGCACAGGAGGCATTCTTGAAATTGTGTTCGCCAAGGGAAGAGAATTCAGACGGAGGAGCATCGACTTGCACAGCTCGGAGTGCCGAGGGAGCACAAGTGTGGAGTGACCTCTTCGTCCGGGATACACTTCCACGGGAGACAACTTCAGAAGATCCTTCTTCTTCACCAAGGTTCGCAGCTGTTGAGACCTCCGGTGTGGGAGTGCAGATCTCCGGTGTGGGAGTGCAGACCGCCGGTGCAGGAGTGCAGACCGCCAGTGTGGGAGTGCAGACCTCCGGTGTGGGAGTGCAGACTGCCGGTGTGGGAGTGCCGGTGTGGGAGTGTAGACCGCCAGTACGGGAGTGCAGACCGCCGGTGCGGGAGTGAATAGTGCCAGTGTTGCAGGAACAAACAACGCTCGTGCACAGAATCTAGGAGTGATGGCAGGACCCAAAGAAAAGCTGCCGAAGTTTGAGGGCGATGGTACAGCCGACCCCATCCAACATTGTAAGACATGTGAGATGATTTGGCGGACAAATGGAATCACAGATGCCAAGGAATAGGTCAAGCAATTTCCGACAACCCTACGGGGTGTGGCGATTGATTGGTTTTCGAATATGGATCCACAAAAGCTAAATAGCTGGGATAACATTAAAAAGGAGTTCCTAGCGGAATTTAAACTCTTGCGGGATGATAATGAAATCGTAGCAGAGATTTTCAATATCAAACAGGGGAAGCACGAAACTGTCCGCGTCTATGCCAGGAGATTAAAAGACTTAATAAACAAAATGGAAAGCAAGTCGGCAGACGGATTGCAGAAAAGATGGTTCGTGGACGGCCTACGCTCAAAATTGCGGAAGAAAATGAAAATTGTGCCACCGTCGTCATATGTGGACGCGTATAACAGAGCACTGGACCTTGAAAGTGAGCAGAAGACAAAGAAGAAGAAAACTAGCTCCTTTGATTCTGATGACGATGAGCCTGCCGGAGATGATAGCAGTGACGACGAAGGCAACAGCAAGAAGGTTCGTGCCCTACAGAAGGATATAGTTCGCATGATGAAGGAGTTTAAAAACATGCAGAAGGAGCCAAAAGGCATTGAACTGTGGTGCACGGAGTGTAAGACCGATGGTCATACTAAAGGATCGTGTTCGAAGAATCAATTTTGTGACATTTGTTAGATCATGGGCCATTCGACAAAAGACTACCCCTTTAACATGAAGACAAGAGGATCTCCGCAGGTGCTTCTCACACAGGAGGCTTCCCTGTCGGGCAATAGCAGAAATACGAATAGTGCAGGTGCCACATCCGGAGGATACAAGAATAATAGTAGAGGGCAAAATAACAACAATGCGAACAATAACAATAATAATCAGAGCCGAAGTCGAACCCAGTATGATGCAAATGGACGGCCAATCGTTCAATGCCGAGCATGTAATTTGTGGGGTCATTTTGCGCGGGATTGTACAACGGCAAACACATCGAAATTATTATGCAGATGGTGCGGACCCGACGATCACGAAGATTCCAAGTGTCCAAAGTCTGGAGTAAATTTGATCACTGTCGGCATGGATGTAGAGGAGGTTCTGGCAATTACACGGAGGCAAGCGGAGGAAAAAAGAAAATTGGGGGAAATGCAGGCGGAAATTGGAAAGGCATCATTAGCAAGGACATCTCAATTAAAGGACATCACCAACACCTTGGCAAGGAACTTCACAGAACAAAACATTGTACGACAGATCTTACAAACGGAGATACTAGTAAACATAAGTGACCTCCTTCTCACAATGCCCCAATTACAGATGGCCATTCTGAATCATACACCATTTTCGAAAGCAACAGAGGACACAGGGAGGGATAGTAGGGAAGTGATGACAACAGACCCAATGCTGCTAGCACTCACATCCGGACGGCATCCGGCGGTCATTGAGATGGGGATTTTGGAAAATGTTTTGACAAAGACAATTGTTGACGGAGGGTCCGGCGTGAATGTCTTACCGGAGGATACCTGGAAGAAGTTGGGGAAGCCGACGCTGTGGCCACCTACATTCCAGTTGCTCACGGCGGACTAGCACGGGATCAAACCGTTAGGAACCTTGAGGGCGCAACCGGTAACCATTGGTACGCAACCATTTTTATTGGATTTCGTAGTCATTCCATTGAAAAGAAAAGGATATGATGCTATTCTGGGATGGGATTGGTTGGTGCAAGCAAAAGTAAAACATGATTGGAAACGAAATACCCTATCAATGGAGGGCGGAGGCAAAAGATTCACAATTGACCTGCACACACAAATGGTCGGCAAAGAGGCACAATCGTCAGATTCAAAAAGTGACGACGAAAGTGATGATGAAGGAAAGAAGAGAATGAAACTAGACGAAAGAGGAGTATTGAGACTTGACGGAGGATCGAACGATGACGACTTGGACTCAGTGAATGGCCTTTACCACTGGCAGATAGAAGACTACGAATTCTTTTTGAGTTGTAATATGCTAAGGGTCGACAAAGGTGAGGAAAAAGAGGAAAATGAGTGTCCGGAGGAATACAGAGAAGCAGATGACGCAAAGGAGGTTACGGCTGAAGAAAGGAAGGACATACAATACAGACCCAGAAAAAAAAAAGTTCCCACCATTCGGTACACAGTGAACGGACCGCACAGGAGGAAAAGAACGCATCGCACCATAAAATTACTTGAAGGGTACCGACAGCAAAGAAATAAGCTGGATGCGCGACGACCACAGGCACAGTGGGCGACGGAGGTAACACAAAACAGACATAAGGCGTGGCATGACAAACTCAATAGGTTTCAGCCGGGGCAATTGGTACTCAAGTACGACGGTCGGGATGAAATCAAACAGGAAAGATTTAAGGCAAGATGGGTTGGACCATATCAGACCCGGGAGGTCTGCGACAATCGGGTGATAAAATTGGAGACATTGGACGAGCAAGAGGTGCCTCCGGTAGTCAATGGATTTAAATTGCAAATATATGGTGCCAGGAAGACTCCGTCGCTGTCACAGAATGGCTAGCTAACTCCGTCATCGTTGCAGAATGGCAACGCCTGGAGGCAAAATTGAGGTGCTTTCTTTCTATTTTATTTTTTGTTAAAAAAAAAATTTTTAAAAAAAAAAAAACCTGTCCGGAGGTCCGCGGGAGGTGTTCCGCGGGTACCTGTCTGGAGGTGCTCCGCAAGCACCTGTTCGAAGGTCAACGGGGGGTGTCCCGTGGGCACCTGTCCGAAGGTCCGCAAGAGGTGTTCCACGAGTACCTGTCCGGAGGTGCTCTGCGAGCACTTGTTCGGAGGTCCACGGGAGGTGTCCCGCGGGCACCTGTCCGGAGGTGCTCCGCAGGCACCTGTCTGGAGGTCGCCGAGAGGTGTCCCACGGGTACCTGTCCGGAGGTGCTCCACGGGCACCTGTCCGAAGGTCTGTGGGAGGTGTTCCACGGGCACTTGTCCGGAGGTCTGTGGGAGGTGTTCCGCAGGCACCTGTCCAGAGGTGCTCCACGAGCACTTGTCCGGAGGTCCGGAGGTCCCCGGGAGGTGTCCCGCAGGCACTTGTCCAGAGGTCCTCTTCCCGCTGGGTATTCACGCGCCTTGCGAAGACCTCTTTCCAGTCTGCGGATGGGTGAATGTTCACAGTTTCAGTTGTTGTAAGCTTCCATGGGAGAAAAAGAAAGATTAAGCCAGAGGTATTATCAGTGTTCCGCACAAAACATGGCCAAGGAAAACAAAAGCGATGGAAGGAGGAACTTGTAGAGAGTCAAAACAGCAACAGACAAATAGAAGCAGGAGGGGTTGCTTTAAAAAAAAAAAAAAAAGAAGAAAAAAAACGACGACAGAATCAAATTGTTCAGAATGAGT
Source organism: Cupressus sempervirens (assembly GCA_028749045.1). Classification (NCBI taxonomy): domain Eukaryota; kingdom Viridiplantae; phylum Streptophyta; class Pinopsida; order Cupressales; family Cupressaceae; genus Cupressus; species Cupressus sempervirens. The sequence goes on from CM053788.1 coordinate 658,997,014, forward strand.
TACAGATGATGCCAAAGGGAAAGGGAAGCATCAGTGGCTGCCAGAAAGAGTGTAGAATCGGCAGAAAATGGCAGAAATGGTGTGTTCCGTGCAGTTTTGTGTGGGTTGCGGAGTGCTAATTTGGTCACTGCCCCTCGACCCCCTGGACCTCCAGTCGTTGCGGATATCAGTCGTGGGAGTCTGACCAGTTGAGAAGAGTTGAAGTTGCTGCAGGCATGGACTTTCTATGTACCAGAGGCACTGGGAGTAGGTGTTGGCCGGGAGGCTGTCTTGGTGGATGCGTAGAGAGCTCGGGAGGAGCTAATCATCCAGTTGGAGGCAGTGCAACGACACTTGGCTCAGGGTACCGAGGAATTGAAAACAGAGAAAGAAACACAGGTGGCTATCAAGGTCAGCTTCATTAAGGAGGCAGTGTTGTGTTAGCAGAGGCTACAGGCACGGGATGAATGTGGAAGTGATGTGACAGAAGCAGATTTTTCTTGTTGTAGTCACTCTGTTAATGTATTTTGTTTGTTAATTTGTCTCAAAAATTTTGTAATTGTCATCCGGAGACGACTTTTCTTGTTGGGGGGGATGGTGTCAGCCGACTAGATGGTCCCGGCGGTGTTTCTGTAGCCGACGGAATGATTGTCGTCGGTGTTTTGTATTTTGTAGCCGATGAGTAAATAGTTTGTAGCGGACATAATGGTTGTGGCCAACGGACTCCTTCGGGAAGGTTCGGCGGATAGTATTTATATCCCGTCTGGGATCATTGTAAATCATCTTCTATCTTTAATCATTAATCTTATCAAGCATAATGTATGTCTGGCATATGCGAATATAATTCTACTGTTCGTGTTCGTGTTCGTGTTCATTGTCTGTATGCGTTGATTTCTTTACCAGTACGGTAAACATCATCGGCCCTTGTAGGCTAAGATTGATGGTTAGAAGGTCCCAGTTGGAAAAATAGGAGGCGGCTTTTCCCTTCCAGATAAAAGTGTTTAGGATTGCTCTTTGTTGGGTTCAGTTTGGTAAACATAATATATATAGTAAGTCATTTATCCAACATTTCGACATTTGGTAGGACACCTGGACCGGCCTCGGTTGTAGTAACAACCCTTGGCACCATTGATTTGATTAGGTATTCAGGGATTTACTAATTATAATAAGTTAGTGGTTGATAGAGAGGGAACCTCACTATTTTTAGTAAGGTAATTGATCACACAGTCAAAATAGTGGGTGACCTACAAGTTCGAACAAGACACAAAGATGATGAGTAATCACGGAGATATTAAAACTATAATGGCTTCAATGATATTATTTACGAAGGTAATATTTTCAGGTTATTATTTGACTTTATAAAGTATTGCTGAGGGGCCATTATATTTAATGAAAAAGTACACCTTTATTATGACATAACCTAGGCTCGACACAAAAGCAATTATAAGTGTTAATTATAAAGTCAAAAGTAAATAGGGCCAAGGGACATTTAATGAGCATTCAGTAATTTCATAAAGGAGTGCCACATTAATGAAACAAGGTCAACTAAAGAAAATGTTAGTCATTGAAGAGGCTTTTAAGTTAGCTTTATTAATCGAACCATAATGAAGAATTATAAAAGCCCAAGGAAGGAAATCAATCTCATTAAGCTTATGAGTTTTGGCTTTGTACTTTGGCATTTTGGAGGTGAGGCCTAGGGTTTTGAGGCAAATTGGTCTTGGAGAGGACAACTTCTGTTTGGTTCAATTTTTCTGAGGGTGTGAAAGATCATCTAAGGTTTGCTAATATGATGGCTTTATCTCAGAAGTCACATTGGGCTTGATTGGAGTTTCTTTATTAACATTTTTAGAGGTTTTTTAGAGCATATCAGAAGTTATTGAAGACCAGCATTATTAAATTTCTTGATTTCTGGTTGTGCCTTCTTCATTAGCATGTGGGAATTATTAGTGTGTAGATTAGAAGTGAATCTACAGAAAATTTCTAGGGGTTTGATGATTTGATTGTTGCCATACAATGGACGAGGTTTGATGATATTTTTTATGTTGTATGACTGCTGCAAACTTTATACTTCATTCTGGCAAACATGTATGACAAAAAGTTTCCAAGGCATATCTTACCTGCAAATTCATGACTTGTAACTCCTAGATTTTTTAAGCATGTCAATTGAGATAATAGGGGATATTTTATCAACTAGGTTGTTGATATTTTGTGAAAATACTGAGTATCTAAGCTAATATAAAATCTTGGAACTTTCAACTCTATATTCCGTGTTCCCTATGTAACATCCAGTTTTTTAATTGAAATTATTATTGCAATATCGACTATTTTGCTGCATTATATTGCTGTATCAAACAGTAAAAATATATTAAAAAATCATAAACCCAAAATAAAGAGGACTAAAAATTAGAAAATTATCTTATCAGAAGTGGGATACCCTTGCATTCTTGCTTGATTGGACAAGAACATATTTCAGCCAATTTGGGTAGGTTCACTACAAAATTCACATTGTGCTTCATGTTTTAAGTTTGTAAAGTCTTATCATAAGATGAGTTCCAGATTGTGCTTCTTTGATTAAACTGTTGGAGATTATATTAGACATTGTAATTTATAAAGCATCTTAGGCTAGGTGATTTCGTGCATGAAGGTGGACTTGATGGAGTGGCATTTATAATGTTACCATCGCCCATTTGCAAATGGGGAACCCCTCTTTTTTCCTTGGCGGTATGAGTAGTGGTCTTAGGGAGCCTCGGTAGAAATTTTAAAGTCTCCAAGTCTATGAGATGAGTTTGAGCAACTTTAGCTCATTGGGTAATTAAGTCAGTCAGGGATTGTGAGTGAGAGTTGGGCTAGGCTAGTCAAGGATATGGAGTTGAAATTATGGCATTTGTGAAATAGTTAGAATCTTTAGAAAAACCTTGTTACAGTTTCAATTTCATCTTAGGAAGTCTAGAAAGGTTGTGGGAGATGATACTATTCAAGGCGTGCTGAATCCTGAAATTTGGCTAAATCTAGAATTATTTGGAAACTTCATAAAATAAAAAATCTTTATTATACCTCTTTCCTAGCCTGGGCAATTTATTTTGAGAGATATTTTGCATCCATGCTGAAATGATAGCTTCGGTCAGATAACTATGGATGATAAATATCAATAGAATGATATATAATTATGTGCATGTATATATATCAACATACATCGTGTATATTGATATAAATATTATATACATACATATTAAATGTTTAATCTTATATCATTACATTGATCATATTTGTAAAACTAATTATCATCCAGAATGATCTGATTATCATTTATATTATTCCAAGTATAATCTGAATTTTTCGATCTGCATTTTGATCGATATTGATTAAGCATTGTCATTTCTACTTATAAGTATTGATACATGATAAATAGAGAGAAAAAATGCATAGATTATGAATCAGATTCGAATCTGATTAAGACTCGTTATTTTGCCAATAACTGTCAGGCATAAAAGAATATATCGTTTGTTTGAATCAGTGCATATACTAAATAGCAAAATACCGATAATAAAGGGACATAATTATTGGTGGAGAAACATGTCTATCCAACAATATGTCTTGCGAAACATATAAATATTCCAATGCAGATTGAATCATGACAGTAGAGAAATTCATAAGTGCAAGTCACTGGAAGTTCGATATACTCCATGTAATTGAAGAGGCAATAAAATTAAAAGATGTCTATATTCTAATCTACGATAAATCTGATCTACATTAACATGGTATCAGAGCCTTGCTAAGGAAGATCTGATTAGATTTGAGATTGCAGATTATCTAGAATATAAATTTTCTCTTAAAGTGAAATCACATTCCATTCTCATGCGAGATCAAGGCGTGAGTAACGATTCTTGAATACTGCGTAAATCCTAGGATATCCGCATTGGGAGATTTTGCTTATTCAGACATGAGATGAAATATCAGAAAGAACCCAAGATTCTTAGCATGCGTTCTCTTGTGGCCTAAATTTCCTCATTCTGGGAAGTCGTCAGGTCCGAGAGATCTTTGATCGGTTTGGATGACCATGAATTGAATATTTGTGCCCATCAAATTCCATGAGGGAGAATATTGGAATAAGAGTTCTTCTTTCTCGATTTGCAGGCTCGAGGATATTCTAAGGGCAACAAAGGCAGATTGAATTGCTTCTTCACAGGATTTTTTGCGCAGCCTCCACTAATAAGTGATTCCTGAAAATATTGGCACTTATAATATTTTCCATGATGCAAATAAGACAAACACTATTGACTTGGGGCCCAAAGTTTATTTGGCAAGCGTTCAGGTCTTTAAATCTACGTTTCCGGGGCAGATTTGAGAACTAATTCAAATTCGAGATTCGGGTTCAAAATTCGTTCAATTTTTTTTAGGTTGGGTTTGGATCTGTTTGGGGTTTGTCCATATATATATATATATATATATGCAGCAGAAAATAAGTTGATACACCATTGTGCTAATATTAAAGCAACATAGCAAAATACATCACCATATCAATGTTTCAGTTCAAAACTAATAATGGCAACATTAATAATCAGCTGCTATTGATCAAATATCATCAAAAACTATCAAGCAAATCATCATCGTTTTGCTGTTTCAAATTAGAAGCACAAAAAAGTAATGCTATATGCCCATTTAAGACCAGGGTTGTGATCTTTTCCATATTGTAAGCTTCATGCATTAACTATCATACTAGATGGTTCAAAGGAAGCAGCTTTGGATCAGACTAGATAAAGCCAAGAAAGCAGGCTTTGGATCCAGGATTATCCACAGTAAAGATCTCTTTAGATTTTGTTAAATTCATAGATTTCTATACACGTTAGGCTATATGCATGAATTATGGTGTATTACATACATTTCATAATAGATGTGTGGCACTCTTATACATCCCAATTCCTCTTCTCAAGTAGCATTTAATTCAAATTAAATATAATTAGTAATTTGAGTCTACTCATGTGCTTGAGTAAAAAAAATTGAAAAAGTAAGCAAAAGGGTGTTTTTCAACCAAATTCTCCAAAATTATGTCCAGATCCCTTTGCTGGAAGCCACAGTTGCCCAAAGGTTGTCTAATTCTGCCAGGGTCCTCTCAGAAGATTTCTAATGAAAGTTGGTCTCTATGACAGACTTTTGACAGAATCCGACAAGGACCAGACTTTTGAGAGAATTGAACCACAAATTCCCAGTTTCAGGAGAGAATCTGGTAGCTCAACTTTAAATTATCGTGAGTCTAAAATCTGAAGATGTTAAATATCAACCAATATATTTTTGTGGAGCTATATATTTATTAGGCCAAAGGATTTTACTGGTTAATGTTTTCACATGTGTATCATTCAGAATTTCAGACCAATAATATTTTATTATCGGGATGTTTGGTGCCATATTTGCACATATGGAGGCTCTTTAATACTGGGCTTTAGCGGCTAGGCATCTATCATGTACGTAACCATTAATCACAAACATCCAAAACCATTAACCATGCTACAGTATATTCATCATTCATTGGGACCAAACGTGAAATACACCTTGGCTATCAATCTTTATGGCATCCTTAGTGAAGTAGCACTTTGCTTCATATTGCTATATTTTGGAGAGGTCTCAGTGATCTCAGTCGGGTAGATGAATTAAAAATGAATGGATGCCCAAGCCTTTAAAGATATGATCAGAGTCGTAGATACAGCCTGGAGCAACTTTAGGAGATGAAGTTTGCACTCTAGAACATCTCATTTTATATTGGCCAAGTTTTTAAAAGTAATAAGGATACGATAACGCTATTGAAGAATATTGTGAGTTATGTTCTGAAAGAAATAATATTATTCCCTGAGGCATCTACTTCAGCCACTTCTTCCAGCGCAGGACGACTCAGCAGGTTGATAGAGTAAGTGTTGGTATTAGCAAGTCATTATCCAGGTATTGCATGTATTTACTGGTGTCAACAGTTGCCCTTCTACCCATACATCTAGACACTACAAATGTGAAGTAGATGGATGATCACAATGAAGTCATGGTCTCCGTGATTTTTTGCTACATCATAGAACTATAACAGTGATTCTACTTTGAGAAATGGTACAGAAATCGCTCGACAAAAAAGCCAGAAATGAGTTTACAAAATGCTTATGGATATTGTGGGACAGCAATCATAAATCAAACACAAATTTGAACTTTCAATTAAGAGTAGAAGGGATTGTGAATTTGGAACATAATTGGAGGCTACTCAAACAGAACCTCTGAGAAATAACCTGAATCATTGGAGAAATACTCTTAGCTAGGTTAATATATGAATGCCAGTGAATTGGCATTCTTGAAGGTTGCTACTCAATAATTATTGCAGTCAAAGAGGTAATGACATCTAAATCAAAGTTGATGAAATTTCATACTGAGTACCCATGGGTTGTAAGCACAAAATGAAGTCCAAGGTGGAGACAATGAATCAGCTGGAAGAAACAAAGAGAAAACTAGGCCAAACTCTATTTCGTCTCTTGGCATAGGTGGGGCCTTGGCTGTTATAGCTCTGATGGTTGTCACATTAATTGATGAATCCCACCACTTGATTGAAAGTTGAGGCTGATCTAAGAGATCTATAGAAAGTTGAGGTTGCATTGGCAAAGTCAATAGAGTTAAATAAATGGGGATTGAAAATTTCCGACCTTGAGGTGGTTGCTCACTGGTTGTGATATTGGTTGTCATGTCATGTGAGGCTGAGATTGTTGGCCTGCTTGCTTTACACTTGGAGTTGTGACTATTATCATTGGTACCTGACCCTGCTGACCCACTTGCATCTGTGACTAATGACATGGTTGTGGCTTGAAGATTTGTCTATTCCTGTTGCTTGGTTGAACGTGTCCCTGTTGATGAGTCTGCATTTGTAATCTACTGGTTGATATCAGAAAGAGTCTGATAAAAAACCTTCAAAGGAAACCTTGGATAGGAAGGTCAAAAGGTTGATAAGAGCTGAGAGGGAGTCCGTCTCAACACCAATGACCTCTATAGATGTACAATAATGCATTATTGGCATCAACCCTTGTAGCACTTTTTCTCTAAGATGGAGAAATTTGTGATATTAGCCCTTGTAGAATGGGAAGAGTATGTAAAGTGAGAAGAGTATGCTTCTATGATAGAGGGAGCAACTAGAGGATCCGACTTCTAACAATATTGATTCAAAGGAAGTAGACCATGTGTAAGGCCCCTTCCCTAGTACCTTATTATAAATCTGAATAACATGAATATGGTTAGATCTAAGAGTAATAAAGGAGATAAGATGTTACGTTCTGTCTCTTGTGAATTATAGACTAATACCATACACCTTATGATAGAACGATGATAAGAAGGTCTTGGAATCTAAGTATGCCTTGATTTATAATGAACCTGGAATCTTATTGAGACTGATGTATATTGTAGTCATTGTTGTGCTAAGTATCATGTTCAAATTACATTAGGTTGATAAGCTAAGACCCTATGGAATAAAGAATTGAGGTGCCATAACTTAGAAAACTAGTTCGATGGGTTCCTAATATTTGATGGCCTATTAGGATAATTAAAGTAGATGGCTATGGAAAGATGAATCAACACGCACTCTTGTGAATAATATTAATAGTCAGAAGATGAAAATTGTTATCAAATTTGGATGAAGGTCTACATGGAAGAACTTGATATGATGTAATCTGATGGGTCGATTAGGTAGATATCGGGATATTAATAAGGAAAGATTTTATGAACCAATAAAATATAATCGATTTATTCTATGATTGGATCCTGAAACTATTTAACATGACTAGGCAAACATCCTGTCTACCTGGCATAGTTGATAATTATCTCATAATGATAACGAGATATTGACAGCAACCAAATGATATTTAACTGAATCAAAGGATATTAGTTGAGATGTTTTCATTTTGATGATTTTGACCTAAAATATGTATTCGGAACTAATTTCCATGTTGATTGATTTAATAGTATAGATTCAACATTCCATCACTATGATAGAAAATGGAATTATGACGTGATTCAAAATGCTTAAATTGGTCTTGTTGGGAAGTCAATAATATGCAGATTTTTGAGGTATAATGATCAAATGTTTTATAGGTAAATGATGGAGAATAGGAAGTTAATTATGAAATGTGTTATATGTGAATTATAGAATAACGAAATTTTCATGTATCTTTACTTTCATATGTATTTTATATGTGACTTTTCATTGGACCACTAATGCTCGAGTTTAGTGTGTAGGAAAAGAACCGTGGAAACATAAAGGGCAAACAAGGTATAAACACATGTTACTATGACACTACCAAGGTGAATCTTTAGAAGATTCGTAAACCTCATTGTGATGTGTTTATTTTGTAAACGTGAGATATATGTGTGTAGTATGTATTTCATAAGTAGATTCAAAACATGTCATGTGTGATGTATAGTGAATTTTGTGTGTCATTTGACACTTGTACTCGTTATGTGAAAATGACATGTTCTTTGAAGAGGGATCATGTGGCCACCTTATCTCAAGTTAAATTCCTTAGTTAAGAATTAGACTTATTGCCTTGACTTAGTAAGGGAAGCAAAGGTCATCACCATAGGAAATTCGAAATTGGACTTTACCTAGCATTATGAGGGCCAAAAGTAGCTCTAAGGTGAATTTGTGATAAAAATAAAACCTACCCATGATAATACTTTAAGTTAAGGGGCTAATAGTGACCTCTAGGGTGCCTAAAAGACCTAGGAGACCCCAAAAAGAATGCATTTCTTATTGAATCCGAAAATGGGAGTCTTATATAGAGGAATGGCCAAATTAGAAACCCACTTACCCACTCTCTAACTTTAGAGACATTTAGGGTTTAGAGGAAGAGGATAAGGAGCTCTACAACAACTTTCATTTTCCATTGCTTAGAGTGAGGTTGGTATCCATGATCCATGGTGTTTCTTCATTGCATTATAGATTTGATATGGTGTAGATGTGGTTTTGTGAAGAATCTTGCTGTATGTGAGTTGAATGTGAGAAGTTTTATGTGATTTCTTCCTTGAATCTTGCTTTGTTCATGTTGTTTGTTGTGTAAACGGGTGTGAAGCATCACTCATCCTTGGGAGGGAAGAGATTCTGGGGTGAAGGGGTTAGTTGGGCTCACCCATGTAGTTGAGAAACCCTCCCATGTGTGGAGATGATTTTGATGTGTTTCAATGGAGTATGGACTTCATGATTACTTGCATTCTTGGAGGTATAAGGAGGTGTATGAATTGGAAAGACATTGTTAAGCCTTAAAAAGACATGTTGCTTATGAGAAAATGTGAATATATGTGATTCATAGTTTTGACATTCTCCTCATGGAGAGAGCCCACCTTCACCCTATTTTTTGATTCTATTGTTGAATCTTTGTGCAAGCCTTGGGATGGGTTGTATTGTGATGTGTTGTGTTGAGTTGTGTTGTTATGGTTATGCATGATATGTGAGTTTGAGGTGTGCAACTGTTTGCGCCTTGTTTCCCCAAGCTCGGTGGGTGGCTTCTTAGAAGCCTAGGATGGGAGGTGAGCCTCCATGGTTCTTGTTGTTGTTGTGTAAGCTGAGAATGGATCTTGGTGTGTAGCAAAAGATATGGCATTTTGCAAGTATTTGGAAGGAATAATTTTTCATTCAAGTCATTTTGTATTGAGTTTTGATAACCATACCTCCATTGTTGTGCTGAGTAATGTGTTGCAAATGAGGAACTCATTTGAATGTATACTATTGTGAATATAGTCTTGTGAAAGGGGCAAATAAATTTGAGATATGATCATAAGTATTTGTTCATATGATTTTAAGTTATGCAGTAAAATCGAAGGATTGACTTATCATAGAAGATTTAATAGCATAGTTGTATTAAGTTGCAAGGATTGACTTAACATAATGGGCATAAATGAGATGTATATGGGATTCATTGCAGCTTCCATTATTTTGATACTTGAGAATGATCTGGTTAAATACATGGGTGATTTGATTCAAAAGTATTACCAGGGTTGGGGTCATAGTGGTAAGCCATTGATATGTGCAATTTCTTCAATTGTCAAATGTTAGTTTTTAAATTATTCTAATAGACTCCAATAGAGTTTCATTTGATGAATTCACTAGAATATTAGTATTAACATTGAACTCTATAACATAACCAAATTCTATGACACCATACTGTACTTAAGGAAAATAAACTAAGTAGAAGTTATTACACAAGCATACATGAGAAACAAAAGAAATTCTGAAAGTGTGCTTTCTATTCTCTGGATTTTGTATGAGTAGAGAAAATACCCCCCCTAATACAGTTCAATTAAATATTAAGAAAGAATATTCCTCAGAATATCTTAAATAGGAAATCAATTAAATAATACCTCTACCTAGCAAACAAAGCTTATACTAAGTACCTAACCCCCCCCAAAAAAAAAGAAGAAGAAGAAGTACAACTTGATAAAAATGGGATACTCATATAACTCCCGTGATCACAGCCTAGGCATTATGTCAAATTCATTGCACCACAAATCATGTGCATATAAATATCATAAAAATTATTAGCAAATCCCTAAGTTGAAGTCGATATTAAAAGTGTAAGGAAAGAATGAGACTTATCGCACAGCCTAGGCGTCTAATAAAGCCACCCACGTGACCCCTAAAGGACAAGGCAACCATAAATCAGATAAATAGATAAAATAAAATGATGACAAACTTCTGATCCACTGTCCATGCTTTGGGAAAATAAACTATTACAATCAACATCCCATCTTGGTCAGCCCAGATCTTTTCAAAAAGATTTCACTTTATGCCTTCTATAGCTGCCCAAGTGTAGGCGCACAATTCCCAAGCAAACCCCCACTCAAGTACCAAGGAAAGTGGGATAAAACACATGGGATGGGGAATAGAAGGGTTAGGAAAAATGTGGGTAGTTAGGAAATAAACTAAATAAAATATTAACAATTAAGAAGGAACTCCACGTTCCCCAAAATGCTGCCACCTACCTAGGAGATGGGGTCCATCAATGAAGTACCTAGTCCACATGTCACGTGGGAGAAACATTAAGAAGTGAAATTTGAATTGGGGTTTAGGAGGAGTGCATAGTAATAAGTTAATTTGATGTTTCTTGCTGTGACTTTGAGGTTAGATAGATGTGTTAGGCAAAATGGAATATGGTATTAGTTAGGTAGAGATTTTAGTGGAGTTAAGGATAATAGGATAGCATTATAACGTTTACCTTTAAAATCTAACAGTAGCTAGTTGGGGAGAGATGTGGTTTGTTTGTATTTTTTGGTTAGTTAATCGGAAAGTGGAACTTATTAATATGTAAGGTATTACGTTTATATAATAAAAGTAATGGTTAACCAATTTGATTTGAATATATATATTATTTTAGTTTCATAATGAAATATAATTGTACTTACTTTATATGGAATAGATGGAAAGGTTTAAAAATACGTGTCAATTAACAAACAGAAAGTACTAATTGCTCGACTATCAAAGAGGTTCGATCTTAAAGCAATTCCTAAGTAGGTGAATTAATTCATTACTATGTGATTTTATTAAATTATCTCATGAGTAAACTTAAATTCAACTACATGTAAAGAGAAATCAGGTGGGAACAATATATTTATATTTTATTTAATTACATAAATAACATAGTTAGGGAACAAATCAATAGTTGCTTTAAAAGCTCATCGAACCATTTTGGAAATAATCTATGATAATGAATATGACCTTTTGATTGAGCAACTACCCCTCCACCATCCTTAGAGGAAACATACTGGAATGTTATTAGTTTCACATGTGTTCTAATTTGGAAGTAAGTTTGAAACCTCCAACACACACTAATTCAGATCAATTCAATTAAAGAAATGAGATCGTAACTAAAAGGCATTCTGAACTTTAACCTAGTATAGATATGTTCAGTTCCCTATGTTTTATTTCAAATGTTACCTTCAAATAATAAAGAAAAAAAAATTAGTTGTGTTTTTGCCCTGAAATTTTGGGCATGACACCATGCCGAGATGGTTTCTCTAGTATTCAATTGAGGTGCATTATCACTGAAGAACAGATGACCAATATTCTCACCAAGCCTCTTCTTAGAGAGAAGGTTGTGTACTTTTGGGATAAGCTGGATCTGTTGGAGAATGAAGCCTTAGCTGTAAAGGAATTTCAGCATGAGTAATCTATTATTAGTATCCTTACATATTCTTCCCTTTGAGAGAGATGTTTGAGGTAAAAGACATTGTTTTCACGCTTTGGATTGAGCCATGGTGGATCCACCCTCTAATATGTTTCATGATGGATGTCATGAGTATGACTCCACGACTTCATTGGTTCAATGATTAATGATCCCCTTTATATATCATTGAGAGGTGATGATCTTTCAATGATGTATACTTGCTATTATGGTTAGTATTGTAAGGTGACAACTCTACGATAGTTTAAACTTACAATCATGATGGATATCATGTGACTTGATATTCGTGGATATGTCACAATAGTTCATCTCTTAAGTAATATTAATTGAGTGGTGAGTAACCATGCTGAGTTATATTGCTAAGATATTTCATGGTGGATATTATGCAACATAATTTATATGGATATACCATGAGCGGATATTCTTTTAGTAGGCATCATGTGATTTGACGCTAGTGTAAGATATCAGAAAGGATATTGTATGGTGAAAATAATGTGACTTGATATCCGTGGAAATGTCATGATAATTATCTCATTATGGTAAATATCATGAGACTTGATATCATTTGGTAGATCATAATGATCTTTAAGAGATAACCATGGTGGATGTTGTATCCATGGATATACCATGATATATCATCCATATGGTAGACATCATGAGACTTAGTGTCAATGAACATCCCATGATATGGATTTTCGAGTTATGAAGAATGTCATGTGACTTGATATTCTTAAGTATATCATATCTCTTGATATCACAAGTAAGGTGATATCTCTTCTCACGATAAATGGATTTATTGTGATATATACTTGGATAGATATTTATCTTCCCTAGCTAAGAGGGACTGTTGAAATGATAGCTTCAATCAGATAACTATCGATGATAATTATCAATAGAATGATATATAATTATACGCATGTATATATCAACATGCATTGTGTATATTGATATGTATAAACCTACATATTAAATGTTTAACCTTATATCATTATATTGATCATATTTGTAGAACTAGTTATCATCCATAATGATCCGATTATCATTTATATTATTCCACATATAATCTGAATTTCTTGATCTGCATTTTGATCAATATTTAATAAGCACTGTCATCGCTATTTATAAGTATCGATATATAATTGATAAAGAGAAAAACTGCATTGATTATGAATCAGATTCAAATCTGATTAAGACTTGTTATAGTGCCGATAACTATCAGGCATGAGAAAATAAATTGCTTATTTGAATAGGTGCATATACTAATTACCGATAATGAAGGGAAATAATTATTGGTGGGGAAACATGTCTATCCACCAATATGTCTTGCCAAACATATAAATATTCCAATGCAGATCGAATCGTGACAAGTACAGAAATTCATGAGTGCCAGTCATTTGAAGTTCAATCTGCTGCATCTAATTGATGAGGAAATAAAATTAAAATACATCTATATTCTAACCTACAATAAATCTGATCTACATTAACAATCCATTACTAAAGATTTAAATTTTTCCAAGTCAATTCGCCCCTCAATGAGACCATAATATTTTGCCCTGGCTGTTTTTCAGACTAAGTCAAAAATCAGACTTTTTTGAGGTCTGAAATCTGCATAATGCGGCATCATTATGAAGGATAATTGCTTGTAAGGATTCAGAAGCTGATTGTTGTTGGTTTGGCACTTGCATGTGCCCTTTCTGGAGTAGTTGGAGTGAGTTTGCTACCCTTATTATGGTTTGGTTTTATTATCAGAAAATCTGATTGTAGTTTGTTTATAAGGTTTTAGATTAAATTGTGTGTCATCTTTTTCATCATCAACATTTTGGATCATACTTCATGATTCAACAGACATTATGGACTGCGGAAACAACATGTCACTAGCTAATTCCACTTGCTTATATCTTTTGATATTTCTATTGGGCCAACACATGCTTATTGAATTGAAAGGACATTTCTTTACAATGCATTGATGTTTTTGCTGTCGGTAAATGTATAATGTAGCCGACGAGTAGAGTAGTATCCGAACGGGCACGCGACACTTGAGTCACCCCTTCGGAAAGGTATATGTACATGTCCAAGATGGACTTTGGAATCATGATGGATCATTGTAGTCATTATAATCGGATTGTAATCAGCAAGTGCGTACATGAATAAAGTACCTCGTTCTGCATTGAGTCGTGTTATACATGTGTTAAACTTCTTACCCTGTACGGTAAACATTTGGCGCCGTTGCCAGACATACCTGGAACTAAGGAATGATATGAAGATTAATGCCGAATTTGCCAAACAAGGATCGGAATAAGGTGAAAGATAAGAATGAACTAAGTACAGCAAAAGAAATTTTAATTTTAACACAGCAAGCAGAGCGCAGACAGAGACTTCAGTAGATTGCCGAGGGGCACCGAAGGGGTGAAGAGGCACAGACAGAGGGAGTGCACTCACCTAGTAGGTTGAGTGTCGAGGAATTGTTGGAAGAAACTCGACAACCCTTGAATTTGGTGGAGGAAACAAGGGAAGAATTCTTTGACCTATATACGCTGAGGGGAGAGTGTCCGAAAGGAAGGGAAGCAACTCGCACAGCTCGGAGTGCCAAGGGAGCACGAGCGTGGAGTGATCTCTTCGTTCTTGATACACCGGACGAACAGATACAAGCGGAGAATAGAACATCACTTGAAGACTTCTCACCAAACAATGCGGTTGTTGGAAACAAGATTGTTATACAGAACAGCGCGGGAGTCCAGAACAGCGTGGGAGCTCAGAATAGCACGGGTACACAAGTACCTCAGAATCAAAGGAAAGTAATGATGGCACGCCCTAAAAAAAAGTTACCCAAGTTTCACGGTGATGGTTCAGCAGACCCTATCAGACATTGTAAAACGTGTGAAACCATATGAACGGAAAATGGTGTGACGGATGAGGATGATTGGGTAAGACAATTTCCAACGACCCTACGGGATGTGGTGATAGATTGGTTTTCTGACACTAGTCCTCAAAAACTTAATACATGGGAGAATGTTAAAAAAGAATTTATAGCAAAATTTAGATTGCTCCGAGATGATAATGAAATAGTGGCAGAGATATACAGCACCAAACAAGGAAAGAATGAGACAGTCTGAACCTATGCCAGGCGACTGAAAGAATTGATCGGAAAGATGCAGAGTCAACCAGCGGATGGGCTGAAAAAATGGTGGTTCGTGGAGGGGCTATGGCCGACTCTTAAAAAGAAAATGAAGATTGTACCACCGGCATCGTACACCGATGCGTATACTCATGCCATGGATTTGGAAAGAGAACAGAAGACGAGTAAGAAGAAGAAGCATCAATCCTCTGATTCGGACGATTCATCCTCGGAAAGTAGTAGTAGTCATGAGGAATCGAACAAGAAAGTGAAAGCACTACAAAAAGACATGCTTCGGATGATGAAAGAATTCAAAATTTTGAAAAAGAATCTGGATACAGTAAAAGGAGAACTGTGGTGCACAGA
This sequence comes from Cupressus sempervirens, assembly GCA_028749045.1. Lineage (NCBI taxonomy): Eukaryota > Viridiplantae > Streptophyta > Pinopsida > Cupressales > Cupressaceae > Cupressus > Cupressus sempervirens. The sequence continues at coordinate 659,012,659 of CM053788.1, forward strand.
TTGCAGGGAGGACAGCCATACGAAGGGTTCATGCCCGAAGAAGCAGTTTTGTGACATCTGCCAGGTGGCGGGGCATTCCCTGAAAGAGTGCCCGTTTAACTTGAAAGCAAAAGGACACCAGCAAGTGTTACTAACGCAAGAAGCGTCGAACAATAGCAATAACACGGGCAATGATGCAACTTCAGGTGGATATCGGAATAATAATAGATGCGGAAGGGGTGAAAACAATAACAATAACAATGTAGGCCGAAGTAGAATACAATATGATGTGAGTGAATGGCCGATGATACAGTGTCGAGCATGTAATCTTTGGGGTCACTTCGCGACGGATTGTACTACGAAGGAGACGCCGCAGCTACTATGCAGATGGTGCGGTCTAGGGGACCATGAAGATTCAAAATGTCCAAAGCAAGGCGTAAATTTTGATGAGAACATGTTGGCGATCACGCGAGAGTAGGCGAGGAAAGCAAAATATCCGAATGTGAAAGAAGCAAAGGAGAGGTTACAAAAAGCCCGAACAGAGATAGAGAAGCAGATGAAAGCAGAGAAATCACAAGTAAAAGACACTGCTAAAACTCCGAAAAGAAACTTGGCGGAACAAAACATGGTGAAACAGATAATGCAAACGGAAGTGCCAATTAAATTAAATGATCTTCTCACCATGCAACAGTTGCGTATGACTATTATAAATATGACACCGTCCCCGAGAGTGACAGAGGAAGCAAAGGATAGTAAAGAAACAACCACGGCAGCAACAATAGACCCGATGTTATTAGCACTTACGACAGGTAGACACCCAGCAGTGGTGGAGATAGGCATTTTGGGTATGGTACTAACGGATACAATAGTAGATGGAGGATCGGGAGTGAACGTGCTATCGGAAGATATCTGGAAAAAACTTGGACGACCAACACTATGGCCACCCACCTTTCAGTTACTTACAGCAGATCAACATGGGATAAAACCCTTGGGCACTCTGATGGCACAACCAGTAACAACTGGGACACAACCATTTTTACTAGATTTCGTAGTCATTCCACTAAAAAGAAGAGGGTACGACACCATCCTGGGACGGGGGTGGCTGGTGCAAGCTAAGGTAAAGCATGACTGGAAAAGGAACACCCTGTCCATGGAGAAAGGAGGTAGAAGATTTATAATTGATTTACATACACAGATGGTAGGAGAAGAAGCAGCGTCGTCGGACTCAGAAGGCGAAGGCGAGAGTGAAGATGAAGGGAAAAAGAGGATGGAACCAGATGAAGAAAGGGTGCTAAGATTAGAAGGAGGGTCAACCGATGATGACCTAGATTCAGTAAACGGATTGCTACACTGGCAAATGGAAGATTATGAGGTCTTTCCAAGCTGCAACATTTTGAGTATGGAGGAAGGAAAAGAAGGCCATGAGTTTCTGAAAGAGTACAATGAACTAAAGGAGGGAGAAACGCAGATGGATGAGACACCTGCCCATACGTTCAGTATAGATAAGCCAATAAAGTATGAAGAGCCGACAGTGAAAACAATGAACTTGGGTGATGAGGAAAATCCGAAGCACATTCCGGTCGGAGACAATTGGAACCCAGTATTGAAGGCAGCAACATTCAAAATATTCATGGAGTACAAAGATGTTTTTGCTTAGATGTATAAGGACTTAAAAGGAGTACCACTAGAACTATGTGTCCATCGAATACCATTAATCGAAGGTGCGGTACCAGTACGGAAGTGACCGTACCGAATGAACAAAAACTATGCAGCACGGGTCATAGAAGAGATTGATAGGATGCCGGAGGCAGGTATCATTTTTAAAGTCCAGACAAGTGAGTGGGTATCACCGATCGTGATATCCTTGCGACACGAATAAGAATGTGTGGATTTTCGGTGCCTAAATGCCGTAACAATTAAGGACCCGTTCCCAATACCGTTTACAGATAGCATTTTGGAGGAAGTGGTGGGGCATGAAATTTACTCATTCATGGACGGATTCTCAGGGTATAATCAGATATCCATCGCTAAGGAGGATAAATTAAAAACGACATTCATCGTCGAGGATGGAGTATATGCATACAACAAGATGTCGTTTGGATTATGTAATGCTCCGGCAACCTTCCAAAGGATTATCCTGTATATATTTGATAAGATGTCTGTTGGAAATTTTAAGGCATTTTTAGACGACTAGTCAATTTTTAGCATAGAAGACAAACATGTACCGGCATTAGGAGAGTGTATGGAGAGGTGCAGGCGAGCAAGATTAGCATTGAACTCGAAAAAGTGCAGGTTCATGGTGCCATAGGGGAAGCTACTCGAGCATATAGTTTGTAAAGAGGGATTAAAGACAGATCCAGACAAGGTTCGCATAATCTTAGAGATGCCACCCTCGACGGATGTGTCGGAAGTGAAGTCATTTTTGGGGCACATCAATTATTACCAAAGGTTTATTAAAAACTATGCAAAATTAGCTTATCCGCTGGACAAACTCACCTGCAAGGGTGAACCTTACAGATGGGAGACTGAGCAAAATGAAGCCTTTGAGGGATTGAAGACAAGGTTGGCTACGGCTCCGATTTTGGCTTATCTGAATTGGGATAAAGAATTTCATGTCCATGTAGATGCCTCAAATTATGCCATTGGAGCAACACTGGTGCAGACTGGTGACCACAGGTTGGACCATCCGGTGTACTTTGCAAGCAAATTGTTGTCAAAGGCGGAGAGAAATTATAGTACCACGGAGCGAGAGGCATTGGGGATGGTATATGCAGTCAAAAGTTTAGACACTACTTGTTGGCCACTCCATTTGTGTTCTATGTAGATCATCAGGCATTACTATACTTCGTCAATAAGCCAATCATTCAAGGAAGAATAAGCCGATGGTTGTTATTATTACAAGAGTTCACATTTAAGATCGTGGTATGGCCAAGAAAGAGTCATGTGAGTGCAGATCACCTGTCGAGAATAAAATCGAGGGAGCCACCTGAAGGAGCTAATGATGATTTTTCAGATGCGCAACTTTTTCATGTCACGGTACTACCAGCCTGGTATACACGCATTGGAGAATATCTATCGACGAGGCAGTTTCCAAGTGACATGCCACCGAACGAAAGACGAAAATTGGTGCTGAGAAGCCGAACATTTCAATTAATTAATGGACTATTGTATAAAATGGGACCGGATTAGATTCTAAGACGGTGTGTCCTTGAGGGGGAAATTCCAAAAGTTCTGAAGGAAGCACACGAAGGCCCGGTGGGAGGACACATGGGGCCGAATACTACTGCACGAAAGATACTTTTGGCAGGGCTATGGTGGCCGGCTGTATACAACGATGCCAGGGAGTGGGTTGTTGCGTGTGATACATGCCAACGGGTCGGGAAACCATTGAAGAGAGATTTTATGCCTCTGAATCCCTCGCACACACAGGAACTTTTTGAGAGGTGGGGACTAGATTTTATTGGACCGCTGAAGGTGAGTAAAACAAGGTGTCGATACATTGTGGTAGCGACGCAATACTTAACTAAATGGGTGGAGGCACGCACGTTACCAGACAATTTTGCAGTTAGCACAGCAAAATTTTTCTATGAACAAATTATTACAAGGTACGGAATCCCACTCCAGTTGACAAGTGATCGTGGAGGACATTTGGTTAACCACGTTATCAAAGTGCTCACTACTGAATTCAAAATTTACCATTCATTGTCGAGCCCGTACTACCCAAGGGCTAACGGACAAGCAAAAGCAATGAACAAAATTCTGGTGGGAGTGATTTATAAATCCTGTGCAGTTGAGGGAGAAGACTGGGAAGAGAAGTTATCATCTGCTCTATGGGTGTACCGTACCTCATATAAAGTAACTACAGAAACACCCCGTTCTAGCTAATGTACGGACAGGAGGCAGTGGTGCCGATAGAGTTCATGGTACCAAGTTTAAGGATAGCGATCGAGAATAAACTAGGCGACATGGAGAGCTTACGGGAGAGACTGTACAATCTAAACAAACTCGATGAGCGGCGGTCGCAGGCGCAGTGGGCCATCGAAGTTACACAAGCAAGGAGGAAGGCGTGGCACGACAAGCACCTAAAATTGAACAACTTTCAACCCGGTCAATTAGTACTGAAGTATAATGGACAAAATGAAATAAGGCTTGGAAAATTTAAAGTTAAATGGGTTGGACCATACAAGATATGGGAAGTTGGATATAACGGAGCAATTAAATTGTGGACACTAGACGAAAAAGAAATACCAGATGCCGTAAATGGATCAAAGTTGAAAATATACAGGGAAGGAAGGATCCTCCGTGGGCATATAATTGAACAAAGAAAAGATGTTTGTAAATAACGTATATATGTATAATACTAAAGTTGAATATAGTTTTAAAATGTCAAGTGATAAACTATAGTTGTAAAAGTATGAAGTGATAAAATGAAGCATAAAGTAAATGTATTAAGAGGCGAATTTTAAATATTAAATCGGGAGCAAAAGTCTGCCGTACGGCCTTAGTAGAGACTATATAAAAGAGAAGCAAAATTAATAAAGTGAGTCATAAAATAAGAAAAGTCTGGAGGAAAAGGCCGTACAGCCTTGAAAAGAAAAATAGAAGCAGTTACATGACCGTACAGCTTAGTTAGATGACCGTATGGCCCTAGATGACCGTACGAACTCGAAGCTTTGGTGAGGAGCAAGCAAGATACGGAAGACCGTATCGTATGGAAGATAGAAGGACCATACCAAGACCATACTGTATGGCATTTAGAAGGAATGAGCCGTACGGTCTCCAGTGGAAAAAGATACAAAGAAAGACAGACCGTACGGTCCCTAAGCGAAACACAGGTCAATTATTGATGACCGTACAGCCTTTGGGCATAAGGAAAATAAAAAGAATGGTAAGGACATCAGAGAGGAATACCGTACGGGATAAAGCAATTGAAGGAGAGATTCTACAGGGCTCATTCATCAATGTTGACACAGCAAACACCATTCGTCTTAGCCAGTATGGGGGTTATGCTTATGTTTCGATATATTTCCTCTGAATCTTGCTCTGCCATGCTTTGAACCTTGTATTCGAGGCAGATTTCTTTCGTAGAGAAGCACCAAGCACAAGCTCATTACCATCGGTTAGAGAAAGAGAGAAAGTAATTGCACAAAGCTCTTATACTTATTCAAAATGCATCAGGAGTTGGACTTCTACAGACGGCTGGAAAAGGATGGAAATACAAAAGATGGACATCATAAGGGTTGATTGAAGAATTGTCAGGAATGTAAAAAGAACTGGAAAGATTAAGAGCCGTACTGTAGAAGCCGTACCATTAGAGGAGCTAGCCGTACTTCATCAAATCAAGAAAGCTGTACAAAACAGAAGTGAGGACAAGAAAGGAGTGTTAAAAATTTGTACGGAGGTAACTGCTAGAACGGTTTAAGATTCATTCACAGACGACAAAAGAGTGACAGTTATGCAGTCAACAAGAAAGAGGGCTTGGAAGAGAAAATCAGACGAAGACACTACCATGAACAAGAACGCGAAGACACTACCATCTGGAATTCGTGTAGCAGGAGGGACTTATGTAGGGACTAGTAGCGTAGGTGCAAGTAAGAAGAAAGCAAAGCAAACAAAGCAACCAGGAGAACTTCCTACAGTACAAAGTATCACATTCGAAGGGTTAAATGGTGCAGAGTGCCGGAAATGGTGGCAAGAGACTCCGAACAACCACCAGGTAAAGGCTAGTATCTGAAGAGCACAGGTGGAATGGGTAGTGCAAATGCCAGTATTTTGCATCAGAGACTACGACGGGTTTTTGCGCATTATGATTGAAACATATGACAGGTTCTCCAGAAGCAGTACATTCAAATATCTTGGTTGCAAATTAACAGTATCATTCAGACCGGCGGATTTTACACGAGTATTTGGCATACCTGGTCATGCTCAAGGTGGGAGAAAAATAGAAAGCAAGCCGAAAAAGTTAAGCCGTGAAGTGAAGATTAAGTTGATACAGCTTGTGCGGAGACCTATCGCAGGTAGAACAGGAGGCTCTTTCAAACATGTCCAAAGGAAAAGGACTAAAGAAATCTAATATCCAGGAGGGGCATTGACATTGTTTGATGGACATAGTTAAAAGCCGTCTCACAGGTTCGAGCCGCGCTTCAGATATCTCTTTTCCTCATGTAGCCATGATGAACGGAATCTTGCACGGTAGAGTTTATGATTGGGCAGCATTATTGGCCAAGCGGATGTCAGATTTTATGACATTACAGCACAAAAAGTTCTATATGCTACATTATGCTATTGGTCTGTTTTTGGATGCAACAATGCGGATGATCCCGAATGATGCATTGGAGGAAAAACCGGGACCACTCGCACCTGGCGAAACACCTATAATGTAGTGGAAGCACCTGGATACTCTCGGCACCCAAACCGTAGGACAGAAGCAACCAAGGCCAGATGGTGGTGACACAGATAGCGGCAGAGAGGAGACATCTTTAGAAGAGAATGGGTCTGAGGGGGAAGAGGAGGATGACGAAGAGGTAGAAGTGATCTCGGCTACGCCCTTGAGATTTCCATGGCCTGTGTTTTCGACTACGACACACTTGGTCCCTGTAGGTATACATGGTATCCTAGGATTTGGACAGTTCAGACAGCCAGTGGTGATGACGCCAGTTTCAGCTACGACGCAGCCCACCATAAAGACACGAGCTGAAGCAGAGTCACATTCAGCACCAACGGAGATAGTAACTCCAAAGGCACCGATGGAGACGGCTCATGAGACTCTACCAGATACAGGAGAGACTTTGGTACCTGACATGAAGATGGAGATAGACACAGAGACAAGGGTGTTGGAGGTACCCGCAGGCGAGGAGTTGGGGACATCAGGTGTCCAACTGGATGTAGTAGGATCTGATGCAGTGGCCACAGTAGACACGGCACTGTTGGCATCACCTGAACAGGACAGCAAGAGAGAAGACCAAACCTAAAGGGTGAGTGCTTTTCTGAGTACAAAGTTCCACCGAACTCTGGCACCTCGAGTGACATACTTGTCGACACCCTTGCTAGAAGCAGTTTTGGAGAACCCATTATAGGAGGTTGCACAGGCACAGACTGAGGGAGTACCGCATAGCGCTGTTGAGCGGATGGCAGATGCAGTGGAGAAGGCTATAGGTACAAAGCAGGAACACCCACTAACGTAGGAGACAGCGATGACAGAGGCAGTTTTTCTTGATGATGTCACAGCTCTAGCATCTCGGGCTCGCCAAGTTTTAGATTCGGCAAAGACGTAGGCGTTTGAGTCAGTAGAGGAGCTGGAGGGAGTCATATCCTCATGTGGATGGGATGTCCAACTGCCTTTACAGTTTGTTTTGAGGAGAGGGGATGGCCCAATGTAGAGACCACGGAGATGCGGCAGGATTGGTTCATGACGAAGGAATCTGAGATGGAGAGTCGGATTGAGAAACTAATGCAGGAGATAGTGAAGTTACACAGGGAGACGTACTACACTCCTCAGAGGAGTCAAGCGGATCAGGTAGCAGCTGAGAGAGCTCGAGAGGAGTCAGCTATTAGGTTAGCCTCGGAGAGGGCAGCCTGGGAATCTGAAAGAGCGGCCTGGCAATCCGAGAGGGCAGCCTTGTTAACGGAAAAAGAAAAGATGGCAGCAGAGAAGGAGAAGGAATTGGGAGAGGTCGGAGAGATGATGCAATCAGCCCTAGAGCTCTAGTTGGAAGCGGAAGCAGAGCTGAAGATCAGAAAAGAAAAAGTCTACAAGCTAAGGGCAGAGGTGAACGAGTTGCAGATGCAGACGGCCACTACGCCTGGGACGCATCCCTCTGTCTAGTACTTATGCATTGGTGTATTTTGTTAGTGAAATTTTGTTAATGAATTTTGTTGTATTGTCGTCCGGAGACGACTTTTCTTTTGGGGGGGATGATGTTGTTGGTAAATGTATAATGTAGTTGACAGGTAGAGTAGTGTCTGAACGGGCGCGTGACACTTGAGTCACCCCTTCGGAAAGGTATATGTACACGTCTGAGATGGACTTTGGAATCATGATGGATCATTGAAGTCATTATAATCGGATTGTAATCAGCAAGTGCGTACATGAATAAAGTACCTGTTCTACATTGAGTCGTGTTATACATGTGTTAAACTTCTTAACCTGTACGGTAAACAGTTTTCTATGTTGATGTATGGATGTTAAAGAGTGATGGCCCAGACCCCTCTGAATCTTACTATTTGAATTCCGTACTTGTTACTTCTATGCAATGTACTATATTAGTGGTGATTGTTCGAACCCCCACTCTATCTAGTTGTTATTGAGAATTTCAGAGCATTCAATATGTTAGATTATTATTATGCATGTTATTTGAAACTAACAATCGGCAGGTTACTGTTCTTTAAGTTAATTATTCCGTTGTCATAGTTTTGAAACAAAAATCAAAGGTATTTATTACATCTTAGGTCATACACAAATGGATAAAATATAAAGTATTAAATTGATGGGTGATGATGCCACATTACATAGAGTAAGGAATATCAAAGGTTTTTTAAGAGGTGAGTAGGTTTCTGACCATAGAGGAAAATGTTTAATGGCATATGTGTGTGTCATTGAAGATGACTTCAAATGGCTATACTGCAAATGATATATTTGGAGAGACTGTAATGTCCCCATTTTTAGCATGTTCCTGCAGTTGACCAAATCAGTTCACCATCGCGACCCTCCTCAGTTGACAGTGGGATTTGAGGGTCTCAGTTGTGTGGTTAGAGGCTTTCCAGCAGCCTATGGTGTGTTTTGGCTCCATTTGAGAGACTTACTATTTATAGTAAGTCAATCTGTTGGTTCCAATGAGCTCAGTTGAGTTAGAGGAGTTGGGTGATGCTCTCAATTTTTATTTCGGGCTTCCGGTTTGGGCTCCAAGAATCTTGGAGGGAGCGTCTATTTATAGTAAGTCACTCCATCAAGTACATTCATTGTCTTTCATCATCAGAATCACTTTGGTGTTGTTAGATTTCGATTTTGATGCTTCTTCAGTTGCTTTCGCAAGACAGGTGAATTATTATTATTCATCTAAATATGTTGAGGTTGTTATTTTTGTTCGTGTTGTTGGTTGGTCACCTCAGTATCATAGCTCGTTGGAACTAGGACAAAAAGTTTTAAATCGTGGGAACAAGAAACAGTGGCCTTACATGTCAAAATATTGAGTTATGGTGGAAAAGGTCATTTTTGGAGCCAAAAGCAATTAATAAATTATTTTAATGGGACTTTATTATATTTTAATGTTGTGTACAGGAAGCTTCTTAAGTGAAGTTCTTTTGGGAAACTGGTGCCATTTGGAAATTAGAAATATGAGGACATTTGATGAGAAAAGCATCTAATTATTTGATTATCTTATTTGTTCTTGTTGTCTTTGTAACATATCTGAGTCTGGAGTTTGTGCCCTTGATGAAGTATAAGGGTTTGGATTGCTTGGTAATTCACAGCTGAAGTATTGTGAATTATTCTCTGAGGATTAATCTTGCAAATTGTGCTTAAATATACAATTTGCCATTCATCCTGCTGTTTTTGTTGTGGCTAAGGAGAGATTGGTGTTTGACTGATTTGTGAAGGGATTCAAAAGAATTATTATATTAAATTGTGCACTGGTTAATTTGGAGTTGGTTGAGCCCATATTTATATTTGTTGCTAGGCATTATTTTCTTCTTGCACTTTGGGAGGAACGTTTTCCATATCTATAGTTGCATTTGTTGGTTGAAGAATTAATCTGTTGTTGTTAGTCTTCATTTCAAAGGGTTTCAAGGCATGTCTTACCTATAAGTTCATGGACTGTAACTTCTAATTTTTCTGGGTATTGTTAGTTTAGATAATAGGGGATATTTTATTAACTGGGTTGTTGATATTTTGTGAAAATATTCAGTATCTAATTTGATATTGAAATCTAGAATTGTTCAGCTGTATATTCCCTATGTAATATCCAAATATTTGAGTTGAAATTATTATTGCAATATCTGTTGCCAATATGGTCAGATAGATGTCTTGATTGTTGTCATTTATGGCAACATACATTCAGCATTTCATTTATGCATTTAGAGTTAGAAATTGTCCAAGTGTCACAGTTTACAGCAACATAGAGAACAGATGTTAAGTGTATGGACAACTCGTTGAGAGTTAGCTCATGCACAGTTTAGGAAAGTTTCATGACAGTAGCATGATGACATGTGCCAATGCACAGATGTATATGAACAATACGGTGTGAGTTATGATTAAACTAACAGCGCAGGCATTTAACAGTGCAAAACAAAGCATAGCAGAGAATTGGATTATATGGCTTTAGGAATTATTTTGATTACGAAATAATTAGTAAGTTATGATGAGCCGACTATGTGGATATTATGTCAAGCGTGTAAACACATGAAGGCCAAGTGAGCAGAGTTTTGTAATTATGCAAGTTATAAGTAAAGATCTTATCTTGCATAGATAAGTGTGCTATCTATGATAGACGAGCAAGTGTTATGTGATCCAAACTATTGTACAGAAAGCTTGAAAGATTTGCAAGCCTTATGTCATGAGAATTTTGATGTGTGATCAGAACAAGTGTGAAGTACAACAGATAGAAAGTATTGTGTGTATATCTATTCTTGTAAAGAACTGAATTGTATAATTGCATGTGAGGGCAATGGGATCTTCTTGCATACATTGTATTTGTTCTACCAACTCCTAATAGGGTTGAAGCAATTCCTAATAGGGTTGAAGCTTCTAACAAGGCCTAGTCTCCTAACAGGGACTCGAGACACTATATGTACTTCATAGACTCTTAATAGGGTCAATATCTTTAACAAGATCCTATTGTTTAGTGAATCATCTAGTGGGTATCATCCCCACCGGGGTTTTCCCTTGGTCAGGTTTTCCCTACTTAACAAATAATAGTGTTATGAGTTATCTACGTGCATGGTTATATTTATTGTTCAACTTTGTTGGTTTACTTTCATATGCAAGTTATAAAGTAATTAACAATTCAGTTATGGACAAAAGTTTGTAGAATACTGATTCACCCCCTATCTCAGTATTATCTATTTCTAACAATATCTTCTGTTTTGCACATATTGTATGAGAGCCAACAGGGTTTATTACAGTGGCATTAGAACTTGCTCGCAAAGTGTTTGACGAAATGTTAAACAACTGAATTATAAAAGAATTTGGTGTTTAATGAAGTTATAACCGGTTGGGGTTATTACAGTGGTATCATAGCAGTTTCATGTCATCCTGTGGGGTAGGAAAATAATTTTTTTATTTCAGATCTACTGTTGTTTGCGGAGTGATCAGCACTCTAGCATTTTCTAGCTATGGATAGATACCGAAGGCCTAGTGGTTTTGGGAGTTGGCAAAGTAGTGAGAAAGATAGCAAGAAATTAAATGCCTTGAGGGAGAGTATGGAGAAACTTAAGCTTCATCAACAGAGGTTGGCAGAGAGCTTGTTGAATCCAGAGACGGTTGAGAGAGCCACGAGGTACATGGTTTCCACCTTTAGAAGGTCAGTGAGAAGGAGGCTTGAGTTTTCCCCAACAGGTGTCCATGATGCAGATGTACCTATATTTAGTATGGCACCTACTAGTCCTATCCGCACTATTGATGATGGTCTCATTTCACAGGGACGTGGTTATGTCAGTGGCAACAAAGGATAGCGGCATTGAACTTTAGCAGGTTGAGGCTCTCAGAGTTGTTTATGCAGTTAGTGTAGAGACAGTTAATGTCGTTGTTACAATTGATACTTCACACTCTCGAGGAGGGGATTTTTATAGGAGATTTGTATGTGAGTTATCATGGTGTTGCTCCAGTGTAGGAGGCAGTTGCTTCCTCAAGTAGGACCGATGCATGTATGGAGTCACTTAGCTGTGATGTTGGTTTTTTGGGTTATACACCGGAGCCAATAGATATGGGTTCATGCTCTAGCATTATTGATTCACAGGTTGACGTTGAGTCATGTGTGCAAAGTCAAGTGTCAGCAATTGAGGCTTTATTCGGAGATGTGGATGCAGATAGTATGGACACATCTAATGATACATTTGATGATGCTATGAGCTACACTGGGTATGATATCCCTTGCCAAGTATCGACTAATGACTCCAAGAAGGTTTTGGATGGGTCCCAGGATCAATGTTTATAGGATCTATCTTTTGAAGTGGAAGTTGAGACATGCAAGGATATTGATATTGTGAGGACTTCCATTTCTTCAAATGAGGAGTTGATTGAGGTACATAGTAGTTGTATCTCGAATGCAGAGTTGTGCGAGGTTGATAGCACACATGCAATGAGTGTTCTTGTGGTGGGTAGTTCTGATTCGATTTCTTATTGCAGTGCAATTAGTGAGACAGAGAGCTTGCATTGGAGGCAGGGGTTACAAAGCCATCATGTGACCAGTAAGTTGAAGGTGAGTGAAAGTGACATCTCTTCAGCTTTCGAGCATTATGATGCGATCAGTCAGATGCTAGCTACATCTGGTTGGGGTGCTCCTATGTCTGATGAGCACGGTGATAGCAGAGGTTCATGTGCTTCAAGAGGTTGTTAGGATCTTGAAACATAACTATTTGCAGCCAGTTGTTGACAGGGATTACCTTCTGGAGTGGGGTAGCACCTGTTATGAGACATTGTTAGAGAAAGAGAAGGTGGTTGAGCTCACCCAAGAGCTTGAAGTGACTATGGACTCTCTTCAGTATACTCAGTTGGCTCTTCAAGAGTCACAGTCACAGTTGAATGAGGTTACCATGGAGCTAGAGCGAGTACAGTTGACACCAACCCCAGACCCTGTTCAATTACATCTTGTGGTTGGTGGTGAGTTTGCTTCCATGTTTGGGGATGAGGGACGTGATGATGTGATCAACATAGTTGTCCAGGATATGGGTGTAGTAGGTACGGATGAGGTAAGAGTATCAATGGAGTCGAACTCTCATGATGATTTTCTTCCTTCTGCTAGAAGCGAATCTATTTCTTCATCTCATATAGTTGATAGCATTGGAGAGTTGGCAATGCCACATTTTCAAAGGGATCAGTTGTGGGTTATAGGGGAACAGATTAATGCTTCCACATATAATTTCTATTGCACAGTCTTTCATGGAGTATCTTTTGGAGAGTTTGGATGTGCGGGAGGATTCATACAGAGTGTCTGAGGGTACTGTCATCCAAAGTTCTTGTGCTATTCAAAGGTTGGTGGGAAATATTGTAGAGACTCTGTCTACTATGCTTCCCCACTGAGATTTTAAGGTTGGGTTTATTGAGAGGGCTGCCCACAATCCTGCCCGACCAGTAGTTTGGAGTCAGAGATTGGAGTCGTCTCCTAATTTCTGGTTTAGTGCTGATGAGCCATTGACATAGATTGGAGCTTTCTAATACCATCATATAGTGGGTTGTCCTCATCATTTTTCATTTGACCCACAGGTAGAGGATTTGGTTTCACATCAGTGTGGGTTGGCTCTAGTTTTATACCATCCATTATGGGATGGGTTAGCACCATCTTTTGCAGATGAGACTGAAAGCTGCAAGTTAGACCACTTGCAGTATCTACATACCCTTGATAGTTTAGCAGAGGTTGGAATTGAATGTTTCAGGTATCTATGGTTGTTACCATCTCCACAGTGCAATTGGGTATGAGTGTCAATTTGATGGGGACTCAAGTGTGGACAGAGTTGGTATTTTAGTTGGGTTGAGTTCTGATGTGTTGTTGCCTTCGTCAGCGCCTAGAGTCAATTTTTAGATGATTATGATGTTGATGTCAGTTATTTGGGTACTGGTGCTACAGGAGTTTCTTGTACACAGTAGGGATAGTACACAGTTCGACCTATGGGATCCAGGTGGACTATGATGTTCATTTTGCTCCAGGATTGCTTGGGGACAAGAAATCTTAGTGAGGAAGGACTGTAATGTCCCCATTTTTAGTTGACCAGATCAATACACCATCACGACCCTCCTGAGCTGACAGTGGGATTTAAGGGTCTCAGTTGTGTGGTTATAGGCTTTCCAACAGCCTATGGTGTGTTTTGGCTCCATTTGAGGGACTTACTATTTATAGTAAGTCAATCTGTTGGTTCCAATGAGCTCAGTTAAGTTAGAGGAGTTAGGTGATACTCTTAGTTTTTATTTCGGGCTTCCGATTTGGGCTCCAAGAAACTTGGAGGGAGCATCTATTTATAGTAAGTCACCCCGTTAGGTTCATTCATTGTCTTTCATCATCAGGATCACTTTGGTGTTGTCAGATTTCGATTTTGATGCTTCTTTAGTTGTTTTCGCAATATGGGTGAATTCTTATTATTCATATAAATATGCTGAGGTTGTTATTTTTGTTGGTGTTGTTGGTTGGTCACCTTAGTATCATAGCTCGTTGGAACCGGGACAAAAAGTTTTAAATCATGGGAACAAGAAACAGTGGCCTTGCATGTCAAAATATTGGGTTATGGTGGAAAATGTCATTTTTTGAGCCAAAAGCAATTAATAAATTATATTAATGGCACTTTATTATATTTTAATGTTGTGTAAAGGAAGCTTCTTAAGTGTAGTTCTTTTGGGAAACTGGTGTCATTTGGAGATTATAAATATGAGGACATTTGATGAGAAAAGCATCCGATAATTTGATTATCTTATTTGCTCTTGTTGTTTTTGTGACATTTCTGAGTCTAGAGTTTGCACCTTTGTTTAAGTATAAGGGTTTTGATTGCCTAGTAATTCGCAGCTGAAGTATTGTGAATTATTCTCTGAGGATTAATCTTGCAAATTGTGCTGAGGTAAACAATTTGCCATTCCTCCTATTTTTGTTGTGGCTAAGGAGAGATTGGGGTTTGACTGATTTGTGAAGGGATTCACGAGAATTATTATATTAAATTGTGCGCTGGTTAATTTGGAGTTGGTTGAGTCCATATTTATATTTGCTGCTAAGCATTATTTTCTTCATGCACTTTGGGAGCAGCGTTTTCCATATCTATAGTTGCATTTGTTGGTTGAAGAATTAATTTGCTGTTGTTAGTCTTCATTTCAGAGGGTTTCAAGGCATGTCTTACCTGTAAGCTCATGGACTGTAACTTTAAATTTTTCTGGGTATTGTTAATTTAGATAATAGGGGATATTTTATTAACTAGGTGGTTGGTATTTTGTGAAAATACTTAGTATCTAAGTTGATATTGAAATCTGGAATTTTTTAGGTGTATATCCCTATGTAATATCCAAATATTTGAGTTCAAATTATTATTGCAATATCTTCTATTTTCTGCTATATTGTTGTATCAAAAATTGCAAAATCTCAAGAACAATAAAAGAAATCAATTCTTCAGCACAGATTGTTTGAGAGCCAACAGCGTTTATTACAGTGGTGTCAGAGCTTGCTTGCAAAGTGTTTGATGAAATGTTAAACAACTGAATTATAAAAGAATTTGGTGTTTGATGAAGTTCCAACCGGTTGGGGTTATTATAAATATGCACAATGCTAAAGATGGTTGATGTAAAACTACAAATTTTCAATCATATATAATACATATCTAGATATACACATTAGGAAACAGACAGATTTTATCATTTTGCATTGTTAAAACATATCCTTTTCTGCCTTAAACATGACATTTGGAATAACTTGATCTCAACCATTAAAACATGGCCTGACAGACCAAGAACCTTATTTTAATCTTCCTTTTAGGTTCACATAATACAAGTATCGCAGATGTTTTGGTAATTGTAACAAATAATTTGCATTTCCGTTTAAAGCATTAAGGTGTCTCCAAATGCATTGCATGCAAATTAACGTCGCACATCCAAATTGAATTTTCTCAGAATGCATATTTGTGTTAGCATACATCTGAGTTGCTTTATTCAGAAGCATTTCAACCAGTCAAAAGTGTAGCATCCTTAGAATGGGGTACAAAGGGGGTGACAGTCATGCATTAAAGATTCAGGCAATGCTGTATTCCATAATTCAATTACAACTACATTGCATGATTAAACCAGTGTACCTTTTAAGATTATAGTTCAGGAAGAAGAGAGTAATATACAGATAGAGATTACCGTATTTGACAACATAATGGCTTCTCTCTTCGCAGTTTAAAATGATTAACAAGTATGCAATTCACAAGGAGTCATGCTCACCTTCCTACAGAAAGCAAAATGCCAAGGAAGAAGAGGACCCCTTGGGTATCAATTCGTGAAAGTGCTTGAGGAACTTTTAACCTCTGACGATCAGAATCCCCATAATGAATTGCATCTGTCAGGATCCACAACACTCCAAGGCCAAAAAGCATACCCAAAAATGGAGGCAATCCTGTTAGTGCCTTAAAGACAGGCACAAATAGCAACGCCCCGATACCAACAGCAAAAACAAGTTGTCCTCTTGGTGCCATCTGCTCTGATGCATTTAAATCTGGCACCTCCTGTTTTCTGTTAACTTCACTGGAAAATGAAACAGAATATATGATATCATTTTTTACTCAATCCGTTGCTGATTATAAGTCCTAAATCATATACAATCAGGTCCAATGAAGCCAGGATATTGGTTATCTACCTGGTTAGTGACATAAGGGCCAAAGGGACCACCAAGGAAACAGCTGAAGGTAAAAAGAGGTCCTGGAAAAACAATAAATGTAACCATTATAAATTTTGAAACAGGATTACAAAATCAGTGTAAGAATCAGACCAAACATCTCTTGCTAATATGTCGCTAGCAGGGAAGAATGAAAATAAGAAATTATCAGAGACAACAACCGAGCAAGCTTCAATATTGTAACTAAACCAAACTCTTGCCTAGAGGAAAGTATCACAGCTAAACTTTCCCACAAGCCTGGACTTAGATACAAATTTTCCTAGGTCTCAAGAATAGGAATAAGAAAATCATTCAATGCCATGATAAACAATACCATTAGTGTGGTTAACTTTATGTATCCACTTTTATAATAATAGAAATAACACAATGTAGAAGATACATCACTCCACATGAGATGTTCGTTGACCAACCACCAATATGTCCTAATGTCCAATAGATGCAGAAATAGACTAAACCCCTAAGGTACAATACCACCATACAATACTTCCTATGGAGGAAGCCACTCCATACTATAACTCCAAAAGATCCCAAATAAGATATCATGCTCAACAAATATTCTTACAATAATATTCATCTTTTTATATAGTCATAGACCTCTCCTAATAAAATAATGGGGGATAAATTGGTAAACTCATTTAAGCATCCTAATTACCTAAAATAATTAATTACTCAACATAAAGGGATGTGTGCCACATGCTGACATATCCCTCTACTTAAATACAATACAATATCATATTCCTATGCATAGCATAATATGCTCTCAAATTAGTTGTAACATGTCCATGTATAAATCAAACTGTGTTCAACATTGGAATTCTTACCCTATTAAAGGAACATGAGTTTGTAGGCGCTGGATTGTCTTTTGTCTTCAAGAATTGCCCATCATAAATTGCAAACTCAGTGAATACTTTCATTTCCCAGGGCTCCGTGAGTGACCCCTGAATTAACTCATGGGTTGGAAAGTCCTAAAAGTTCAACATAGCCCCCAAAAATTGGCCGAGGACCAGACACAAAAAAATGTTGGCTAGAAAATGGCAAAACCTAGAAAAAAACATAGCATAGAGCCATGAAAAGGAAAAAAAACACAATTTCAACATGAGTTTTTGTGAAGTCCCCGTTTGGGATTACTCTATACTTTTCCCAAGAATCACAAATTCAATAAATAAAGGACATGATATAGTTAGAGATAAAACTTTACCCAATGAATGTAAAGTAAGATAGAACCTTGTAGAGACCCTACAATCATGTTAGACAAGTTAGCGAAGATATAATCCATAAGATCAACCGTTATTAGGGTTTAAGAACATATATACATAATCATTTTAATCATATAGCATATCTAATTTGTTAATTGGGTTCAATCATAATGGAACTTGATACCATGCCCTAACTGATCCTCTATCCTAGGCACAAGAATTGCACATTATAGTGGAAGTGGGGGTTCATTTGGAAATGTACTTTTGCCAAGCGCAATATAGAAGCTCGTACTCTAGAGTTAAACTTCACTTCTTGGGCCTTGGGGGTAAAGGTATTAATATGTGAGAGGGGCCTGATAAGAAAGGGTTGTCAGTTGGGCAAATAGCAACATTTTTAAAAGAACAAGAAAATGTTGATAAGATAGTTTCAAAAGGGAAACAAAGTTCTTCTAGTGGGAAAAAAATGCTACCACCACCCTAGTGGGAAAAAAATGCTACTCACCAAACCTCTACACATCCTTTCTTGCCTATACCTTCTACGGAGGATGACGAAGATATACAAGAAACCCAACTCCACACCCACAAGAGAGGCCCATTAGATAAGGCTTTTCAAAATGAGTTGAGAGATTTAGCTGATGAAAAAGTTGGGCATTGCCTCTTTGCAAATGGTGCTCCATTCAACTTAGTTAGATCACCTTGTTGGAGGGAGATGGTAGAGGGAATAAATAGTGCACCTTCTAGATACCACGGCCCTAGATATGAAAAGTTGCACACCGCCTTATTGCAGAATGAGAGAAAATATGTAGACTCGACTCAAACCCATAAGAGATTCTTGGGTACAAACAAGTGTGTCTATTATCTTAGATGGATGGAAAGATTACAAAAAAAATCCTTCGATAAATGTTATTGTTGGGTCCCCCAAAGGGGCAATATTTTTGAAGGCAGTTGATTGTGAGGGGCAAGTAAAAGATGCTGAATTTGTTGCTCGTATTCTAATTAATTCCATAGAGCCAGTGGGTAATGAATGTTGTCCAAGTTGTTGCAGACAATGCAAAAGTTTGCAGGGCTGTGGGTGCATTGGTAGAGGCTAGACATGATCACATCTTTTGGACACCATGCCCTTTCCATTCTCTCAATTTGGTGATACAAGTCATTGGCGCCCAAATAGATTGGGTGAAGAAAACATATGATGAGGGTGAGGAGATTCAAATGTTTGTGACAAGCCACCATATGTCACAAGCAATTTTCAGAACTTTCTCCAACTTGGAGTTATTGAAGGTAAAATTTAAAATTTAATTTGTTTAGTTTACATTATGAAATGTCAATTTATGTCATGTTTTACATAACTAAATGTGTTGGTAACTTACTATTAACATGTTTTTAGGTGGCTGAAACCCGCTTTTGAAGTAACCCCGACAGATATTGTTGCTTCTTTTTAACGCCAAAATTTTAGAACTTCAAGGGTTAGGAATTACGTCAAACAATTAGCACACAGCCTTTTGAAACCACTGAAATATCCTGAATTAAATTTGATATGAAACTAAGGAATTTGGTTGTAACCGAAGAGCAATTCAGTGATATTGGTATCCATTTCTGCTATACATGGAACAATATTAATCACTGCAAATGATGTGGTTCGCACATATTCTTTATTTACCCATATACTTAACATAATATGAAATAATTGTTTGGAACCTGGACTGCGTTGGGCCAAAGAGATGGTGGATCCCGATATCCTGTTCTTACCGTGGAGTAGAGCCCGCTATGGAGAAATGTGCAGATCCGCAAGAAGACTACCTTAATCATCCGCGGAAAATTAATTCCGACTGGATCGAACTTGCCGCTCAGTTTGTTTGTCTGTTATAAATCTGAACTGGCTTATTATTTTTGCATGGTAAAAAAAACCGAACTCGACCTTTCCCCCGGATAACGAATGATTGCTACCGTTCGTTGTCCCTCCTGAACTGTGGTCGCGACCCTGCGATTCGATGATAGACGTGTGCGGACTTGTCGCAGATAGAGTGCCCAATCAGTCGGCGAACAGCACTACAAAATTTGCTGTTGATTCTTTGAGTTTCGAGCTGCTCCTATTAATGGCGAATTCTCAGGACTGCCTTACACAGATTGTTCATTTCATGAGGGAAGAATTCTCTTCTTACTGCAGCAATCCGCCTCCTCCCAATTAAACCCTTAGATGTTGGCCCTAAGCCACAAATTCCGTCCAACTCGAAATAGCTGAATGCTACCTCCAAGTGCAATAATTCGGATAGTATCTCATATCCTCAAAATTGCTTATCCCTGAGAGTTATCATTCCCAAAGATATTCTGAGAAATTTGCAGACCAATGGCTACAAATTGCTCCAAATGGAATAGAAATCAAATCCACAAGTCGCTTGTCCAAAAGGGAGCCTTATGTCCTCTATTTATTTACTTCGCTGAGAAGTTTCTGGAAGTTTTCCGGAATCATCTTTTATGATGTACTTCAATTATTAAACTTTATAAAATTAAATAAATAACTTTATAAAGTTAGAGTACAACCTTAATTTAATATTAGAACGAGTAGGCCCCACTTACTAAATTATTATTCTTCGAAAGCAAAATTGTAATCATCGGAAGACAAAAATGACCCTCTTCCCATAATCACTTGCCTACGAGAGTCGATGATAGGCAAATCCCCTGTTAAAGTTATGTCGCTAAAAAGGGAACATGACAGCTTTGCATCACACATAATCGTCCTTGGACGACTTGTGAGGGTGAAGGAAGCATTGTCACAAATGGTCATTAGCAACCAATGGGGCATTTGGAAACAATCCAATACAACAAGGCCCCAAAAGGTCAAGGCTTGGATGATGATTGGTGGACTCTAGTGGAATACATATTAGAATTCACCGATCCTATCATGGCTATGCTTAGGTTTTCGGACACGGATCAGCCATGCTTGAGGGCAATATATGATGCGATGGACACCATGTTGGAGAAAGTCAAAGTGGTGAGTTATAATACAATTGGCAATCCTCTATCCAAGTTTATTATTATTAAGATATATCTAAAAAAAAAAAATTTAAATTACATAACTTACATGAACATCATTTGTTATTCATATGCTAGGTCATTTAAAGGAGAGAGAATGACCCTGCAAATACCTTATACAAAAAGGTGGAAGCAACTATCCTTCACCGTTCGAACAAGATGATTGCTCCTTTGCATCTCCTAGCTTATGATCTCTCCCCCAGGTATTATAGCCCACAGGTACCTGTTAATCCGGATAGAATGGCACGTTATAGAGATGTTGAGGATGCTAGTGGATATAAGAGGGCATTCAATAGGATCTTTAGTGATTTAGAGGTGGGAGCCAATGTTAGGAGAGCGTATGGGTTATTCATCTCAAGATAAAATACAAATTCTATTTGTAATGTTTACCCCTAGTTGACTTTTCTATTGTATTGCCGGATTCTTTTAGGCCGATTTTCTGATTGTGTTTTATGATTATCAATACCTAGTTACCAGATTTGATTATATGTCATTTCATACTCAATTGATTATATGATGAGTTACTTTGGTACTAGTTATTTCAATTATTTCAGGATTATTTTGATGATGATATATATATGTTCATTTAATAACTTTTAGTTATTTCATGATGTTAGTTAGAGGAATGATTTATATGCAGTTTCTATGGTTACTTATCCCATATTTGCATGTGTATGGTGTACATGTATGTTTTACTTTATGATTGACATTTCCGATGTGGTTGAGGGAGGGCGTCGTAGTCACCTGCTAGTCGATATCTACACGATATACCACTCCCCACCATTGCCTGTTTAGTTTAGAATATGTGTATGTACATGCGTGGATTTTATGCAGATTGAAGGTACCAAGTATCAACTTCCCTAAATTGCCAGGATGAGCATACCCTATCGCAATATCTCAATGGTAAGAGAAGGGAGATAACTCTCGAGTCCAAATCCTATCCTTAAACCAGTTGTCCTAGACAATAGGACAAGTATCTAAGTTAGTTTCACTCGACTGAATTCATCAAGTGACATGAATTCGTGACTTTGAGACTAGACTTTTTGTCTTTAGTTGAGCTATCGTATTTCGTTTTGTGGGTCTGTTGTGATTTTCTATTATAATTAAATCAAATTAAAAGATAATTTAATGATTTAATTTAATGAAAATTTTATAAAGAAATTCGATATTTAATTATATTTAATTAATTGAAAAATTAATTAAATAAAAGAATTAAATTTAAAAGATTTTATTAAAGTTCTAATTTAGGTGTATTTATATTTATTTTATTTAATAATTATTATTCATGAGTTTTATTTTTTTAATAAACTCTAAATAATATTATTTGTTGAATTAATAAATATATTATTAAAACGTCTCATAATTAACTAAAGAGAAAACATAAATTTAATAAATTTTATTTTAATTAAATGACAAAAAGGTTGTGCATGAAATTAAAATATAATAACAAATAAAGATCAACAAGTCTTCTTGTGTGATTGCACAATCGAACCCCTAAATTTAGGGGAGAACTCTTTATCAGGAAATTAGAGTTCATTTCTCAATAGATAGGTTTGGCGGAGCAATTTTCGGAAAGGGTTTTGGGAGATGGGAATTTTTGTACTCTTCGAGCATTTGTCAAGTTTAGCATCAGATCGAGGTAGGAACTCTGTTAAGATTATCACAGTAAATTATTTTGAATTTCCTCTGTCTTCTTCATGCCTGTATATGGATTTTATTATGAAAATTGTAATTTTAGAATTGAAACCCTCAATAGAAAATTTGAGATATAGGAAACTTATTCGTGATAAAGTTTGAAAATCGAGAAAAGATTATTATTTTAATAAATTCAATTGACTGCAAATTATTTCTCTATCAAATTTATATTAAAAAGGATTTTAAAAATTAAAATTAAAATATTTAGGAACCCCAAAGATTGAATATATAAATTATCAATTTATTAAAAGAAAATTTGTATTTGTTCATTACCAAACAAAAACAAAAACAAAACAAAAAAATTACTAAGCACTAGACCCGTGCAAGTACTTCTTGGGAATAGCGCTACAAAGAAATATCGTAGCCCATATATTCTCTGTTATGAAGGCTTCTGGGAATGGACGTCACCCTATGTTGGGCCGCCAACTCCAATTTTGAATTTTACAGGAGTGCCTTGTTTGAATTTCTTTTTAAAAATAAACAAGAGACGCAAAGCGTCATAGTTCCTGCCATATGTGTCATGATTATAGTATTGTAGAGTGTAGCAATAAAGTGTTGAGATGGAGGAATAAACTTTTTAATTTGAAGGAATGCAAAATGTATTAGAACAACATTCTTTATATCCTTTGATCTTTTAGAGGTTGAACTATCTTTAAACTGTATTAAAATTAATTGTAATTGTACATAGAACTTAAGAACTAAAGATAGTGGAGAAACATAGACAATTACATTTTGCATTAATGTTTGTAGTTGAATGCGAGTAGATAAGTTATAGCTCTTACCATGTGCAAAATTACTTCTCTGTGTCATTAGAATTTTAACATCAACACCTTTAAAAAAAAGTTAACATCAACGCCTTTACAAAAAAAGTTACACCAAGCTCTAAATTGGTTAAGAGGACTAGCTAATAAATGATATTGTATGATGTGCTCAACATAATACAAGGTTTACTTTTCATATTGTAATGAATTTGGTGTTAGGAATGCTTTTGTAGAATAACAAAACAAAAAAAAAAAATTGATTTTTTTTATTATAAAACAAGAAAAATTGGTCATACTTTCGGTCTACTTTGAAATTCATCACAATCAATTGTGGTTTCTTAAAATAAATAAATAAAATTTCTACAATATTAGTTTGAATGCAATTATAAAGTTGTCATAAATGTCTTGTCATGTGTTGTGAACAAATGGATCATTTAGATCTTGTGCAAGGTTAAACAATACCAACCAAAACCCTAACAAAAACATAAGCATGTTATAATTAAATTCTACATATAGAAAAGATATCCACAATTTAAATTGCTTATTCTTTGTGTCTTGGAGTCTGCAGTACAATAAATTTTATTTTATTTTTAGCATGTTTGCAATGTAAGAAATTAGAAACCAACTGTTTATCCTAAAAGAAAGAATTATATGATTAAAAAACTAGAGAAATTGAAAATTACCAAACAAAAATATATTTTTTAACAAATATTTAACATCAAATAATTTTTTTATTTTAAAATAAACTACAATTAATTGTCATCTTTATACACTATTTTTATTTATAAAAAATATATTTAATCAACAACTTGACACCCAAAAATGATATAAGATATTTTAAATTTTAAATACATAAGCAATAAACATAATTGTACATACAATAACTACCATTTTAAAATTCTTTGTAATATTATTAGCTTTTAGTTTTTAAAATTCTTTGTTACCTTATTTAGTTTTTATTACTTTTAATCATTTTAAAAGATAATTCTTTAAGGACAAAATGAATCAAAATTTTATGAGTTAGTACTTTCTATTATTAATAATTTGACTAATGGTAAAGTAAAGTGTGGTGTGACATATCTTTTATAATAATTATATTAATTGCACAGTTAATACAAAAAGTTAGAATTTTAAATTTTCATTGATTTTTTGTTTTAAAAATTAAATTTCTCCATTACTATTTAGTCAGACTTAATAAGATTTCAATTAAATACCATTCTTGTTTTTCAAAAAATAAAATAAAAATGTTCAAACTTTTTAAAGAATTTAAATTGTGAAATTCTTGAAATGATAAAGTAAATGTAGTGTCACATCATCTTTTATGATATTTTCAATCATATTAATTGCACAATTAATGCTAAAAGTTAGAGCTTTAAATTTTTCTTGATTTTTTGGTTTGAAAAATTAATTTTCTCCCTTACTATTATTAGTGAGAGCCAATAAGATTTCAGTTAAATGGCTTTTTTCCATTTCAAAAAATAATAAAAATGTTCAAACTTTATAAAAAACATAGAACCTAAAAAAATACTTGAATCTTATTGGTCAAACTAATATATTTTATAGTTTTTAATTGCATCTAATGGATGGAACTAATAAATCTTCATGCCCATCTTCTCATGGGTCTTAGTTGACCTTTTTAATTTCTTTGTTTATAGTTTAAAGTAAGGGGTTTGGGCACATGAGCCCACCCCATATAATTTAGGAATTTATGTAGATAGGCTTTGGTTTTATTTTATTTTTTTAGTAATTGATTTATTATTTATTGAATTTAAAATATAATTTACTTTAAAGTTAGTTTAAGATTTTTTTTAAAAGATAAAATATGGATATAATTGATGTCATTATTATTTTACAAAGTACATAATTTAATTTGAAACTATATATATATTTTTATTGGCTGGTTTATTTATAATTTAATAATATATTATATTATTAAAAAAGTGATTATTTATAGGTGCTTAGGTAAGAGATTTTATAAGAATGTTTATAATGTATTATATTTTGTTAGTAAATATTGTTAGTATGGGAGAGTAATGTATGAAAAGCGATTTTGTTCTTGAAATTTAAATCTATTTTATGGTTTTATTAAATTGTGAAAATTTCAGAGCCATCTTTATGTCAAGATCGGTTCTTGTATTGTGGGTGCATCTGAGAAGTGTGTCATGCTCTCTGTTGAGTCTCGATTATTTTGTTGGATGGCCACAAAACGTGACAACCATATTTATATTAAGTCTTAATTAACTTGGTCACCCTGTTTCTTTTGATGATAATTATTATTGCAATTAAATAGAAACATAGTTTATTAGGAAAACAAAAATTCTTGAAATCCTTATCATTTGGAAAAAAATTATAGAAAATGAAAACTTGAAATATTAGTAATTAACATACTTTAAAGACGAAAACTCTAATGTGTATGTTTACTAAACTCTTATGTTTTGATAATGAATTGAACTATGAAACAATGTTTAAACAACTTTATATGAATTGTTTAATCATCTAAGATTCTAGTGAACTCAGAAACCTTAGTGAATCTGGCAACTAGAGAAATGGAAACTGAAACCCGATTTGAGACAGAAAATATTATGAACTATAATATTTGGATATGAAACTGAAAGCTTGAAACCTATAAGTGAAAATTTAACGTTTATGTTTTTAAACCTAATGAATTATGAAAGGTTACATTGTGTGTACTGTATGCAATGTGTGATTTACTGATGTCAAGCTCGGGTTGACTTAGCTTTGACCAATCAGGATATTTACCAGAGGCTTGGGAGTTTTGTTCTGTGATGTTATGATGATGTTTCGATTATGATCTTTTATATCCGACCATGGTGACGTGTCATGTGTGTGCTATGATGAGTTTGATCAGATGTTTTGATGTGCTTTCCAGTTCTTGTGTAGAATTGAGGTGGATGATGTGTATTTCCTAATATAACCTTTGACTCTTCGATCAATTATCTTTGGATTGCTTCCCAGTTGCTTGTATAGGACTGAGGTGATTAAACAATTTGTTTTTTTGGTGATGTCATGTTATGACATGGATTTTGTTTATGTGTACTTGATTTTGGATCAGTCCTGCTAGAATGATCGAATTGGTGGAATCTATGATTTTGATTAGTGATGTTTTCAGTACGTTCCAGTTGTTTGTTTAAGAACTGATGTGTGATTTATGGTCATTTGTGATCTTTTTCTTTTGCTGAGCTTAGGGTAGGATTTTTGTATGTCATGTTGGGAAGTGACTTACATGGAGGTCGAGGCCCTAAAGAGGCTAACGGGTAGCCCATTGTAGGTTATTTTAATAAGTGATAACATTTCATTAAATGGGTTTAAAATGAATTAATAAGATATTGGTAGATATTGGTACCACAAAAAGTCACTAGGGGGGTATGGAGTATTAAAAGACTACCGTGGTATCCTTAGAGCTAACTTGTTAGTATGCCTTGTCTATACGAAAGGATATTGATGTCGCATAGAGTCACTAAGGGGTCCAGAGTATTAAAAGACTAGACCGGGTAACCTTAGAGTTGGCTCATGCAATGACACTAGCCCACTTACATAGTAGATTCCCTAAATGTCTGTGTTGCCTCTGGGATTAGTTGATACTTGTGTCTTGGTACCCTTTGAGATAGTTTGCTTTCAAGTGATTCCTTTAACCTAGATCTTGGTTTTGACTTTTGAGTTTGTTATTATGTATGGGACTTGAAACTATCTCCTCAATGCGATGGGAGTGGACCTTTTTGGGTTTCACAAGGTCGGGTGGTAGTGTATTTTCTTGTACCATTGAGATCCGAACGTCGAATGTCGTTGCTGGATGTGTGTATGCAGATGTTCTTTTTTATCCAATCTTGTATTTCTATGATGGATGGTTATATTCTAAGTGTACTGTATTTTATTTCATAGACCTTACGAAATAATGTAATCTATTTTATGATGTATATTCTTTCAGTCTTTCATACCCTGTGACTTGTACAATGGATGATTGTGCATTTTGTTTATTGCCACGTGGCATCCTATAATTGTATATTGTTTAAATGGATTCATACTTGTAGTTGTTCCATGATGTGGAATTGTTATGTGTTAGATTTATTATTAATTAAACTTAAATGTGATTCAACGTCATAGAACCCTTATGAATTGTAATTTGTTGTATGGTGTGTGTTTATGTGAATGTTAATGCTTCTGCTATATTTTAACTGCTGTTGTTAAGTTATTGTCTTTCAAAAAAAAAATGTTTGGCAAACTTAGTGAAACTTTAGGTTAGTTTCTTTTGGGTTCCCTAGTGGGGCTTTACACTATTGATGTGAATGATCAAGCACAATGGATGCTATTACATAGTGGTACCTCCATGGGCAAGATTATATGTACCTTCAGCCTCTTGCAGCAAAGATTCTATCACAAGTAAGTTTTCTAATTTAAACTTTTAAGTAATTTTTATTTGTTTTGGCCACTTAAAAAGTATTATTTTAACACTTAATTTTTCTTTTTTCCTCTCTAGGTTGCTAACTCTTCTATCGCTGAGCGGAATTGGAGTACATACTCCTTTATCCACTCAATGAAGCGTAACCAATTGGGCTCCAAAGAAGTAAAAGACTTAGTGTTTGTACACAACAACTTTCATCCTCTATCACTTAAGGACACAAAATATTAGAAGGGCACCGAGATGATTTGGGATGTAGCACCTGAGTCTGCTGACTCGGATATGACGATTCACGATCATGCTAGAGCCGCACTGCTTGATGTAGATGATGCACATGATGATGCAACACCCTCTATTGCTAGAGGAATCTATTATGGTTCCAATGATGAGGATGAAGAAATACTTGCAGACATTAAAGACCCCAAGATCCACATTTTTTAGATAATCCATTTGATGATTGAGAACACTTTCATGATTATTGAATCATGTTTCAAACATTATTAAACTATAAGTTATAACTATGTCTAAGTTTTGTGAATTCGACATGATGATTATCTTGATGAATCATAATGTTTATTTTTGGCATTTGGCATTGATGTTTGGTCAAACATCATAGATTTATAGTATGACATGATTTAGTTTTAGAATTATGTAGATTTCTCTTATGTTTTCAATTTTGGAATATTTAGTGCAAATATATATATATCCTCACAAATGATAATGGGAAAAATAATGACAAATACACAAATAGGATTTTGGAACCCAAATCCATTTTCGAACCCTAATTGATAACTAAGATAATTAGTCTATAGTAATTTCATTTCAGTATTACCCTCTTGTTAAGTGCATTGCACATTATTGAGAAAATCACAAAAAAGTCATAAAACCATCAAAATACAAAAAAAACAAAAAATTCCATTTTGATGGTCAAAGGAAGATTTACAAACAAAACTCAGAACTTCAACACATTTCCCTAATCAGCATCTTTCATAGTCAGATGGTGGATAATGTGAGAGCAATTGCATGTCACCTGTTGTAACATCCCCTTTTAGGCTAACTTGGTGGTGCAAGATCACCTAAGGATTGCCTAACTTGGTGGTGTAGGAGCACCTAAGGATTGCCTAACTTGGTGGTGTAGGAGCACCTAAGGATTGCCTAGGCAATCTAAGTTTCATCTTTATGTAAGTGTGAGCCTTAAGGCATTTTGGATGTAAAGGATAAGGTCATGTTGACCATAGTTGGAGTGCATTGCAGAGTTTTGTTCATAGGTTCTTACACCTTTTTACTAGGTGCAATTAGGGGCTTGGAAGTTGTAAAGACCTCTAATTGGCACAAGGCTTGGAAGTTATAAAGCCCTCAAATTGGCACAAGGCATGAGGATGATGTCATCATGAGGTCAATAGGGTCTAGGAAGAGCTAGGGTAAGGTTTTTACCATAGTTGGGGTTTGTGGTTATGTTTGAGGAGATAGAAAGGCCATTTGTACAAATTGGTGGAAAATTGCAAGAAATTGTAGAAGTTGCATTGTGCAACCTTGCAACTTTTAAAAGTTGCTTGAGCAACTTTTTGCAAAACAGTTGCAAATCAATGGGAAGGAATTCTAAGGAGTCCATAACCACCCAACCACCACATATAAGGCTGGAGAAGACCTATGAGCAGGGTTAGAAGTCCATTGTATGGATGGTGTGTTTTTGCAAATAGTATACTAAAGCATATTGTGAGCATTTTTTTGAGTTTTGTATGACAATAGGTAGTTAGGTGTGAAAGATTCGTACTGTTGCTTGATCATCTTTTGGTTTTCATGTTTTCTTAAGTCTAGGCATTGCTAGATAGAAGTTTTGATTAGTTTTATTGTCTTTTGGGAAATTACTTTGATTCCATATTGTCACTGGGTTTGTCTAGGTAGTTCTTGAAGATGGAGCTCTAACTCACTTTGCCACCATTCAATCTGTACGGCCTCTTGGGGATAGTGAGTAGACTCCATGTACTTCATATGTATAAAAGAAAGAGCCCTCAAATGCAGAGCAGCCATTTTTAAAGTCCTGCCCTAAGCATGCCTGTGGTGAGGTCAGCTAGGGAAGACCACATTGAAGTGTGCAAATGCAAAGGAGTAAAGTTAGAGTCCAAATTCTTTTTGGGGATTGAAGGTCTTACCATCATCCCATGAAGGAGAGAGGTTCATACCAATCCCATAAAAATCCCAAGAAAGCCTTGCTTGCTGGACCAACCAATTAAGACTGAAAAGCCCTATTTTCACCTAGTTTCGAATAGGCTAATGGATGGGAGAGCATGACCCCAAGACCCCAAAAATCTTTAAGGGGATGCCAAATGGACCAAGAAACCTAAAAAATATTGCAGGGTTACTTTGGAAGGCATAGGAGAAAAATCC
Organism: Cupressus sempervirens; assembly: GCA_028749045.1. Lineage (NCBI taxonomy): Eukaryota > Viridiplantae > Streptophyta > Pinopsida > Cupressales > Cupressaceae > Cupressus > Cupressus sempervirens. The sequence goes on from CM053788.1 coordinate 659,042,681, forward strand.
TATTTTCTTGCTATAGGAGACCTAATTGTGGCTCTTAGCCTATTAGGCCTATTTGGGAAGAAAGTAAGAGATCGGGTGGGGAAAATTGGCTTGGTGGGATGTCAAACAGACCTAATTGGTTGAGTAGAAGTGTTTTCCAATACCTCCATACCTCTGCAAGGCCTGGTTCAAGATTTGGGGGTTGTGAGCCCTATTGTTTTCTTTAAGGGCTAGAGTGAAGGAAGTGCAAATGCATCAAATTTTGGCTTGATAGAGTGCCTTTCTTGATAGGTGGGTTGGCTAGTGAAACCAGGGGACCCTTAGGCACATGAAGGTCCTATAGGTGGCAAGTGGTGAGGAAGAGTCACCTTAGAAGTCTTGCAAGAAGATTATGAGCATGAGTCAGTGAGTGACTCATCCAACCAACCTATCAGAGTGGTATCAGAGCCACAAAAGATTTGGCTTATGGTTAGATGTTTTACATTGAAGAAGAATCAGTAAGAGAAACCACAATGATGACCAATGAAGAATTGGCAAAGAAGATGCATGAGCAAGAGGAAGAAAACAAATCTCTCAAGGAGAGATTAGCCCAACTAGAGGATAAGTAGGCTCAAGTGGAAGAAAAGACTGATGAAGTCAAGGAAAACGTTGATGGAAAACAGCCAGAAGTTGTTGTAGAGGATGAAGTTTCTATACCAAACCCTATTGTCACAGAGGAGCCTTTCTTAAAGGTATTGAAGGCTATGAGCGGGAAGGCACTTGAGAGCATTCCATTGTTTAGGGGAAAGATGGAGGCAGATCTAGTCATGGGTTGGATAGAAGGGATGGAAAACCATTTTGAGTGTGATGGCATCACAGAGGCTCAGAAGGTCAGGGTGGCAAAATCAAGATTGAGAGGCTCTGCTTTGACGTGGTGGAAATTCATTCAAGAAGAGAGGGGAAAAGAAGGCAAGAAACCTATCACATCATGGAAGGAGATGGTTCTCAAGGTGAGAGAAGCATATATGCCAGAAGACTATGAAATTCAGTTGCATCAAAAGAGGCAGACTCTGAAGCAAAACGATCTTGATGTAAGTTCCTACACTAAAGAGTTTCAAAATCTTTGAATGAGGTCACATGTGGCAAAGGATGAAAACCTCAAGGTAGCTAAATAACTTAGTGGCCTAAGATGGAACATCTAAGAAGAGATGATAAAAACAATGCATCAGTGCTCTCAGTTGGCTATAAAGATTGAAGAAAGGAATAAGAGAAAGCATGATCAGTCCTCCAAAGGCAGAGGCAGAGGAAGAGATCAGAGAGGGCATAGAGGTGGTTACCAAGGCAAAGGAATGGAACCAAGGGGGGTCCAAAGCTCCAAAGCATGGGAGTGAAAGTACTCCAAGAGGTGGCCATGGAGGAGGTAGAGGATCTCAAGGAGATTCTAATAGAGGAAGGGGTTCAAGTAGGAGTAATTCTTACTTTGCTAGCATGAAGTGCTATAGCTGTGGTCAGTTGGGTCATCCTTCTTATAGGTGTCCTCAAAAAGCATCCTCTTCTAATAGTAAGAAAAGGATTGGATATGCTCAACAAGACACATCAAGTGTCAAGTCACCTGAGATCAACAACATTTAGTCAAAAATGGAGGAAAACTAATGTTAGGAGGGTTTTGGTTAGACAACCTGTGAAGGAGCCAAAGCAAAGGAGAGCCTTATTCAGAATAAGGTGCAAGATACTTGGTAAAGTGTTCAATGTTATTGAGGATTCAGGGTCCACGGATAATATCATCTCTAAAGAGGCAGTGAAGAAGCTCAAACTTGAGAAGATACCCCACACCAATCCCTACAAGGTAACATGGTTGAACAAAGGGCAGAGAGTCCTGGTGAATGAACAAGCATGGGTAGAGTTCTCTATTGGTAGATACAAGGATAAGCTGATTTGTGACGTCTTGCCTATGGATGCTTGCCATCTTCTATTGGGCAGACCATGGTAGTATGAAAGAGGTGTCCTTTATGATGGGAAAGAGAATACCATTTCTTTTAAGAAGGATGGTAGGACTTTCAAGATATAATCACTGATGGAGGATGAAGAACCACAAGTAAAGACTCCTAGTGTATTGTTGAGTAGTGGCAAAGAGTTTGTCAACATTCTACAAGAAAGTGGTGAAGGGTATGCTATCATGGTACAACCTAAGGAGGAACAGAAGGTCATACCAACACCTATACCAAAGGAGGTGCAGAATTTGCTTGGTAAGTAAAAAGACATCATTAGTGATGGAACACCTGCAACACTACCTCCTAAAAGGGCTATTAGTCATCATATTGACTTTATCCCAGGAACCTCATTACCTAACAAGATAGCCTACAAGCTCACTCCAAAGCAGAACCAAGAAGTGGCTAGACAAGTGCAAGAGTTGCTAGACTAGGGATTAATAAAGAAAAGCATTAGTCCTTGTGCAGTACCAATAGTGTTAGCATCCAAGAAAGGTGGTAAGTGGAGACTCTGTACTGATTCTAGGGCTATCAATAGGATTACAATCAGATATAGGTTTCCCATTCCTAGGATTGAAGATTTAATGGATTGTATAGGAGGATCTAGGTACTTCACTAAGTTGGATTTGAAAAGTAGCTACCATCAAATTAGGATTCAGGAGGGAGATGAATGGAAAACAGCATTCAAGACCACTGAAGGGTTGTATGCAGAGTAACGTGAATCGGTGCGATTCAGGTGATTTGGCAATCCGATTAAGGCTAGGCGATTTTTGGTGAGTCAGTGCATCGGCTCGCCGATTTTTGGGGCAAAAATCACATGAATCGCCTAAATCACGATTCATGCAAAAATTGCCAAAAATCGGCATGTGAAATCGGCCGCAGTTGGCATGAATTGGCAACTTAAAAACATAAAAAATAAAACACTTTATTTATGTTTTATTGTGTCTTTCCTCTTTCTTATAACCCTAAAGGGCCTTCTAAACAGCAAGAAAGAAGAGCATCAAGGAGATCAAGAATTCGTTTGGGGAGGCCATAAGATTGCATTGGGAGCTTTAAGGAGCCAATAGCAACACTCCTCAACTCATTTGCAAAAGGTAAGTGTTGATTGTTTTTTGTATGTTAGTTTATTTTTCATTATTTTGTCAATTTTTTTAAGTTTTCATTTATAAATCTTGAATGTCTTTTAGTTTCAACATGTTTTTTTTTACTAAATTGCAAGGTGCAATCTTGCAAACCCTACAATTGGTTTTTATAACAAATTGCAAACATCTATTTGATTTTACATTGTACAATTTGCTCAAAAATAATGTAGGGTTTGTTATTTTTTGTTAGTTTAAGTCTGTGATGGATTTTTCTTATTGTAGCAGCCTTAGCTTTCATTTTCCATAATGTCTAAAAAGGATGAGGCTTGGATCTATATTGAAGAATTTCTTGGAAGAACAAAATATCAAACAAAATGTTTATTTTGTAAAAAAATAAACTCGGGTGGCATCTATAGATTCAAATATCATATTGCAGGCATACTTGGACATGATATTAGCCCGTGCACTAAACAAATCGCTGAGGCAAAAAGAAAATGTTATATGGTATTAGAGGCTTTGGAACAAGAGAAGTTAAATAAGAAAAGAAAACTTGAACAGTTAGGTTCTATTGGCTCCCATGCGCCCTCATCTGCATTTGCATCCACGTTCGTAAGTTGCATTGGAGAGGGGTCTTCTAGGCCTCCCTTTCATCCTAGTGCTAGTGCTAGTGCTACTACTAGTCCCAGTGCTTGTCCTAGTGCTAGTCGTTCTTATACTGAGTCTGGGCCTATTATATCTCAGCCTAGAGTGCGGAAGTCCAGATTGGATAGTTACTTTGTGCCACGCACTACTCCTGGCTCACAACCCTCGCTTGAGAGCATGGGTAGTTTGAACAAAGAGATTCATGATGCTGCCAGATAACAAATTTGCAAGTTTTGGTACTTTTGCAACATTCCATTTATTGCAGTGAGTTAATTATTTCTTTTTTATTTGCTCTTTTTTTAAAATATTTAAGATTTCTACTTGTGTAATTGTAGATTCATATTTGATATTACATAATAATTTGTTATCTAAAGACTAAATTTCTAATCATAATCTATCTGTGATAGGGCTCCTTATTGGCAAAGCATGATAGATGTCGTAACTATTTGTGGTTCGGGCTTTAAAGCCCCTACTGAGGCTGAGTTGAGTGGCTACCTCTTAGATGAAATGGTAGAAGACATAAAGTTTGAGCTAGCCGACCACCGAAAGGAATGGACCATAAAGGGTTGCACCATTATGACTGATGATTGGACAGATAGGAGGGGAAGAACACTCCTCAATTTTCTTGTTTCCTTTGGAAGTGATTGATCATTCAACTTTCCTATATGCTAATTTTAAATTTTGATTTGTTGATTGCTAATTTGTTGATTGTTAATTTGTTGATGGTCCATGAATCATAATCATGATAATTAAATGTTTCACTCTACTTCAATTTTGTAGGATCCACCATGTTCATCAAATCTATTGATGCTTCCTCTCGAGTCAAAAATGCCACATACTTGTGTGAGGTCATTGAGGAAGTCATAGTAGAGGCAGGGGAAGAACCTGTGATGCAAGTGGTGACCGATAATGCAGCAAGCTATGTTGCTGTAGGTAAACTTTTAAGTTTAACAGTTTAAATTTTTAACTTTTAACTTATCAAATTTTGAACTTTTCTAATTAATTTTAAAATTGCTACAGGCAAACTATTGATGGAGAGGCACCCCACTATATTTTGGACTCTTTGTGCCATTGCCTTGACCTCATGTTGGAGGACATTGGTAAGATTGAGTGGATAAAATCATGTGTCGAAAGGGCAAAAAGTATATGCAAGTTTATATACAACCATGCATTTGTCCTTGCCACAATGAGGAAATACACGAAAGATAGGAAGCTAGTTTGTCCAGGCATCACGAGGTTTGCCTCGAATTTCATCATACTGAAGTCCTCAATGACATCAAGGGAAGAGCTGAGGCGCATGATTGTTGAGGAGGAATTTGTTTCTTCTTCCTATGCTAAGACCACCGCAGGTATAGATGTGGGAATATCCTCTTTGATGAGGATAGTTTTTGGGCACCTACTCAAGAAATAATTTAGTTTTGAGTCTTGACTTAATTTATACTTTTACATTATATGCAGATCAGTGAGCCCCTTGTATCTCTCCTACAAACTGCTGATGGGGAGAAGCCATCTATAGGCTACATATACGAGGGCATGGATAGGGCCAAGGAGGCCATTAGAGCCCAGTATGCAGGAGTGCCGGAGAAGTATGGCCCCATTTGGGACATTATTGATAGGAGATGGCAGAATCAGCTCCATAGGCCCGTCCATGCAGCTATCTATTACCATAATCTAGCATATCGTTTCCTTCCTAAATAAAGGTGGATGAGGAGGTTCTTACCGGCCTATACACAGTCATGTAGAGGTTGAGTCTTGATGGTAGTGCCGCAACTACAACCATTGAGTTGGATAAATTCAATAATTAGGAGGGGCTACTTTTCTCTAGTAGGATGGCCATAGAGGCTCACACATCATTACATATATTCTTAACGTTAATTCATAATTGTTATGACCTATGCATTTTAATTTTTTAGTTTGTAATTTAAATTTTAGCCACAAAGTTGTGCTTGTAAATGAGAGTAATTGTTTTTCTTTTCCCTCATTTCAGATAGATGGTGGCAAATGTTTGGGCAATCAGCCCCAAATCTTCAGAAGATTGCCATCCATATTTTGAGTCAGCCTAGCAACGCTTCTAGATGTGAGCGCAATTGGTCCATGTTTGAGCATATTCACTCAAAGAGGCAAAATAGGTTGTCTGTGCAGAGGTTGAATGATCTTGTATTTGTTCATTACAACCTCTGCCTTAGGACCAGACAGATTTTGGCCATTAACTCCTCTCTGGTCATTCTAGAGAAGATTGATCCAGAGTCAGAGTGGCTCACTAAGGCCATAGATGCACCAGTCTTCACTAAGGAAGACCATGAGTGGGTTGTAGATATAGAGGTAGAGGCTGTGGCCATGGCAGAGGAGGAGGCTAGAACACGTTCAGGCATTGGCAGACACACACATGCATGCATAGAGCACGCCATAGATGCAGGCCCTAGTGATGTTTGTGCACCCATCGCACATGCAGGGGCTATGGCTCAGCGGTCCTCTAGGACCTACCTTAGATGCCTTTGTAGAAGGCATTTAGAGGTTGAGTCTGACCCTGAGGTTGCAACTAATCTTGAGGATGATGATGAGCCTGAGGCTTGAGCTAGAGCCTTGTTTTTTTCATTTTGTTTGCACTTTGACTTTACAGATAGACATGTGTTTCATGATTCTTCATCAAGAATCTTCATCTTACATACAATATGATTTGATGTCATTTTGATTTGGTTTTATGATTGTCATTATGGATCTTCGTCTTACACACATTTATGATTCTATAATCTATAATCTAGATTCTATATATCTATGTCATGACTCATTATGATCCTATGATTTTTATTTACTTAAGCTACAATTTACATTTTACGTATGTGATGGATTTATCAATTAGGTTATTGTTTATGTATGTTAACTTCTATTTAATGATGTTATAGTGTCTTTTAGTTATATTCAATAAACGGTGCATGAAACAAGTTTTAAATTGTTAAAATCTTTAAATTTCAAGGCTTTTTTCACTTCGCCAATTCATAGCGGCGATTCAGGTGATTCACGATTCAAGTAAGCCTTGCCAATTCCGATCCGATTTCAATTTTTGGTTCTTTGGTTGTATGAGTGGAGAGTTATGCCATTTGGGCTTACAAATGCACCTAGCACATTCATGAGGCTAATGAATGAAGTGCTTAAGGACAACATTGGCAGGGTTGTAGTTGCGTACCTAGATGACATACTCATCTTTAGCAAGACTAAAGAGGAACATATGAAACATTTGGAGATTGCGCTCAAAAGGTTGCAAGAGAAGTTGTCTATCAACTTGGAAAAGTGGCTTCCTCAAGCAAGATTGGTATACCTAGGATTTGTGGTATCACAAGGTTCATTGAAGATGGACCCAAGCAAGGTGGAGGCTATCTTGAATTGACCAACACCAACCACAAGAACAAAGGTAAGAAGTTTTCATGGGTTAGCTCAATTTTATAGAAATTTCATTAGAAACTTTAGTGGTATCTGTGCACCAGTGTTGGACATTATTAAAGGTGGATTGAAGACAAAGTTCAAGTAGACTTTTGAGGCAGGAAAAGCCTTTGAAAAGTTGAAACAAGAAGTAGCTACCCAACCTATCCTATTGTTGCCTAGTTTTAACAAGTTCACATTGGAGTGTGATGCAAGTGGGATTGCAGTAGGGGGAGCGTTGAGTCAAGAAGGCAGACCCATAGCTTTCTTCAGTGAGAAGCTTAATGAAGCCAAGAAGTACTCTTCTTATGACTTGGAGTTATATGTTTTGGTGTAGTCACTAAGGAAATGGAGACATTATCTCCTACCTAAGGAATTTTGTAGTGTTCACTGATAATCAGGCCCTTAGCTATATCCATGATAATTAGGCCCTTAGCTATATCAACACATAGGAGAAGTTGAGCAATAGGCACTTGAAATGGATGGAATACTTACAAGCTTTCACATTCACTATCAAGCACAAGAAGGCACAATTGAACAAGGTGGCAGATGCATTAAGTAGGAGAATGTTGGCAATACAAGAGGTACAAATGCAGAGCATTGCATAGAAAGTTTCAAGGATCTCTACAAGGATGATGAAGATTTCTCTGAAGCCTATAAGGTATGTGTTGATTTCCAAAATCACTTTCATAGCCAATTCTCTGAATATACTCTACAAATTGGCTTGTTGTTTAAGGGGAATCAGTTATGCGTTCCTCAAGGTTCAATGAGAGAGAATCTTATTCAAGAGAAGCACAATGGCAGTCTTAGTGGCCACTTTGGTGTTAATAAAACTTTGGAGTTGGTTCAGAGGTTCTACTATTGGCCCAAGTTGCTAAGAGATGTCAGAAGGTATGTGGAGCAATGTGTTGTGTCCATGAAAGCAAAAGGAGGATCCAGTAATGCAAGTTTGTACCAACCCTTACCTATTCCTAACAGGCCACGGGAGTGCATTAGCATGGACTTTGTGGTAGGTCTACCTAAGACTAAAATAGGGTTGGATAGTATCTATGTGGTGGTAGATAGGTTCAGCAAGATGAGTCATTTCATTCCTTGTAAGAGGACTCATGATGCTAGCTACATTGCCCATTTGTTGTTCAAAGAGATTGTGAGAGTCCACGGGTTGCCCCTAACCATAGTCTATGACAGAGATGTGAACTTCATGAGTCATTTTTAGAAGACTCTATGGAGCAGGCTAGGAACTAATCTATCATTTGGATCAGCTTACCATCCTCAAACTGATGGTCAAATTAAGATGGTCAACAGAGTGTTAGGGAATCTTCTAAGATGCCTAACCAAGGAGTATGGACAGACATGGGATTTGGTCATCCATCAAGCTGATTATGCCTACAATGATAGTGTGAATAGGACAATAGGGAAAAATCCTTTTGAAATAGTATATGGTATGCACCCAAGAGGAGTTTGTGAACTCAGAGATCTAGGAGGTATGGCGTATAGAAGTGGTCATGCAGAAGATTTCTCTCAGACCATGAAAGAGATACAAGAGCAGGTGAAAAGGACCATAACAAAGGCTACTCAAAAATTGAAGACTAAGGTGGACATGTCAAGAAAAGACATACAATTTGAAGTGGGAGAGTATGTTATGGTTCACTTAAATAAATCTAGACTACAAAAGGCAGTGCCAACCAAGTTGCAGATGAAGAGAGTGGGTCCATGCAAAGTGTTGGCAAGATATGGACATAATGCCTATAAGGTAGAGCTTCCCACAGATCTGAACATCTCACCAATGTTCAATGTGGCTGATCTGGACAAATACAAGGGGCCATTATCAAAGGTAGGTCAGAACAACAGGGAGATACTAGAAGATGTCAATACTCGAGTCTTACATCCCAAGCCAAAGCAACAAGCTGAGAAGATCTTGGAATCCAGAGTAAACAAATATACAAGGCACAAGATCTACATGGAGCAACTAATCCAGTGGAAAGGGCAATCAGAAGATGGGCATTGACATGTCTCTAAATTCTCCTCATGTTCCTTGAAAGCTGTGGAGAGGGGGAGAATGGTGCAAGAAGACCTAAGGATTGCCTAGGCAATCCAAGTTTCATCTTTATGTAAGTGTGAGCCTTAGGGCATTTTTAATGTGAAGGATAAGGTCATGTTGACCATAGTTGGAGTACATTGGAGAGTTTTGTTCATAGGTTCTTAGGCCTTTTTACTAGGTGCAATTAGGGGCTTGGAAGTTGTAAAGCCCTCTGATTAGCACAAGCCATGAGGATGACATCATCATGAGGTCAATAGGGTCTAGGAAGAGCTAGGGTGAGAAATTTACCATAGTTGGGGTTTGTGGTTAAGTTTGAGATAGAAAGGCCATTTGACCAAATTGGTGGAAAATTGCAAAAAGTTGTAGAAGTTGCATTGTGCAACTTTGCAACTTTTAAAAGTTGCTTGAGCAACTTCTTGCAAAACAATAGCAAATCGTTAGGAAGGAATTCTAAGGAGTCCATAATCACCCGACCACCCTATATAAGGCTGGAGAACACCTATGAGCAGGGTTGGAAGTCAATTGTACGGATGGTGTGTTTTTGCAAACAACATACTAAAGCATTTTCTGAGTTTTGTATGACAGTAGGTAGTTAGGTGTGAGAGATCCATACTGTTGCTTGATCATCTTTTGGTTTGCATGTTTTCTTAACTCTGGGCATTGCTAGATGGAAGGTTTGATTAGTTTTATTGTCTTTTGGGAAATTAATTTGATTCCATATTGTCACTAGGTTTGTCCAGGCAGTTCTTGTCCATATATGTATAGAAGCAAGGGCCCTCAAATGCAGAGCAGCCATTTTTAAGGTCTTGCCCTAGGCATGCCTATGGTGAGTTCGGCTAGGGAAGACCATATTGAAGTGTGCAATGCTTGCAGAGGAGTAAAGCTAGAGTCCAAACTCTTTTTGGGCATTGAAGAAGGTCTTACCATCACCCCATGAAGGAGAGAGGTTCATACCAATCCCAAGAGAGCCTTGCTTGCTGGACCAGCCAGTTAAGCCTAAAAAGCCTTATTTTCACCTAGTTTGGGTTTAGGGTAGCCCAGTAATCGATGGGAGAGCATGACCCCAAGACCCCAAAAATCTTTAAGGGGATGCCAAATTGACAAAGAAACCTAAAAAATATTGCAGGGTTACTTTGGAAGGCATAGGAGGAAAATCCTATTTTCTCACTATAGGAGACCTAATTGGGGCTCTTAGCCTATTAGGCCTATTTCCGAAGAAAGTAAGAGATCGGATGGGAAAATGAACTTGATGGGCTGTCAAACAGACCTAATTGTTTGAGTAGAAGTGTTTTCCAATACCTCCATAGCTCTGCAAGGCCTAGTTCAAGATTTGGGGGTTGTGAGCCCTATTGTTTTCTTTTAGGGCTAGAGTAAAAGAAGTGTAAATGCATCAAGTTCTGGCTTCATAGAGTATCTTTCTTGATAGTTGGGTTGGCTAGTGAAGCCAGGGGACCCTTAGGCACATTAAGGTCCTATAGGTGGCAAGTGGTGAGGATGAGTCACCCTAGAAGTCTTGCAAGAAGACTATGAGCATGAGTGAGTGAGTGATTCATCCAACCTCCCTATCACTGGGGAATTGGAGACAATTACCTTGGGTTCTCTATTCTTAGTAAGAATTACAATATATATTACCACTTCTCTAATTGTTAATGCATCAATAATGATAAAAATTTCAAGAATAATATATATATGATCACTTTTGTGAAATAGTTATTCTTATACTATCATTGCTATCTCGGAATGGACAATTAGATAAATGCTAAGTGAACTGATCTTGTTTATATTTGCACAAGTGCAATATAATGATCTCTGCAATATCTGATATGACTGAATGAATGTGCAAGATGATCTTATGTTCAATAGCTTTCTCTCTTTTAGCAATGGAAGATATGCTATAATCTTGACTAATTATCACTTATAGCAATTGAATTTCTATTTGTGATATAGACCTTCAATGCATGCAATGTTGAGATGTGACAATATCACTTGCAGTGAGATGATGATGTTTCAGATTTGTAGTTATAAGCTTGCAACCAATACTGTTGCGATTTCTAACCTAATCAGTTCAACCTTGAAACTATGGTGCCATATATGATCTTGCTTCAGACTTATGCAGCCAACTGACGCCTAATGGCAGATGCTCACTTGAGCAGACCCAAATGGAACAATAAAAGAGATAAATTTTCAAATGATTGAATGAATGATGACAACCTTGAAATATATCCATCTTCACTGAATAGTTGCATCTTTGAGAGACAGGTCTGTACATTATTTGCATCTCTTCATAACAACACCCAGTGCCAATGTTCTCAATCAATGATATTTATAATATCATCGGTTTCTTGTGTACTAATCATTTCTTCTCTAAGTGAATCGCTGTGTGTTTAGAGCTTTAGACTTAACGAAAGATGACATCACTTAACAAATTGTGCCACTTCATAATCAAAATGTATGCTAATCAGATCTATGTGACAATTTTATCCTCTCATGATTGCACCTTGCTTAATCGTATCCTTCAGCACCACTTATGAGTAATCTCCAAACCCACCATTGACAATAATCCGGTTAGCTCTTTTTTAATACCATCGTGTAAAATATTTAATAGAGTATCACTGAGACACAATACTGTGGATATTAACTGAGATGGAGACATCAAAATGACATTCCTAACATCTTAGTTTAGGCCTCAGTCGACTAATATGATGTTCAATTCTTGAAATGCTGATAACAGATACATACCAGATGCTTATCGATAACACTTGCCATTATCAATGTCTTCCTTGTGAGTTGATCAATATTATTGTTCTCTGATATGAGTGGTATGCTTCATACTATTGATAATTGTCAAGCAATATCAATTATATTAGTTGTAAAAAAATCAATAACAATATCGTTGCATTCTCTTTTTTATGATAATATCCTTCCAGTCAACTTCTAAATGAATGTAATGGTCCTTCAGATGTCAATGGTTAATGGTTTCCTCCGTTTGCTGATTGTAAGTGTCGATCTGCTGCCAAGTCTTCATTTACACAAATATTGACTATTGATACTTGTGTTCCTTGATTCCTTAATCCAATCCTCAGCATGTGAATCATGGTTAGGATTGGATTAAGAGATCAACTGTAAGCTTAGTTGAGAAGCCTCTCCTTTCCTCCATATTCAATAAGTGACATCTAATCATAGGAATCCAAAGAAGCTAACATAAAAGATTTTAGAAAAATAAAATTTAGTAATCAAGTGAAAATATGAATAAAATTTAAATTAAAAGCTTAGAATGCAAACACAACCTCTAATGAACAGAAGGCAGTTCACCGTTTGAGGTAGATGCAGACTGCTTACATCATAAAAGATATTCAATTTGAGATACCATCTACAGGTTAACACTCAATCCACAAGAGAAATCAACAAGCTCCAAATGTGTGAGATACCTAAGATTGTAAGTATTTTTTGGGAAATACCTGCATTGTTCTTAAAGTAGAAATCTGTCCATGTATCCACAACATAGTAGTAGTCACATCTCCAATGGGTGTCCATGCCCCACCTGCATTAGCTGCAATAACAACAACTGCTCCCACAAATCTGAAACCCAAAGATCACATTCATTAAAAGTTAAATTTATCATCATTTGCTTTGTCCTAATTTTCTTTACAAAAAATAAACAAAAATGAACCAAGTAGAACATTTATCATGGCATGCCCCCTTTTCAGAATACAAATTATGGTATTTTGAGTGGGCCCATTTATCTCATTCTTGAAAAAGGCAACCCAAATATTATCTTAAAAATGCTTTTAACACTTCATTTGAAAAATAATTTAAAAAGAGACACTTGGATGTATTCGAAGAGTTTTTTTTTCTCTAATTGTAGGGAAAATACAAAATAGACAAAATATAACTAGAGGGCTCATTATTTGTCATCATTTCGCCACCTTCATCATTTTCTAATTCAAATTTCAAAATCACATTGAACGATAAAAACCCTTGGTTGGCATTTTCCAAACGCTGAAAATTCTCCTTAACATCTTTTCGGATACGAGTACAATAAAACTCATCTTCATTCAGGCCATTCTATCCAAGAACTCTGATTATGCTTCAGCTGCAAAGCAAATAGATTTGCACACAAATAACTAATGTTATTAATATATTGAATTTTGTAATTTCCTTTTTTCGAATTAGAAGACAAAAGACTTTTTCCCAGTAGGCTGAAGGAGCACTAATATGGGTAAACTATAATAATAATCTATGTTACCAGATTTGCAACCTAGACCCTCAAACGGAGTCTACGTGCAAACCGGATTTGCATTCGTTAATCGGTTTGCCATGGATCCAGGCAAGGTCCGTGTTTGATCCTCAAGGACCATTGGGATCTGCACATCACAAACTTGGGAGTACCTCGTACGGACCCGGGAATCCCGCGTAGATCCACATGAACCCTCAAGGATCCACGGACCAAACTAAGAAAATGTGGGGCCAAAGTCACTTATAATTGTTTTATTTATTTTTTGCTTTTTTTGCTCCAAACCTTAAAACAACCATAATATGGACCCTCTAAACACATTTCATTTCACATTTTGTCCCTCCATATTTTGCCAAAGGCTCTTTTTTTTTTGTATTTACATGTGTGTGTGTACTGGATACAAATCATAATGGAAAAAAAGTTCACGAATCCACAAGCCAGATTCTCCTACCTGAACCAGCAATTTAAAAAATAATTTACTAAGCTACCAAGTTCTCCTCCCAAGAAGCCAATGCATGCTCCAAAACAATGCAGAAGCAGGAGAAACAAGGGGAGAGCTCCAGGGGCTCCCTAGGGCTCCCTGGATGCCCCAATATCCTATGGGTATGCATCCTAAGTGCTCGCAAATGCTCCAATAGACCCCAACACATTCAACACAGAACACTTTGTTAAATTTAAAAATGACCTAAATTGTTGATGTTGGACTTAAATATTCTCTTCATCAATTGTATTGTGAATGGAAGATCCAGTACACTAGCAATCATATTTTTGTCTGTTGGACATAGGTGTGGCGTGTGTGGAATATTAGAGCAGGTTTGGGGGTGGAAATAACTATATTTATTACACTTCAGACTAGAGAATAGCTCATGGAAGATTGGCTTCCATTTTCTGGCAAATCCATGTTTGCAAATTATTTCTATTTGAATAACATTCTTTGCATGTCATCTACAGAAGTCCAAGTTAGAAATAACTCCTATAATTGTTCAAGTTGATTAATGGTAGTTATAATCTTCATTGAAGGATCGGTGGACGCTTTGCTTAAGTTAAATTTAATAACTTGTTATTTTAATGTATATATCTTGCATATAATTATTACTAAAGCTCATCTAAATCAAAAATTTATGTTATTATCTGGTATTGAAGGTCTAACTACTATCTTCACATGATGTTGTTCATTCTCTTTTGTGATATTCTCTATTATATCGAACTGTGCACCTACTGCTGCAAGTCTATCAGCAAACTGATTTTTTGCTCTACGTATGGATGTTATATTAAAAGCTTCAAATTCTTCAATAATATCCCATACCCTGCTTTTATACAGCTTTAGGGTATCATTTTTGACAGAAATCAAACTTCTAACCTTGTTTACAATCAACTCGCTGTCCCCAAAAAAATATAAGCACATTGTTTTCCGCTTTCTCACCCATTCCAAGCCTTGAATCAGACCTTCATACTCAACAACATTGTTAGAACATTCAAACGAAAATCAAAAAGCAGCAAAATCCTTATCATCATGAGGTGATACTAGCATCACACCTCCACTAGCACCATTTTTACTTCGTGAATTGTCAAAATACATCTTCCATACTTGTTTTTGTTGTTCGTTAATCTAATTTGTGTTCTTGACCCGATTTGGGATTTCTGAATTTCGATCCAATATCATATAATTACCAAAACTAGCATCATGAATAGTACTGTTTTGACTGTTAAAAGCATTTTCAGCTGCCCATTCATCAAGTAAAATGTCTAGAATACCATCGAGATTAATGGCAGTAGGGACATAAGGTTCTATATGGTCACTAGCTAACTTTTCAGACTTGATTGTGATTTTAGTACCATATCTTGACCTAAAGAGCATATAAGACCAATCAGGTGAAAAATAACCACCAATCTTTGTTGTGAAGTCCCTCAATAGACATAATGCGAAGTATGGTGGAAGATCTATAACGTAAACATCCTAAGGTATTGAGAAATTTGGACATGCATGTAAAGTTAGACTAGCATCCTTAATGACACCTATCATACAAATGGATGACCCATCTAGCTATACTACCCCTCTCTTCAAAGGTTGATATTTCAGCCCTAGCTAGTCTGCTACCTTTTATAGCATGACCGAGCTTGTAGCTCCACTATAAATCATGCAATTGTGAACCAAAATATCACCTATTATCAATGAGACATAAAAGGGAGGAGGTCTGACAGTTGGAATCATTGGTTTGCTACTATTTTCATCAGTATTTGTAAATACAGTACTTGCTGTAATTTCACCAGCACTACCCCTCTTTGACAGTTCAGATTGCAAAATATCAGCTTGACCAGGAATCGCCAAAGAATCCCACATACTAATAGATACATTCATTTTTTTCATATTTTCGACAGTGTTAAAATGAATAGCTGTGTGTACCTTAGGCTATGATTTTACAACAGCAAGTTGTGCTTGTTGCTGTTGATCCTTACTAGTATTTGGAAGAGTTGCTAGTGGAACTTGTTGGTTTGTTGGCTTAGATGATCCGGCAACATGTATTATTGTCATTGCTGATATTTTGGTTGTCAAGAGCTCTCTTTTTATTTTTGGAATAAACAACAATATTAGGATCATCACCATTTAGACCACAAAACTTGTCCCCTTGCCAGTTTAAGAATAAAGCATCCACAGGAAGTATATTTTGTTGCTGTTCAATTTTAGCCTCAAGTGCATGTTGCATACTTGTAGCATTTTACACCATCAAAGCTTGATTAATTACACCATTGGAACACGTAGCTTGACTATGGTGTTGATTGCATAAAAACACCACTCGTATTTAGCGGCCATATTGTTTTGCATAGGTACTATATCCTTTACCCAATTTGCAACATTAAGGGGTGCTAGATTGTAAGGTCTGTATGGCCTCTGATTTATATTTTCTCTATTTCCAGCATTATACCCTTGAATATTTTGTCTATTCTGAGAATGACCTTGGTTTTGTTGCTGATATCTTTGACTCTCTTGCTGATAACCTTGATTCTGCTGTCGATATCCTTGATTTGCAGAAAAATTTTGTACTTGAAAGGGCTGCCTTGGCTGGAATTGCTGCTTTTTGAGGTTAACAATTCATTTCTGAAAGTTTGCATTAAGCTTTTAATCTTTCGTTGACTTTGCTTAATCTTTTGCAGCTCTTGAGAAGGTCCTGCAACTAATATCTCTTGGTTGGCAACAGCTGGCAATGGATTGAACGAGGGCATTTGTAAAGGCATATTAGGCTGTCTATTCGGAAAAATAGGCATAAGAGGCCTAGGAGTAATTTTACCTGCCTGAATAAGGTTGTTTTCTGCCCTCACAAATATAGTAAATGATTGAGGCAATGTAGTACCTCCCATAGATTGAATAATGACAGAAATATCGTTGTTCAAACTCTTTAAATAATACAAAAATGCATGATCAGCACTTGGTCTAACAGCAATAGGTATCCTATCCCATGCTTTTTGAAAACATGTGTTGAAATCATCTGCTCTTGTGAAGCCCTTTTTATAGTTGTTAGCTGCTCTACAAGTGACAAGTGATCAGATTTATCTTCAAAAAACTTAGTGAATGCATCACCCAATTCATCCCATGTGCTTATTGAAGCCACCGGTAAGCTTCCGAACCATTCCAACATTTCACATCTGAATGAAGTTGCCAATAATCTGACTACTATGTTTTCTTGTGTTACATGATGAACATTGCAAAGAGTTCAGATTTCCACAATCCATTAAAATTGTTAGTATTGCTTCTGGATTAGATTGTGTTGAAAAAAATTTATCATCAACGTTTCGAATCACACTACGTGATTCATCATCAGGATGAGAGAGCAAGAGTTGCAAAAAATAAAGAGAGTTGCAGATTGGGGCTAACACCAAAGATATAGGGGGCTGGAGATAGGGAAAGCACACAAACCAAGGAAGGACACCAAGAAGGCCTTAAAAACACAAGAAAATCAATAACACAAAGACAATAAGAGAGAATGTAAAAAACAGAAGAGCGACCGAAAATAAAAAGAAATGACAAAAGGAAATGAAGGAGAAAACCCAGTGAGTCACTAAAAAACACGAAGCTCACCCAGTGAGTCACTAAAAACACGAAGCTCATGCCAAGTTTATATATATATATACACAATATATATATATGCATATCAATATATACAAACAAGCATTTACATAAATATACAAAAATGCAAATATATGATATATATATATATATATATACAAACAAGCATTTATATAAATATACAAATATGCAAATATATGAACAAAAAAATATATACGAACCTATATATATATATAATTATATATATATATTTGTTTATATATGTATATATATCATAGTTCCAAAAATCGCCTTAAAATTGCTGAAATTGCCGATTTGGCGATAAGATTCACGACTTCCGATTTTTTTTGAATCGGAAATTGCTATTGACGATTTTTTCTTGCGAATCGCCTGAATTGCCAATATCGGCGATTCATGGCAAAAATAGCCAAAATCGCCATCGGGTATCACCAGAAATCGGCCTCGGCAACAAGCATGAAAAGTTGGATTTTTTTTAAAAACACATGTTTTATTTGCTTTCTAATTTGTCTTTCCTCTTTGTTATAACCCTAAAGAGCCTTCTATTTGCTTAGCATGAGTAGAAGAGAGGAAGAGTGAGAGAGAAGAAGAGAAAAGAAAATCCATAGGTTTCCAACCGGCAAGAAGGAAGAGCACCAAAGAGATCAGAAGTCCATCTGGGGAGGCCATAAATTGCATTGGGAGCATTAAGGAGTCAATATCAACACTCCTCAACTCATTTGCAAGAGGTAAGTGCTAGTTTTTTTTTTTGCATATTAGTGTATTATGCATTTTTTGTTAAATTTTTTTAGTGTTCATTTGCAAATCTTGAATGTTTTTTATTTTTACTAAATTGGAAACTAGGGTTTGTTGTTTTGTAGCTTTTGTTAGTTAGTTGCAAACTTTGATATTTTACATAATTTTTTTTATTGCAGCAGCCCTTTGCTTTCATTTTCCAATTTCCAAAATGGGTAAAAAAGATGAATGCTGGAAATATAATAAAGAGTTTCCTAGAAGAACCAAATATCAAACAAAATGTATGTTTTGTAAAGAAAAAATAAATTCTGGAGGTGTCTATAGATTGAAATACCACATTGCTGGCATACCTGGCCATGATGTCACAGTTTGCACTCATCAAACTGCTGAGGCAAAACACACTTGTTTAGTGGCATTAGAAAAAATTGAACAAGAAAAGTTGAATAGGAAAATGCAACTTGAAGGGTTAAGAGGTATTGGCTCCCGTGCTCTCGCATCCGCAGCCGCATCTACATCTGCATTTGCATCCGCTTCCGCATCCGTAGGTTGCGTTGGAGAGGGTTCTTCTAGGCCTCCTTTTCGTCCTAGTTCTAGTGCTCATGCAAATGTTAGTGCCAGTGGTAGTCGGTCTTATACTGAGATAGAGTCCAACACCAACCTATTGCGGCCTAGAGTGCGGAAAAATAGAATGGATGGTTACTTTGTGCCCCGCACTACTCCTGGCTCCTAACCCACGCTTGAGGGCATGGGTTTGAATAAGGAGATTCATGATGCTGCCAGAAAAGAGATTCGCAAATTTTGGTAATTTTGCAACATTCCATTTATTGCAGCCAGGTAATTGATTCTTTTTTCTTTGTTTTCTTTAAAGTTAAAGTTAAAAGTAAAAGTAAAACTTTAATTATATCTACTTGTTTTATGATTTGAGTTTTTGACATCTAAATTTCTAATCAATATCATTATCTATTTGTGACAGGGCTCCTTATTGGTAGAACATGATAGATGTAGTTGCTATTTGTGGTTCGGGGTTTAAAGCCCCAACTGAGGCTGAGTTGAGTGGATACCTCCTAGATGAAATGGTTGAGGATATGAGGCATGAGCTTGAGGACAACCAAAAGGAGTAGATCAAAAAAGGTTGCACCATCATGATTGATGGTTGGACAGATAGGAGGGGAAGAACACTCCTCAATTTTCTTGTATCCTGTGGAGGTGATTGATCATTTTACTTTCCTACATACATAATTTTGAATCGTGATTGACTATTTCAAATTTTGATTTGTTCATTGCTATTTATAATTCGTTGTTTTGTTACTTGTAGGATATACCATGTTCCTCAAATCCATTGATGCTTTTGCTCATGTAGAAAACGCCACATACTTATGTGAGGTTATTGAGGAAGTCATAGCAGAGGTGGGGGAACAACATGTGGTGCAAGTGGTAACGGATAATGCAGCAAGTTATGTTACTCTTTTCAAGTTTTGAAAATAAATTTATTTGAATTTTGAACTTTTTCTAATTCTAACTTAGAATTTTTTAATTTCCTAAGTTCTAACATGTTTGAAATTTGAATTTTTAATTAACTTAAAATTATTGTAGGTAAACTTTTGATAGAGAGGCACCCCACCATATTTTGGTCCCCTTGTGCGGCACACTACATTGACCTCATGTTGGAGGAAATTGGCAAAACTTGAGTGGGTCAAGTCATGTGTGGAAAGGGCAAAAAACATATGCAAATATGCAAGTTTATTTATAATCATTCATTTGTCCTTACCACAATGAGAAAGTACACAAGAGACAAAGAGTTAGCTTGTCCAGGGATCACGAGGTTTGCCTCAAATTTCATCACCTTGCAGTCCTTGTTGACATCAAGGGATGATTTGAGGAGCATGTTTGTACGGCAGGAGAGGATTTCATCTTCCTATGCTACGACCACTACAGGTATGGTAGATTGCATATTTGATGATGATGGTTTTTGGAAACCTGCTAGAGAAATCCTTAAGGTAAATTTATTGCAATTTAACATTTAATATTTTATAGTTTACTATGCTAATTGTTTAAAACTTTAATGATTTAGTTTTACCTTAAGTTATATTATTGAATTATTTTATATTTAAGTTTTGACTCAAATTTTTGTTTTACTTTATATGTAGACCACTAAGCCCCTTGTATCTCTCCTACGAACTGCTAATGGGGAGAAGCCCTCTATGGGCTACATATATGAGGGCATGGATAGGGCCAAGGAGGCCATTAGAGCCCAGTATGGAGGAGCGCAGGAGAAATATGCCCCTATTTGGGACATCATTGATAGGAGATGGCAGAATCAGCTCCACAGACCCATTCATGCAGTAGCTTACTTTTTGAATCCAGCAATTTGTTTCTGTCCTAACTTCAAGGCGGATGAGGAGGTTCTCACCGGATTATATACAATGATCCAAAAGTTGAGTACTGATGAGGATAGCAGTGCTACAATTATTGAGCTCAATAAGTTCAATAATAAAAAAGGACCACTTTTCTCTAGCAGGATGGCCATAGATGCTTGGGAAACAATACGGCCAAGTAAAAATTAAATAATATATTCAATGTTCATGAATCTAGATTCTAAACTTAAAGTTGATTATATAATTTTAGAGTTAACTTGTAATTTGTAAATGAGACTAATTGTTTTTATTTTCCCTTATTTTAGATAGACGGTGGCAAATGTTTGGGGCCACAACCCCAAAACTTCAAAAAATTGTCATCCGTATTTTGAGTCAGCCAAGCGGCGCTTCTGGATGTGAGCGCAGTTGGTCCATGTTCGAGCACATCCACTCGAAGAGGAGAAACAGGTTGACAGTGCAGAGGTTGAATGATCTTGTCTTTGTTTATTACAACCTCTGTCTTAGGATCAGACAAATTTTGGGCACTGACTCCTCTCTGATCATTCTGGAGGAGATTGATCCAGAATCAGAGTGGCTCAGAGAGGTTGTGGATCCAGTCTTCACTGAGGAAGACCGTGCATGGGTTGACCAGGTGGATATAGAGGCTGAGGCAGCTAGAGCACGTTCTTCAGGCATTGGTAGACGCACATGCGCACGCACAGACACAGGCCCTAGTGACGTTCGTGAGCCCATCTTACATGCGAGAGATATGGCTCGGCAGTCCTCTAGGACCTACATTAGATGCCTTGCTACTAGGCAGACTGGATACTCAGAGGCTGAGGTTGAGGCTGCAGCCGAACTTGAGGATGATGATGACTATGAGCCTAAAGCTTGAGCTGGAGCCTTGTTTTTATATTTTGTTTACAGATATTGATACTGAATCATTGATAGACATATGTTTCAAACTTTCATGGATCTTCATCTTAGATTCTTACATACATTTATGATTTGATGTCTTATGGATCATCTTACATACATTATATGATTTAAATCATTATGATCATTTGATTTCTATTTACTTCAGCTAGCCTACAATTTACATTTTAGATAACATAGTTACGTATGTGATGGATTTTATGTTCCAAACTTCCATGTTTATGTATGTTAAGTTTTAACTTCTATTTGATGATGTTATAGTGTGTTTAAGTTATATTCAATAAAGGGTGCATGAAATAAGTTTTAAATTGTTAAAATCTTTAAATTTAAAGAGTTTTTTTCAAATTTGCTGATTCACGATTCGATTCAACCTTGCCGATTCCGATCCGAGTCCGATTCACGTTACTTTGATATATATATATATATATATATATATATATATATATATATATATATATATATATATATATATATTTGCTGCATTTTTGTATATTTATGTAAATGCTTGTTTGTATATATATATATATATATATATATATGTATGTATATATATATATGTATGTATATATATATATATGTATGTATATATATATATGTATATATATATATATATATTGTGTATATATATAAAAACTTGGCATGAGCTTCGTGTTTTTTAGTGACTCACTGGGTTTTCTCCTTCATTTCCTTTTGTCATTTCTTTTTATTTTCCATCGCATATTCTATTTTTTACATTCTCTCTTATTGTCTTTATGTTATTGATTTTCTTGTGTTTTTAAGGCCTTCTTGGTGTCCTCCCTTGGTTTGTGTGCTTTCCGTATCTCCAACCCCCTATATCTTTGGTGTTAGCCCCAATCTACAACTCACTTTATTTTTTGCAGCTCTTGCTCTCTCATCCTGATGATGAATCACATAGTGTGATTCAAAACGTTGATGATAAAAAAATTTCAACACAATCTAATCCAAAAGCAATACTAACAATTGCAAAGAGTTGCTACATCTCTAACATGCTCAAAAGTTGTGGTTTGGCCCGCTCCAATGAAATATGGTACCCCACTTAGGGCTGCCAAAGGAATGTCATTATGTTGTTGAAGATTTAAAGGACTTCCTTGATTAAAGGGCACAAAAGCAAAAGCTCTTGGTAGTGCCATTAATGTTGGCTGATGACTGATCTGTTGTTGGTGTATTGAAACTACAGCTAGTTTTGGAAACAAATTTGTTGTAGAACTTGAGCTTGTTGTTGTACCAGTGAAAGTAATAGAAATTTCTTATTCAAAAGGCTCGATTCTACAAGTTGGACTTGTTGAATGCCTGATATTTCTTTTACCTACATGACTTTTCCTTTGATAAACTCAAGTATTCGGTGCTAATTGTTGATTCTTCTTTGTTGGTTTTGTCCTAGCAAGAGTTCTCCCACGCCTTTTAGGTGTCTCAAGTTGCAGATATTCAAATGTATTAGAGCTTCTAGTTTGTACTTTTTTCATTAACAGCACTAATCTGTACTTTTCTTTCCCGCAGAGTCGCCAGATATGTAGATTTTAAAATCATTGAGCAAATAATATCAAAACCCTGTTGTTCACATGTCAAAAACAGCAGCAACTTCCTTAAAAAATTAAGGTAAGTGTCCCACTGAGCGTGCCAAAAACTGTTATCTCCAAAATCTGCACCTTAACGCTTTAAGTCCTAAAATCCTCAACAATTTTAGAGAAACATTGGATCAACCAGAGGTTGTGGGTAACCTATGACCTGATTGAACCTCCAGATTCTAGGCCGGTTCCTATCTAATATATCTCATATCTCACCTATGCTAATGAAGACATGAAATTTGCATGGAAAAGGGTAAAAAGGTAAACTTAAAAATGAAAAAAACCTAAATGATGAAAACTAAGGTGATACACCAAAAATAATGATGCAAATTATTGTTATACTTGTAACACAATGAACGCTTTCAACTAATAATCATAGAAAACACACCTTGAAGGAACTGTTAATCCACATAAATAATTTAAGAGAACGCTAAAAGATGAATATACGAAAGGAAATAAATCACAGTCCAATATATCAACAATGACACACAACTCAAAACCTATGAATAACAGATATCAGACATGGAAGATAGAAAATAAGACATTACCCAAAAGGTTTCAAAATACAACACAACTAGATAACATCAATCGCCACAAAGCATACAGCTAGATCTTTTACTCCAAAAGTTGAATCCAATGAAAGTTGTATCATGATCAAAGGCCCAAATAACAATATCTCTGCATAGTAGCTTAGGAAAAATGAGAAAAAGATGCCAAGGACGAATATCACATGCACAACTCTCTCCTCTCAAAATTTGAACCCCTTCTCTATAAACAAGAGGGGTATATAACAATAATGAAACAACACCAGCTTCCCACAAAATCAGGAAGTGAGGGTCGAAATCTAGAGAAAATTGTTTACAAAAATAGCCTAATAGCTCCAAAAACACGCTACATACACTCCAAACTATGCCTTGACCCAATACGCATGTAAACAAGTCCAAGAAGACTCCGTAAATGTCAAAAATCGCTCCATAATTGACTCTAAAGTCATGAGTCTGATCTGAAAGTCTAAAAATAGCAACTGAAACATTACCCTCGAATTTAGGCATTTAAGAATGCAACTCCCCTCATAACCTTTAGTACTTCTAGTTAACTTTGTTTGACAATAATTTAATCTTTAATTACAATTATTATTATTTTGTTGTATTTAAAAATTGATTATTATTCAATTGATTTATAATGATCAACTAAATAATAATAATTACAAAATCTATGAATACAACAAAAAATAATAATAAAAATAACAAAACAATTAATGGACAAATATAGACTTAAATAATCAAGTCTTATATTCTCATTTTGATTATTTTGTATAATATCTCCCTTGTGGACCCAAAAATTTATCGATCCAAGTTTAATTTATACAAGGCAAAAGGAGGAAAGTCAAAACACATTGTTTTATTTCATTCCTAGGTCGATGCATGTGAATAGAAGGAGAAGAAGGGTTTGATAAAACCCTAGCCGTGCCATGCTGGTATCTACGAGTTTTTCTGCACTTTGCCTTGGCTTTTATCAAAAACGTAACTGCTCTGGATTTGACGTTAATGTTCTTTGCCCCTGCTATGAAACTTCTATATTGTTGTGACTGGTAGACGTTTTTGTATGCATCATGGCAGCATTCTGTCTTTCACAACTCCTAGTCTTATTTCATTTTTGTTGTGAGTGTTGGTTAGTATGTCGTAGCTCTGATGTAGCTATGCCGTTTGAGTTCTTTGGATGCCAATGACTTGCTATGGCTTACTGGGTCTAACTATTGCTGCATTTTATACCATGAGTGCTGGAGTTGCTCCATTTTGTGGCTCCAGTGTCGTTCTCTCTACACGGGTTTCTGCATTTGGAGTTCTGGTAACTCCTTTACCTGCAGCCATGACTGCTACACTCGTGAGTGCTAGAGTTCTCATTACTTGTTATCTTTCATGCCGCGAGTGCTATATTTCTTCTCTTTTGTGCTTGTAATGCCATGGCTGGTTACGGCTTTGCTGAGTCTGATGATTGTCGGTGCTAAGAAATTCATGGGTTATCTGCAGTAGCCATGAGCCTTCTATGGTGTTATAACTGATCCTCTATAAAGTTGTAAGTTTTTTGGTTTTTTTTACCTTGATTCTTGCCATCATGAAAGAAAATTTTTGAAGTTTTTCTTGATGTAAATCCATTTGGGTTTTCTGCTATAAAAAATCTTATTTTCCTAAGATCTATTTGTTGTATAAACCTCATACGTGACTCTGAATTCATTCCTTCAGTGAGGCAATGTTCTATCTCAATTATATGGCATCTCTCTTTTGTTTGTATAGATTTCCAGCATATAGGTTTCTTCTATTGGATTTCTGGTAAGCCAAATAGCTATATAACATAACAACCACTTGAATGAAAACTGAAAATAAAAACAGGATTATCATTCTCTCCAATTTCGTTCTCCTCAACACTATTTGCAAGTGGCTTTTGTATATAGTAATTGATCTTTGATTGGAAGGATTGTTCCCACAGCTACACCTTTGGTATTTTACGTGACTTCTTTAAATTCTTAGTTGGGTCTCCTTGTCTGCTGTTTAATTTCAGCCTCATTTCTACTTGGTATGTGGGCTGCATTTCTGAATCTAGGTATGACTGTTATATGGTTATAGTCTTGACGAACATATAAAATTTCCAAGAAAATGGAGTAACTATTGGCAAAACCCTTGATCTGTTTATTTCTGCCCTTCAGTATATTGATAATACATTGCTTTGTTCTAAATAGTGATTGTTATTTATAGCTCCATTCTTTAAACTTTATGCTGGAAAGATAAAGGTTCCATTCCATGTCTTATCTGTTTCATTGCCTCCATTGCTTCCAAATTTGTAGTTAAAATATGACAAGAAATGTTTACTTGCTTATGTAAATCATACCGTAGGTCTTGAAGATAATGTTTCATTTCTTCAGCCAGCTGTAGCTTTTCCCTTTCAGCACACTTATATTGATCTTTGTTACAACTTGATGTTTTCAGCCCTATTACTCCATCTGAAACAAAAGGTTTCAAACCTATTCAACTTGTCCCTTTAATGTCTGACTTTTTTCTGATATTAAGAACAGAAGATTTCAAATCAAAATGACTTGTCCCTTTAATGCTTTTACTTTTCTATTATGAATTGGCCATACACAAATAGTTCAATCTGTTATGATCACGTTGTACAAGAAACAAAAATGTTAGTAATAAAGCATTTATGTGATTGTTTTCTTTGTCTGCTGATGTATGTGTTTATTTCACTGAGATGAGTAGCATGTTAGGACTATGAATGTGAGGCAAAGTGAGGTACTGATATTGCTTAGATCCATTGGATCTAACCATCTTTTTGTATGAATGCAAAGATTGGATACATAGAAGGGACGCGGTTTGGGGCAGTGAACGGATGGAAGCGAATGGATGCAACTAGACCAATCATACAGGCAATGACTGGTGCCCATGACCGTTCCTCTCTTTATACTCCTTTCATGTTATTCATTTTAGTAAAATAGGAATATATATTAGTAGATAGAGACTACTCTCATAGTCAAAATGTGTGAGAGAAATTCACTTTCAGCATCTTTATTTCAAGCTTGTAAGTATCAATTGTACCATCATGGTGAATAATACAAAGACATTGACTATTATTTCAATATGAATGAAAAATGCTTCCTTTTTTTTTTGGTATCAGAGTATGACTTGAAAGTGATGAACATGTATGCTTTACTCCATTTGAACATGTGTGAAAATTAAGTAACAATCATATAGTTCAAATGATCAACAACAATTAGCTGCACTTATTTGAAAGTTATTTCTATTGGTTCATGTTCCTTAGCTGCTACTGCTAGTATGGCCTTTATTTTTCTATTATGGACTACAAGTCATCATATATGTCACCCCAACATGAAAAATCCATACAAACAAAACTGATAATACTCGTGATTGACTTAGTGAAACTCAAAAGATAATCCACAATAGCCAACCACTTATCATCTAGGAACCATGTTTTAACCTCTAGGGCCTGTCTAAAGCTGGCTGTCTCTATACACTGCAAAGATTGTTGATGGTCATGGTGCTTTAAGCTCTTTGCATCTTCAAAAGTCATCTCGAAATTATTTGCATGATGCAAATAGTCTCAATAACCTAATATTGTTTAAAAACAGGCAAACAAACTTAAAAAGTAATGAGATAAACAAAATTTTATAGATTGAGAAATAAGAGGACGTGAGTTCAGTTTTAAACATGAAAAGTTATCATCCATTATTGAGCCTCCTACTTCTTTTATCTAATGTGTTCCTTTAGAATATCTTACAGGGGCATATTTGGGTGGGGTTGAAACTTGGGGTGAGGCTTAAAATTCCCCCCACCTGCTTCCTAACATTTTGTTGCCAAATTTCATTGCATATATAATTTTTTAAATTCCTGCCAATAATATTTTCAGGTTTAAACAAAGATTTAGCATTTAATTTTACTAAAAAATAATCATGAGACTACCACCAACCTGAAATTTTAGAGCTTAAAGTTTTAAGCTTGACCATTGCTACAAAATCCTTGGGATCACAAAGCCTTAGGGGCAGCTTGATAAGTTATCTATCACAATTATCCTTACCATCTTCAAGCTTAAGAAGACAAAAACAGATTGCAGTACTATAAGTCAACAGAGAGAGTAGACAACAAAAACAAAAAGATTGCAAATGGAAGCTAAAAACATTGTCAATGAGAGGCCCCAATGGACCATGGAAACTCTTTTGTTTCAATATAGAAAGGTGGTTGCTTTCAGTTCAAACTTGATGTCTCTTCTTGGCCGAATTTGGTTTTGGGGGCTTTTGAATTTGTTTGCATAGTTGAGGTCTTTTCTTACATATTCACTCGTGAGGTTTTCTAAGTTTCTTTGGTAGTCTAAGATTTTTTGCAAGATTGTTTCTAACTCAGTTTTGTCGGTTAAAACTTAAAGGTAAGGAAGGGCCCCAATGGATTTCCTCAATTAATGTAGCAAGAAATATGGGTGTAATGTCTATCTCTCGGGATCTGTCGTTGCTGCAGGTTATCAAGAATTACAGCATAGACAACATGAAAAATAATATTTAGCTTCTGCACAAACTGATCCTGATCATCTATGCATAATATGACCTCTAAGGGATTTCAGCTGTCATAAAACACTCAACTAACCTAATCCTCCTTGATCCTTAATTTTATCACAGCAATATCCTCTCAGATGACACACTTCCATGGGACTGAAATTTGCTCAGAATAATGTTAAAAATGTAAGCAAAATGCTTCCTACTTACAGATTTTCAAGCCCTCGTAGAACAAGTCAAATGCAATTCCCTCATCAAGATTTTATTTAAAACTCCTTCTTTTTGGTGGCTCAGGGTGTCCCCACGACCTAACCTAGCAACCCCTTAGTGAGGCAAGTTGGGGCAAGACAAATCCTAGGGGTGATCGACACAGCCCATTAGCATCAGCCAATGGGAAAACCAAGGTGGTTAGTCAAACTCAGGATGCTGTAGAGCTAGACCAGATGCCTCTGTCCAATCGTTCCACCCCTTCAACCTCGCTCTTTTCTCAAACTTATTCAGGTAAATCAAAAATCTTAGGAGAGGATGTCAAGTTATTTAGACATCCCTTGTTGGACTAACCGCCAACATTCCTCTTCGAGATTCATAACATGGCTTAACCGCCTCCGATGTTCTATAAGTCTAGTGGTTGTATTGAGCATTGATAGGTCAATCTTTTGGTGCAATGACAACCCTAGCTTGTAACAATTGGTATCAAAGGTTAGTCATAGGTTCAAATCTCCTAGGGTTACGCTGAGGGGGGAATTGTTGGACTAACCGCCAACGTTCCCCTTCGAGATTTGTGACATGGCTTAACCGCCTCCTGTGTTCTATAGGTCTAGTGGTTGTATTGGGGGCATTGATAGGTCGATCTTTTGGTGCAACGGCAACCTTAGCTTGTAATATCCCTATCCTTGAAATTTGTAATAGAATATTCCTTCATGTCCTTGAAGACGTAGTTGGTGTTAGAAAGTAAAGTCCACCAAGATAACTGAGAGGGGGTGTGAATCAATATAACTTTTATCAACCTTATTAAACCTTAAGCATGTGAACAATATAATCAGCAACCATAAGAAGATACACATACACAATAACACCAAATATGTTAACTAGAGAAACCCTTGATCAAAAGGAAAACCACAGTGGGGATGGTACTCACAAAATGATGTACTAATATAAAAGTTTCTTGTAGAGGATGGACTCTGTTAGGAATCTATGAAATACATTCAGTATATACCAGTCCCTGTTAGGAGACTTTGAATCCCAATTAGGAGTTGTATAAGGCAAAGGGAAAACTGTCTAAATAGCTTCAGGGGCAAGACCACCGTGTCGTCGGTAGAAATTGTGTATTGGCTGACGGGCCCCTTCGGAAAAGAAATTGTGCATCGGCCGACGGGTCCCTTCGGAAAAAGTCTTGTTATGTACCCGACGGGTAAATAGTTTGTATGACGGACTCGTTCGAGAAAGTTCTTCGGAAAGTATTTATAACCCCTTCGGGAAGCATTGTAAGGAGGAGATCATATCTTACCATCGAAGCATAATGTACTGTTGGCATATGCGAATAATAAAAGTTCTGTTATTTGCTGTTTGTGTTCGTGTTTATTTTCTGTGTGCGTTTCTTAATTAACCTATGCGGTAAACATTTGGCGTCGTTGCCCGATGGACTTGGTACGCAGGCAGGCGGATATGAATTAAATGTCGAATCAGTTGAACAAAGATAAGAATAAGCTGAAGGAAAAAGATGACATACACATTGCGCAGGAAAATTTAATTCTGGCTCAGCAGACAGAGCGTCGAAGGAGATTCCAGAAGATTGCCAACGGAAACAAGAGTGCGGAAGGATTGTTGAAGGAGACTCGACAACGGCTTGATTTGGTGGAAGAAGCGAGGGAGGAGTTTCTGAACCTGCACACGCCACAGGAAGAGAATCCTGACGGAAGGAGATCGACTCGCACGGCTCGGAGTGCCGAGGGAGCACGAGCGTGGAGTGACCTCTTCGTCCGAGATATACTTTCGGAACGAACAGCTTCGGTTGACGAACCCTCTTCTTCACCAAACAGCGCGGAAGTCGAAAACAGCGCGGAAGTCGAAAACAGCGCGTGTTGAAAACAGGGCGAAAGCAGAAAACAGCATAGGTGTTGAAAACAGTGCAGAAGCAGAAAACAGCGCGGGTGTAGAAAACAACGAGGGTGTGCAGAACAGCGCGAGTGTTGGAAACAGCGCGGGTGTGCAGAACAGTGCGGGTGTTCAAAACAGTACGAGAGTGCAAAACAACTCAGGTACACAACAAAACCCCCGACATACAGTGATAATGGCAGGTCCGAAGGAAAAATTGCCTAAATTTGATGGTGATGAAGCAACTGATCCCATTCGACATTGTAAAACATGTGAAACGATCTGGAGGGCAAATGGCATAACAGATACAAACAAATGGATCCGACAATTTCCCGCTACCCTACGGGGTGTTGCGATTGATTGGTTTACTGATGCTGATCCACAAAAATTAAACAGTTGGGATAACATTAAGGAGTTCATCGCAGAATTTCAACTTTTGCGTGATGATAATGAAATTGTAGCAAAGATATTCAATACCAAGCAAAAGAAGAATGAAACAGTACGGGTCTTCGCCAGGAGGTTGAAGGACTTAATCAGTAAAATGGAGAATAAGCCGGCAGATGGGCTCCAGAAAAGATGGTTCATTGAAGGCCTTCACCTGAAGCTGCGGAAAAAGATGAAGATCGTGCCACCATCAACATACGATGAAGCGTACAATCGGGCAATGAACCTCGAAAGTGACCAGAAGACAAAGAAGAAGAAGAAGAACAGCTCATTCGATTTAGATGACGATGCATCTTCAGGAGAAGATAGCAGCGATGACGAGGGAAGCAACAGGAAGGTCCGTGCCCTCTAGAAGGATATGATGCGAATGATGAAGGAATTAAAAAACATGAACAAGGAGACTAAGGGCAATGACCTATGGTGCACGGAGTGTAAGAAAGAAAGCCATACAAAGGGATCCTGCCCGAAAGATCAATTTTGTGAAATTTGCCAGATCCTGGGACACTCGGTAAAGGAATGCCCTTTCAATTTAAAAACAAGAACACCGCAGCAAGTGTTCCTAACACAGGAGGCATCCCCGTCAGGAGGGAACGGGAACACCAATACGGAAGGTGCCACATCGGGAGGATACAGAAATAATCGGCGTGGTCAAAACAACAACAACAATAGTGGCAGCAACAATAATGGCGGAAGAAATCGGATCTAGTATGATGCAAATGGCCGACCGATAGTTCAATGCCGCGCATGCAATCTATGGGATCACTTCGCCCGAGAGTGTACAACGACGAACACACCAAAGTTGCTATGCCAATGGTGTGGACCTGGCGATCATGATGATACTAAGTGTCCGAAGTCCGGAGTAAACTTGATTGCCGTGGGGACGGACGAGGAAGAAATTCAGGCAATCACTCGGAAGCAGGCGAAGCTATACCCGAACCCAGCGGAAGAAAAGAAGAGACTGGAGGAAGCAAGGGCAGAGATCCAGAAAGCAACACAGGCGAAAACGTCACACCTGAAGGACCCGCCAAGTACCTCCGTCCGGAACTGTGCAGAACAAAACATTGTACGGCAAATATTGCAAGCTGAGATACCCGTCAGGATAAATGATTTGTTTCTCACTATGCCTCAACTCTGTATGGCACTCACGAATACAATCCCGATTGCTAAGCAACCAATAGAGCGAGAAAAGGAGAAATAGGGAAACACAAGTACAAAAGACCCGATGCTGTTAGCTCTTTCATCTGGACGCTATCCAGCGGTTGTCGAAATGGGCATTCTCGGAACTATGTTAACAGACACGATCGTGGATGGAGGGTCTGGTGTCAATGTGTTGCCAGAGGATACCTGGAGGAAATTGGGACAGCCGACATTATGGCCACCTACCTTCCAGCTGTTAACAGCCGATCAACAAAGAATCAAGCCATTGGGAATACTCACAACGCAACCAGTGACAATCGGAACACAACCATTCCTGTTGGACTTCGTTGTGATTCCTCTCAGGCGGAAGGGGTACAATGCTATTCTGGGTAGGGGATGGCTGATACAAGAAAAAGCAAAGCACGATTGCAAGAAAAATACTTTATCACTCGAAAGCAAAGGCTGGAAGTATGTCATCGATCTGCACACTCAGATGGTCAGGGAAGAAGCCCTATCGTCAAATTCTGAGAGAGAAGAGGATGAAAAGGGGCAAACTATGGAACTGGATCAGGAGGGAGTTTTACGACTGGAAGGAGATGACGATTTGGATTCAATAAATGGTCTTTACCATTGGCAGATAGAGGATTATGAATTGTTTCCAACCTGCAACGTACTGACAATAGAAGAACACAATACCGATGCATTTCCAAAGGAGTTCACTGAAATAAAGGAAGGGGATGCGTCACTCGATGTGACCCCGGCACATCAGTTCACTAAAGGAGAGCCCATCAAATACAATGAAGTCGCGTTGCAGACCATGAATTTGGGAGACGAAGCAGAACCACGGAACATACTGGTAGGAGACAATTGGGACCCAGTACTAAAGACAGCAGCATTCAAGATATTTTTAGAGTATAAGGATGTCTTTGCATGGACATACAAGGACCTGAAGGGCGTACCACCTGAATTGTGTGTGCACCGCATTCAATTGATCGAAGGAGCAATACCTGTACGGAAGAGGCCCTACAGAATGAACAAAATTATGCGGCCCAGGTTACAGAGGAAATCAATCGGATGCTAGAAGCCGAAATTATTTTCAAGGTGCAGACCAGTGAATGGGTATCCCCGATCGTGATCTCCCTGAAGAAGGACTCCATTCAGATCCGAATATGTGTTGATTTCCGATGCCTGAATGCAGTCACCATCAAGGATCCGTTCCCGATCCCATTCACGGATAGCATCCTGGAGGAGGTAGCGGGACACGAGATCTACTCATTTATGGATGGTTTTTCCGGCTACAATCAGATCTCAATCGCGGAGGAGGATAAACTGAAGACGACATTTGTCGTAGAAGATGGAGTCTATGCCTATAATCGGATGTCGTTCGGTCTGTGCAATGCGCCTGCGACATTTCAACGGATCATACTACACATTTTTGACAAGATGTCCGTCAGAAACTTCGAGGCATTTTTGGATGATTGGTTAGTGTTCAGTGCGAAGGACAAACATCTGGCAGCCTTAGGCGAGTGTATGGAAAGGTGTCGCCGTGCGCGTTTGGCCCTGAACCCGAAGAAGTGCAGATTTATGGTCCCACACGGAAGGTTGCTCGGACACATAGTCTGTAAGGAGGGACTGAAGACAGATCCGGACAAAGTGCGGGTCATATTGGAGATGCAGCCGTCCACCAATGTGACAGAGGTAAAATCTTTCCTTGGGCATATAGGGTATTACAGGCGTTTCATCAAAAATTGTACCAGGATAGCATATCTGTTGGATAGATTAACTTGCAAGACAGAATCGTTCCGATGGGACAAGGAACAGGATGAAGCATTTGAAGGACTCAAGGTACGACTGGCTACAACACCTATTTTGGCATACCCAGATTGGAAGGAGTTTCATGTGCATGTGGATGCATCGAACTATGCGATCGGAGCAACTCTCGCGCAAACAGGAAGCCACGGGTTGGATCATCCGATCTATTTCGCCAATCGCTTGCTGTCAAAAGCTGAACAAAATTATAGTACCACCAAACGGGAGGCATTGGGGATGGTCTATGCTGTGCACAAATTCTGACATTACTTGTTGGCCACTCCATTTGTGTTCTATGTTGATCATCAGGCCCTGTTGTATATGATCAACAAACCAGTCATTCAAGGAAGAATCAGCCGATGGTTACTCCTGTTGCAGGAGTTTACTTTCAAGATTATTGTACGGCCAGGAAAGAAACATGTAAGCGCGGATCATTTGTCACGTATCAGAACAAGAGAACCGGCAGACAATGTAAATAATGACTTTCCTGACGCACAACTGTTTTAGATTGCTGCATTACCAGAATGGTATACAAGCATCGGTGAATACTTGTCAATAGGACAGTTTCCAAATACCATGCCACCGAATGAAAAACGGAAGTTGGTGATACGGAGCGGAACATTTCAGCTGATTAATGGATTGTTGTATAAAATGGGACCCGATAAGATCCTAAGACGTTGTGTCCTGAAGGAAGAAATTCCATGGGTACTGAAGGAAGCGCACAAAGGACCGGCAGGAGGACACATGGGGCCGGACACAACTGCACGAAAAATACTTCTAGCAAGATTATGGTGGCCAACAGTATACAATGACGCCAGGGAATGGGTTGTTGCATGCGATACATGTCAGCGAGCTGGAAAACCCTTGAAAAGAGATTTCATGCCTCTGAATCCTTCTCATGCTCAGGAGCTTTTTGAATGATGGGGTTTGGATTTCATAGGACCCCTGAAGACGAGCAGAACCAGAAGATGTCGTTACATTGTGGTCGCCACAGAGTACTTGACTAAATGGGTGGAGGCGCGTGCACTACCAGACAACTCAACGGTAAGTACAGCACAGTTTATTTATGAGCAAATTATTACCAGGTACGGCATTCCATTACAATTAACAACCAATAGAGGACATTTTGTAAACCATGTGATCCAACTGCTCACCACGGAGTTCAAAATTTACCATTCACTATCAAGTCCGTACTACCCAAGAGCAAACGGACAGGCCGAAGCTACCAACAAAATCCTGGTATCAATTATATACAAATCCTGAGCAGTCGAAGGGGAGGATTGGGAGGAGAAATTACCTTCTGCTCTGTGAGCTTACCGCACAGCGTACAAAGTTACAACAGGACACACGCCGTTTCAACTGATGTTCGGACAGGGGGCCGTAGTACCAGCGGAATTTATGATACCAAGCTTGCGGATAGCACTAGAAAACAAGTTGGGCGACATGGAAAGCTTAAGGGAGCGGCTGTATAAACTGAACAGGTTAGAGGAGAAGCGATTATTAGCACAGTGGGAAACTGAAGTAACGCAGAATAAGCGGAAGGCATGGCACGATAAGCACCTGAAGCTAAACAAGTTTCAGCCCGGACAATGGGTATTGAAGTACGATGGCCGAAATGAGATCAAACCGGGCAAGTTCAAGGTTAAGTGGGTCGGGCCGTATCAGATTCGGGAAGTAGGGGACAATGGAGCAATCAAATTATGGACTTTGGATGGACACGAAGTGCCTCAGGCAGTGAATGGGTCGAAGTTGAAGATATATCACGGCCGGAAGACTTCTGCGTCACAGAATGGCCTTCGGGAGACCCCTTTGACATTGCAGACCGACAATGATGGCGGTCAAAGGGAAAACTGATTGCTATTTTTTGCTAAAAAAGGGAAAAAGTACTGTACGGTTTAGTGCTGTATGGTTTTCACAGTAAAGAAGGAGCACCGTACGGCTTCCACAAGCACCGTACGGATTTCTCAGAGGATGGAATATGCTGTACGGTTTTCAAAGAAAAGAGTGTCGTACGATTTTTAGGGAAAAGTATTGTACGGCTTCATAAGGGAAGGAGAGTACCGTACAGTATTTAGTATCTGAAAGAAGGAGCACCATACGGTTTTTAATATCTGGAAGATGGTAGTACGATTTTTGTGGCAGTGTACGATTTTTTTAAAAGAGACTTTTTCATGGTACGGATTTCACTACTTACCGTATGGATTTTTGCCTGGGCACTGTACAGCTTGTTAAATCATCAACCATACAAAAAACTTCCAGCATTTCAAGCGTACGGATTCCTTCTGAGGAGCGGGGTACGGATTTCATTGTACAGATTATTGAATGCAAGGTTCTCAAGGTTAAGGTACGGAGTTCACCAATAAGCAAGGCAGTATACCATCATCAATGGAGGGCATTGAAAATACCACCGTACAAATTTGGGGAAGAGAAACTGTGGTATGGAATTGTGGTCTTCTGGTGGTACGGTTTTTTATTTGATTTTCCTTCCAACTTTTCCAGCGTACGGATTTCTCATTCCAAAGGTTGCAATTCACCGTACGGATTTGGAAGAATTCTTCACTGTACGGATTTGGGAGACCGTTAGGAAAAGACAAAGAGATAATTAATGGAATCTGCAGGTAAACGGTAGTGGAAAAAACAATTAGCACAGTCTAAAGTTGTGGGAGGAAGGAGCATGGCAGGTACAGGTAACCTGAATGAAGGCTCGAGCAGCAGCAAGGAGAAGCGTAAGACTATAGCACCTGCAGCAGCTGAAGTCACACCACAGACTATACAATTTGAGGGATTGAATGGAAAGGATTGCCGGAAATGGTGGCAAGAAACCCCTGATGACCATCCAATTAAAGCAAGCATCAGAAGAGCGCAGGTTGAATAGGCCATTCAGATGCCTATTTTTTGCATTCGAGATTATGAAGGGTATCTGCGTACCATGATCGAGACATATGGCAGAGCTTCTCGGACGAGCACATTTCAGTATCTGGGACGGAACTTACTGGTATCATTCAAGGCAGTAGATTTCAAACATGTTTTTGGCATTCCAGGGCAGTAGGGTAGAAAGATTCAGCCGAAGAAAATTCCAAAGGATGGGAAGCTATTTTTAATCAGTTTAGTATGTGGAGATTTGACTGAAACAGAACAGGCGGCATTAGCTGAGACATCGAAGGGAAGGGGTTTAAAGATAACCGACATTCAGGAGTGGCCATGGCGGTGTCTGATGGACTTGGTCAAAAGCAGGCTCACGGGATCCTCTAGGGCATCGGATATCACATTTTCGCAGGTATCCATGATGAACGGCATAATGACTGGGAAAGTGTACGATTGGGCGTCTGTGTTGGCTGAACGGATGCATGAATTCATGACTCTCCAGCACAAGACCTTCTATATGCCCGATTACACCATTGGTCTATTCCTTGATGCCGTAGCACGGATGATTCCAACGGAGGAGTTAGAGGCAAAGCCTGGACCACTGGCTCCAGGAGAACCTCCTATCATGCAATGGAAGCACTTGGACACAATCTCTGGGCAGAAGGGTTCAACAGGTCAAAAGAGGCCCCGGATGGACATGGCAGGTGATACTGACAGCGACCGATAGGAGACATCTTTTGAGCAGGACAGTGTGGAGGAAGAAGAAGGGGAGGACGAGGATGATGAGGAGGTTCAGATTGTCACGGCTACCCCCTTGCTATTTTCGCATACTACAGTTCCTATGACTTCCGAGTTGATACTCCGAGGTCTACACATGGCTCACATTCTGAGGTTTGGACAGACTCGGCGACCAATATTGATGACTGGAGGATCCCACCAGGCAGTCATACTAGCCGCACCATGGCAACATGGGGTACGGCCTTCTCCTGTCCGGCCGGGAGCAGGATTTGCGGTCGGCTTTGCCCACCTGGCAGCACCCGTCAACTGAGAGACTTCTTCAGCCCCTGAAGCACTTCCGGTAGCAACAC
This sequence comes from Cupressus sempervirens, assembly GCA_028749045.1. Lineage (NCBI taxonomy): Eukaryota > Viridiplantae > Streptophyta > Pinopsida > Cupressales > Cupressaceae > Cupressus > Cupressus sempervirens. The sequence continues at coordinate 659,080,231 of CM053788.1, forward strand.
CCGTGGCGCCTGCCATAAGTCAACCAGCAGCAGCTATTACCGTAGCACAGTCAACGGAAGCTCAGGTACTTCCAATAGAGAACGTACCAGACAGAGGAGTGCAGGAGTGTACGGACCCAGCGCAGCCCGAACAACCAGAGGTCATGGATAGAGCCAGTGTTTTTATGAGGTAGCAATTCTGACTCGTTCCTCACAGGCGTGGCCCGTCCATTCAGTCCCCTAGCTATTCCGGAGTAGCAACTGTACCAGAGCCTCAGTCTCAGGAGGAGGGAATACCACATGCCGTGATTGTGCCGACAACAGAGGAGGCGGCACCGGATGTGGGCATGACTCCCGCTGATGAGGACAATAGTGATGCAGAATGGTCATTGGACGATTTCGCCAAGGAGGATTACGGGTCGGATGAGGACAGGTGCAGGGACTACCTCAAGACTATGAAGTTTGCATTGAAGAAGGGGCATGATGTGGCGATTCAGGCTCTCACTCGGCGAAGGGAGTGGCATTTGATCCGAGCATATATTCGTGGGATTTGTCCTAAGCGATTTCAAACTTGTTTTGTGGATAGAGGTTGGTCAGCAGTTGAGACACCAAAAATGTTGGCAGATTGGGCCACTGAGCCAGAATTGGGACCGAGTGATACTCCGATGATGAAGTTGGCACATGAGATCGTGGGACTGTACAAAGAGGTTTACTATGCGCGGCAGCGCGCGGAGGCGAATAGGGCAGCAGACAGTGTTGCAGCCCAGAGATCTCTCGCGGTTGAAAAAGAGGTAAGAGAAACGTTAGCCACTAATTTGGCCGACAAGCAGGCAGCTTGGGCAGTAGAGCGGGCAACACTATTAAAGGATATGGCAGCCGTGGTACAAGAGAGGGACGCGGCTATCCGGGATAAAGATGCGGCAGAACATGAGTTGCAGTTGGCCAAAAGGCAGGCTATGGATGCTACGCTTCTACTGAAGTAGGCCGTAGAGGTTAATTCACAGATTCAGACAGATTTGCGCATCCGGACTGATCAGGTGTATGAGTTACGTCGTCAACAGCACTCTTCTAGGACACCTCCTTCTTCTCTCTAGTATTTCTTTTTCTTGATTGTGGGTTGTCTCCTAATTTTGCTAGTCGTCAGGAGACGACTTTTCTTTTTGGGGGGGATGATGTCGTCGGTAGAAATTGTGTATCGGTCGACGGGTCCCTTCGGAAAAGAAATTGTGCATCAGCCGACGAGTCCCTTCGAAAAAAGTCTTGTTATGTAGCCGACAGGTAAATAGTTTGTACGACGGACTCGTTCGGGAAAGTTCTCGGAAAGTATTTATAACCCCTTCGGGAAGCATTGTAAGGAGGAGATCATATCTTACAATCGAAGCATAATGTACTGTTGGCATATGCGAATAATAAAAGTTCTGTTGTTTGCTGTTCGTGTTCGTGTTTATTTTCTATGTGCGTTTCTTAATTAACCTATGCGGTAAACACACCGAACTCACTGTCCAACTAGTCTTTATATTATTCCTTGCACAATAATAGAAATGAAATAACTCGAACTCCTTTTCTGTCCTCTTCACCGGACCAAACCTCTTCAGATCTTCGAACTCGCATCACACTGATCCCTTTGATCGCTTACACGCATTTACCAACTTCACATATCACTCGTACAATTCGCACTTGCACAACTTACTCACACTTGCATACATAAAATTCACATACATGATCACAAGGAAAATAACCTTCCACTATACTATATCCTCAAAATAATTCACTAAGTCGGCCTTGAGGTTTTTCCAATTAATTATAAAAGGACCTCATTAAGATATTACAATTCATTTGCACAATTACAAAACATTGTTGACTCACAGTAAATACAACTTCTCACATATTCCGCATGTGTGATATCCAACTTCGCACACTCGCTGATGCCATCATCAAGCTATCTACTGTTACTGTCTAACTCCACTCATCACGATTCTATCTCTATAAGAGATACAATCTAGACATTAGAAACCACTTCTCAGGTACTATGTCTGCACACTATCCTCTATAATTCTTGAATAACTCTCGCATGTCTTCGACTCTCTGCACGCGCACTTGTCCACTTCATCAGGACACAATGTAGAACCTGTCCTCAACTGCGTTGAGCCTCATCCACAATACACAGTCTGTATGACCTCATTCTCTGTCTGCTACTCTGGCAGTATTTACAGAAACAATACTATGTTAACATCAATGACAAGCATAGTCATGAATGCAACATGTCAATCATGCTAACGAACTCTCCAATGCTTAGGATAATCCCCCAAAGGAATATCATCAGCATTCATGCTAACAGTTGGTAGTTTCTTGATTCACTTGGGATCTTTTTGGAGCTGTAATAGGAAACACATCTGCAATGTCCAATTTGCATTCCACCCCCTAGAAATGCAAACCTTCAATCATGGCACAAACCTTAAATTCCTTGTGGAAGGAGATCTTTGAGACAGCAAGAGCTGATATCTTGTGCCATTTGTTAGAAGCATCAAGATTGAGGAGTGTGTAGTAGCAAATACCATGTGCAACTAGCTATTAGAATGGATTTCCATTGGAGGATTGACTAAATGGATGCTCACTGAGCCAAGAATGTAATTGTATGAGGCAAAGCAAAGCTTAAACTCCGTGCTTCCTTATGTGATTATGTAGTCATATGTCATGTTAATGTTAATAACTATATCTTTCCTTTTGAATTGTGCTACAAGAAGACCTTTCCACATCTGTAAATGTTTTCTTTGTTATTCGAGGATTTAAAGATCAACTTTATTCAATTCAATCAGTTTTGAAATGCAATCATACATCATACAAATGTTAATAACTATCCCTTCTTTTAGATTGTGTTACAAGTAGTCCTTTCTACAGCAATAAGTAGAGATTAAAAGCAAGCGGGGGAACCTCAGGACATGGCTTCTTTTGCAACCAAGGAAGAGTTGTTTCTCACTGAGTTGCATGCCATGGAGCATTCTACCAAGAAGCTCATGCGGCAGGCTAGGTCTCGGAATCTGAAAGTTGTCATAACAGCAGTGGAAGTATTGGCCGCATTTATGCAGACTGGCTACCATACAGATTGGGGACTATTAGAGCAGGGTGGATATTCACAGGAGAACATGGTCGCTACATGGACAAGAAGTTCTGTCATTTCCAATGGACAGGAACAGTCACCACCTCTCATGGAGGACCTTGCAACTATGGAAGTTGCCTTTCGGGGAACCTTCTTGGAACTTCAGCAAGAAAAAAACTTGGCTAAGGTGTGGGGACTGGAAAGGTAAAATCTTCAAAATTAGTGGAAAGCAGAAAAAGTTGCCATGGAGGAAGCCTGGAAGATAGAGAAAGCTGAATTAGAAAGCAAGATCATCACAGCAGAAGCAAAGAAGACGGATGCCTTAAGGGTACTACAAGGTGTTTCGACAAAACAACAGACAGCTGAACGTGACCTGCAACAGCTGCGGGTAGCTCCGAGTACAGGGATGTCCTCTCATCCCTCTTCTTAAAATCAAATTTTTTTTGGTTGTTTTTATGTTCAGCAGTCGTTTGGAAGACGACTTCTTCTTTTTTTTTTGGGGGGGGGGGAGGATAGATGTAGTCGAAATAAAGTAACTATTGTGCTTAGTACTTGTTAAAAGCTTAGTTGAGTTGGGTAGTTAGGAAGCGAGGAAATGTGTCGGTTGGTTCTCCTAACCAACCAACCCCTCTATAAGTACTTGGAATATTGTCAATGTACTCATGATGTTTTTGGGGTATTAATAAAGAAACCATTTCCTCGCCTACTGGTATTGTGGTATTAAAGGTACATTCTATGTTTTACTTTATGTGTATCTCAATTGCATTATCTTGTATTATTTGCATATCTCTGTGAACTTGAATCATATTTCCACTCTACACTCTGTTTTCAAGGTTTTCAATATTGTCATTTTTTCAAACAGTTTTGAATTGCAATTAAGGAACTAATTAGAAAAGAAGTACAAAATGCATACCTTCTATAATTAGGATCTCGTATTAGTTTTCTCAAAAGGGACACCATCACAATTGTAGAAGTCAAATTATCCAGTATGGAACTAAGAAAAAATGTGAAGATGCCAATCTGTCATACCACCAAACAATAATTCAAAATCGATAGGCTTATAGATGACTTGAATAACAAACAAGAGTAAGATTAACAACCAAACGTCCTCTCAAAGTCAATAGGAACAAAGTAGTTAGAATTTTAGCACTGTGCAGTAGATTTTGAGCAAAAGAAATAGAAAATAAAAAAGGATGCTAGTCTTTTGCTGATACAACAGAAACTAGAATAGCTTATATTGAAGCATACCACATCAAGATTAGGAATAATTACATGGTTATCACTGTATTGTAAATCTATAAATAGTGTCTATGGAATAAATGTAAAATAAGGGCCTAATCATCAAATATAAACACTATCTTGTTAGTGTAAAGAAAAATATAAAAATGTCCAAGTATAATTTTTCACTATTGTAAGCTAAGTCACAACATACAACAAATTTCATCCATGAAATTCAAATTTCAGCAAATTTTTACCCTTTTCGAACTTTGTCCAAATTTTATGATATTTGATAGTCATAGAATATTGTTATTTATAATAATATTATTTTATTTTAAAATATTTTGAGTTATTTAGTTTAATTATTTAGCAATGTCAAACTATTTGGGCAATTTTGAGGATATATTACTCATATTTAAAATAAATAAATTTATATAAGTTTAAATTTAATGTTGTTTTTTTCCTCAATTTTTACCCTTGCCGAATTCCATCCAAGTTTTATGATCGACGAACTCCAATTCCAATTCAAACCTTGTGACTTAGATTGTAAGCAAACTGAAGCGTGTTTTCTAAGCGAAAATTTGCATACAAAAATAAATTACAAATAAATAAAGGATAAGATAATTTAAGATAAATTTATTAATGTCCAACTAAAGTCCACAAAGGGTCAAAAGGATTGTCACATACAAAAAAGGGGCCAGCCCGCAATAAGGATACCAAATGGTGCCCAAGAAGAAACAACACAAACAATAGAAGAGAAAGAGCACAGGAGGAAAGCAAGAACCCTCCAAAAACCCAAAAACCACTAAGGGTTCCAAATAGCCATGAAGAATTGTCGAATCGAAGTATAACCAATAGGGATAGTTTGAACACTGGGTCGCCTCGGTGTGATCCTGGGAGAGGATGTCAACATCTAATGGTACACAAACCTAGGCCTCAGGGATCTAGAAGGGGCGGTGCCAAACAATCGCTTGGTCCTACATGCTAAACGAATCCTTGTGAAGAAGTAATAAGATGACAAAGCAGAGGCATCATGGGGTGATGGTGTAGGAGTGTGTGATCTCAATGCCTAAGGGCTTCCTGAAAACACAATGCATGGCACCTCTAGTCAACATATTTGAAAAACGTGGGGAGGGTTTGAGTCTCCTTGAAGTGGCAATAGAACCTCTCTCTAATCTCATAATAAAGAGGACACCAGAACATGAAGTGCTCCTTAGACTCAACTTCCTTAATACTGCAAAGCTAACAAATTGTCTGCTCTCTTTCCATAAGGTGATCGGTCTCGCAACAAGGCCTATGTGAACCCACCCTAAAGGAACCAAGGGGGATCCTGAGGGAATGAGCTCAATGGAGAGAGAGGTAGGAAGTACAAATAATTAGTCCATCCTTCCACTCCAAGAAGTGCTTCACATGGAAGGTCATCTTAGGGAAAAGGCCCCCATAGGAGTTAACCCAAATAGTGTGAATGAGTTGCCTGTAAATGTCCTCTCTAATGTACCTATTTAACTCCTGGTGGGACAGAAGAAGATGGGGAGATGCATCAAGTGAGTACTAGAAAGGGGAATGCAATCCGTGAAATCCATTTAGCTCAAAATCAAAAAACACAAATGTAAATAAGGAAAGGAAATCAAAAAGCATACCTTGTCATGTATATATAGTACCTACATAGTAGTTAGCACATCATTGCATATGCATTCTTAGGTATAATAACTCATTCATGGTGCATCCCTCACATACATTAGTGTTCATACATGCAACCATATACTCATGCATCTACATACCTATATGCACGCATATGCACATATATAGACATGTCCACATATATATACACACATATACATACACACGCATGCATGCTCATCCATATACATGTATACATGCATATACAAGCATGAGTATCTACATACATGCATCCATGCTTATCTACTTGATTGTATCATACATCAGCATACCATGATTGATATAGATGTGTCTAATGCCATCCATATGGCACCATTTGTATATGTATATATATACGTGCTACAATGATCAAATCCATGATCATTCTAACATATATGAATATATCCTAAGTCACAAGGTTCGAGTTCGAGTTTAATAGTTAAGAAGTTCGGAAGGAGTTTGGCAAGGGAAAAAATTTGACATTAATTTGTCTTTATTTAATTTCCAAAAAAATATATGTTATTTATTTTTATATGTTTCTAAGTTTCGTGTAAAGAAGTTTTCAATTCAAACCTACAAAACAAAACATCTCTCCAAATGTATATCCAATAAATTATCAAAATAGTTTGACATATAAAACTTAATAATACATATAAAAATAAATAACATATATATTTGTAATATTATATCTAAATCAAGTTCATTTTTTTATGTAATATTAAACTTTGAAAACAAAATAAATCCCCTAACTCATATGTTTTGAAACATAACAAAATAAAACGAACTAATTTTTAGTTCTTGCCAAAGGCAAGCTGCAAGATACTATTACAATCATTTAGTTCAATTTTAAAATTAAATTAAGAAATCATATCAAAGAATTAATGCAACTAATATAGTTTATAATTATTTTATATTTTACATGATTATATAAATCCTATTTTTCCTCATCTTGATTGGTCAATCCTAATTTTGGTAAGCTTAAAAAACAATTTTCTCCCACAAAAATAGAGAAATTTTTACATTTACTAAAAATCTTGTTTTAGACATGAAAAGTTGCACATTTATTGTGCATTGGTGACAATGTTCTTTGTCCTCGTCTTATTTTATTTTAATATAGAAGTCTTTTCAATTGTCTTGTGACATCCCCAAATATTAGATTTTATTACATATAATTTATGACTTGATAATTATATTATATTTTTTATTATTATCAAAATTAATATTAGAATTTTAATTAACTTAAATGCTTAATTTTGCAATCATTAATTTTTTTTAAAATATCTCTTATCTTTGCACCTTTTATCCCTTTTAAATTTATTTCAATTATTAATTTGTTTTACTTTAAATAAAATTTAACTTTAAATATTTGTATATTTATTTATAGTGAACAATATATAAGTATTTTAACAATTATTTTATTTATTCATGTAATACATTGGCTAATTCCGCCAAATTCAAGTGATATCTTAAAAGCACACTTGGTTTATTTTTTTATTTATTTCATCCCTCTCCTTAACAAGCAAGCATAGGTTTCGTACCGAATTGGAGATGAAACAATGTAGCAATTCCATGACTTATCTTCCCCTTTGGGTGATCTAATAGTGAGCATTTGAAGCTCACTCATTCTGCCTTTGATCAAGTTATCAAACTCTGATAAGTAATTGTATGACATTGCGCATTGTCCATACAATTTCTCTCCTTCATCTATGTTCTTCCTTAGCCCCTTAATGCAAACATTCAAAGTCTACAGGTCATTTCTAACATTTGTGCATATTGTGTCAAATAGTGATGCATCATGCTTAGTCTAAGCTTGCACGGAAGCAATATTAGACAAAGTGGTGAATTCTGCATCAAATGATCTTATCATTTCCTTTGCCTTCTTCTGAATGTCAGGCTCTACAACAATAGTTTGTACTGTCTTTTGCATTCTTTCCAAAAACTTCTACCAGAGTTCTCTCTAAAGTCTTAACAAACTTGTTCTTCTCCAATAACTTGCTTAAAGAAGTCATCAAACCCTTTTGATCGTCATCCTCATCAGATATTACAGGCAATGTATGAATTGCTTCTGCTAGGGTAGCTGTTGCAATAGGTGTAACTACTTGTAGTTTGGTAACTTTCTTCTCTTCTTCTTTCCTTTATTTCTCCTTCTTTTCTACTTTCATTCTTTCTTCCTTCTTTCTCTTGTTTTCTTTCTTTCTTTCCTCTTCCTATTTTCTCTTTTCATCTTCAATCCTCTTCATCTCTTTTTCTTGTTCTTCCCTTTTCTTTTCCTCTTCTTCAATCTTCTTCTTTTCAGCATTTCTCTTCTCCTCTTCCTCATCATCCTCTTCATTTGAGCTAGAGTAGGTAACAATATTGCCAACAATGTCGCTCCCCATACTCTGCAAAAGGATTTTCTTTATCATCTACTATTATGTGAGTCCTAGCCACTTGCATGGACTCAATCCCAATAAATATATCTTAAGGTAAGTTGATTTGTTGAATTTCCTCAACCTCTTCTTCAGCAACATTAGGTGAGCTTACTTCAATATACAAGGGGCTTGCTTCCTTTGACTGTGCACTCTCCTTAGTGGCTTGAGGCGCAGAAATCATATAGTTGTCTATGGCTTCTTCAGTTTCCTTCTTTACCTCTTCATAATTTCCTCCCATAAGAAGAATTGCTCCTCTTATTTCTCAACAAAGGCTCAATACCTTTCAAAATACTTTCTGCATCATCATCAGTGCTTACTTCACATGATTTCTTAATCAGATTTGTTCTCAATTTCATATCATCCTCTAGAACTCTTCTCATCATGTTTAGTAGACTATTATATAAATCTTCAGGGATCTTATTCTAAATACTATCGAATCTTTTATTCCTTTGAATCATATTCCTTACTATAGCATTCTCTAACTGCCTTCTATCCATGTTATTGTACAAACTATAATATTTATTGGATTGAACAAAACTGTCATTCTCAATGATCTGCATATTCAAATTTTCAACCTTAGGTTTCTAGGCTTTCTTACCAGTTGATGTTTTGCCTTCACCAACTACCTATTCCACGTCCTTCTCCTCAGTCTCTTCCCCAGACTCATCAGATTCACTAATCTGCAGTGTTTTCCTTCTCTTTCCCGGACCACTGGTGGTTTGCTTGGTCCTCTTTCTAGAGGATGGTGTAGGTTCTTGCCTCACCTTTACCAACCTTTCAAATTTCCTCTGCGTAGATGCTATGACTACCACATCTTCATTAGGTTTCTTCTTCTATCCAGATTGCTCTTTGACAGGTTGCACTTGTGCAACTACGGCATAGGGTGCAGTAGGTATCTGTGAGTAGGCCCCGCTACTACCACTCCCTTTGAAGGTGTTGCAATGGCAATAGGAGTAGCTGCCAATACCTTTGTTTGTTCGCTATTCTTCATCTCCAAGGTTCGCTATTCTTCATCTCCAAGGTTATACCCTTGATCTCATCGAACTCTTGCCTTGTCATTCCTGATTCCTTGAGGATAGTTTCTATCCTTTTCTCAACATTCTTCTTGATTTCTTTGTTGTGAAGCTCAGAGTAAGCTTCCTTTATCTTTTCTTCATATGTCCCTCATCTAGGACATTTAATATCTCTTTCTAATTGACGTATAATTTTTGCATAACCTTCAATGAGTTCTTCACTCATTTCATAACCCATAGGTTCTATGAATTTAACCCTTGGTTCCACTGCCTCCATACAAATTGTATCAGTTTCCACCATAAAACACATTTCATCCTTGTACTTTTCTACCATAGTAGGAGGGATTTTGTATCTCCGTTTCATTTCCAATTGGAAATTCTTCATCATTCTGTCTATGTCTTTGTCTCTAACCTCTTCAAGTCTGGCCCTATAACACGGGGTGATCATCTTCATGGTGCACTCATTACTATCCCAACTTGTCATTCCAGTGAATTGCTTGGTTGCATGGAAAAACAAGTATGTTCGTAAAGACTCAAATCTAAAAAGTGCATTTTTAGATTTCTTCAGCTTTGCAATGTTATCCAACAATTGCACTCTGACAATCTTGCACATGTTCACCTTTTTCTTTTCAACAGCCATCACATATGTTGCATGTAGAAATCCTGCTAGCATAGAATTTACCCTAGAACTGTGATTGAGCTTATATCCAATAATTTTGCTCAACACTCTAACTCCACTATCCTCAATTAGGTCAACTCTCATATTTCTACCATCAAATTTAGTTTTCAAATAGGTTTCAACAATTTTCCTAACGTTTCTGTCATTTACTGGGTTACAACCTTCATTGCTCAGTCCTATGACCTTATGAATCAGGTCATTATCAATTAGAACAGGTATACCTCCTACCCAAAACAGTTCTTCATATACTCTACTCAAGATAATCCTACTTCATTCATGATTATCGAATTCCGTATAAAATATATACTTGATCAAGTTCAACTCATTCAAGTACGCGAACTCAGGTTTCAGGGTTAGGTTTCCATTGCACATTGTACCTAAATCCTTATGAATGTCTTCATCTCCAATATTCTCAAATTTACAGTGAATGTAGCTTCTAGCATCTTCTACGTGAAGTACATTAGGTGGGATTTGTGAGCACTGAGAACGCTCCCAAAGGATCATCAATTAGAGAAACAAACAGGTGTTTCTTAAATTTATACCTTGGTCTCTCACTAACATCACATACAGACTAGCTTGCCATTATGCTAACTGGTTATTCTGAAAATTCTAACTGAAAGCTTCGTAAAATACCTTTGTTATCGCGTATTAGGGCTTCTTCAACTTTGCACTTTAGACGCTTCAATTTGCTCTTGATTCGCTGTCAAATCGCTCACAAGTGCTCTAAACTCTTAACACGAACAAATGGTACTGAAAATCTTCTTCGCAATCCTTAAATCATTTCAAATTTAACTCTGCATTAAATGTGTATCTACTCCATCTGCAAAAGTTGTTCCTAATTACCAGTAAAACTGCTTTCTTCCATACAACTTACTATGATTATAAAAATGCATGCGCACTTAACCATAGCTTCCTCACTATGTCCTCTACCTTCTGCTGACTACACAAGTTCTAATTTGCCCTCTAACTTCAGATATGATCAACTGATGCTCTGCCTCTACTAGAAATGCTTAATTCAAATAGGATGAGTCACAAACAATTGCTGACTTCAATCTTCCATCAGATGCATCAAAATACTACTCTTCTAAAACTATATGAGAACTTTCTGGATTACTAGCTTTCACAAAAAACTTCCCTAAATTCATCAACATGCTCTTTGAGTGCTTCCTTCTGATTGTTATCACTGTCATTACCATTTCTTTTGTCATTTTTGTTATTGTTTCTTTTGTAATTAGGATTCCTGTTGAAATTTCTTCTATCCATTCTGCAAAATCTTGTTGTGCATCCGAAGTTATGCATCACTAACATACAAGTGCATTCCTTCTCTGATTGATTTCATTCTGACTATCAGGTGCTTATGTCCAAGGTTGTTACATTTGTCACATACAATCTAGTTCCTTCCTCCATTAGCTCTTTCTCCATTGGATCTACTTTGTGATCTCCCTCTTTCATTACCTGCAGAGTTAGTATTTCTAAACATTCTACTATTTTCATTACTATTATCAAACTTAGGCTTCTTACAATCTACTACTTTATATCCATAACCATGACAATTATAACAATAGAAGTTAGTGATAGGTTTAAAAGACTTACCTTTGCAATCTCTCTTCATATGACCAGCTTCACTGCATTTAAAACATCTACCTCTAAATTCATGTCTAACTTCCTTAGGTGATTGTTCTGTTTGCTTTGGTTCATCATGTTTCTCAGAAAGATCAACTTGCTCTGTTTCCTTAGATTTGTCAGGTTTCTCAGACAAGTCACCTTCCTCAATTTCTTTAGATACTTCTTTAGATATGCTTGATTCAATTCTATTCTGACCAGTTTCTCTAGGCTTAGGGGTTTCAACAACTGGATCTGGTTCTTTCCTAACTTCAATTTTCTTGGCTGACTTTTCTCCAATAAGATATCCAAGGTCTGTCTTATCATAAGGTCTCTAGTAAAATAGTTGTTCATCAATTTTCTCACTACTGGAATAAAGCTTCTCTAACTATTGTTTAGCATGTGTGAATTCTCCTTTCACAATAGTATTGTACTTTTCTAACTTAACATGCTCTATCTTAATAGAATCTAATTCAAATGTTACTTGAGACAACTGAGATCTTAGGTCAGCATTCTCAGATTTCAGATCTGGTTTAGTCTTACTGTCATCCTTCTTTAGACTCAAACTTAAGTTCAACACTTTTCAACTCATGTTTCAAGATCTCATTATCTTTCTCTAAGACTCCTACTTCATCATTGTCACTAATCTGCTCTTTCGATTCCTTCCTAGATTTTAGAAGATCAATCTCATCTTTCAGTTTGCCAAAGTTATCTTTTGCATCTTCATACCTATCTTTCAGGTTATCTCTTTCTTTTGTAAGAAGATCAATTTGCTCAAGAGCTCCTTCAAGATTTATCTTCAACTATTCCATATCCACAGAGATCTTACTCGAGTTGTTAAGCCTCTTCTGAGTAACTAAGCTCTGATATGAATTGTTAGAAATAGATAATACTGAGAGGGGGGGGGGGAATCAGTATTCTACAAACTTTTGCCCACAACTGAATATTATTAATTACTTTACAACATGCATATGTGTTGATGCGAGTTTTGTGTCACTACATAACATATTAGTAATTGGATGCTTGATACAGAATATCAAATACACAATTCCTCTCTTGAAAAGTTATCTCTCATGGGACATGAGTATAACTCCAATGTTCCTTACACCGTTGGATACTCGCTCAGTTTTATCAATGTGATTTGCTGGTAATCACGTAGGCGGCCTTACGTTTTCTTGTTTGAGAAAAATTTGGATCTTGGTGAGAAAATGGAGATGGTGGTTCGGTGTGAATGCTAGATGATGTTGATGGCGCGATGATGGCAATGTAGGGTGAATGGCGATGGAAGGTGAGAATGCTGATGTTTTGGTTTACTTCTCTAACTAACCTCTTCTAAGCATGAAATTTGGCTACTCAACTACTCCTACTCCTAAGAATGGAAGGTTAGCAGATGGACGAGGATCGAATCTAATGAAGGCTAACCAGCGGCCCTACCTCCATAGATGCAACGCTTCAAAGGAAAGTAAACTAGATCACCACACAAAGCCTCCCAACCAGCCGCTAGGATGCTAGTGGCCTAGTGTTGACCCCTATCAAACATCTACCAAAGCTACCATGCAACTATCCATTTTATTTTACTCTTACTCTAACAACTTGAAATGAAATTGCTTCAACTTGAAAAGAAAATTTAACTATATGGAAGTAGAAAACATGCAATAACACCCAATGTTCTTAGTCAACATGCAATGAAAAAGAGAGCACTTTGGTATTATTTTCGCAACAATTTCTCCAACCCCCCCACTTTACAAATGAGAGCCAATGGCCTTATATAGAGGTCCAAAATACAATGGACGGTAGAGATCAAAACAAGATCGACGATCCAGATTGGATCCAAAACCCTAATTAGGATTGCCACCCCATCGGCCAATGAGAAGATGCCACCTCATCAATGGACCAATGAAAAAAGTGCAAAAGTGGCAACCAATGAGAAGGCACCAAAATGGTGGCCAATCAGAAACAAACACTTGTCCTATTCTAGAAGAAAGAGAAAGTTGCCACTTGGGCTTACATAAGATGATCTTCTAATATAATTCTTCCTTTTTCTTTTGTTCTTTTAGCTAAGGCAATGAACTTAGCTAGCCTTTCGTTAACTTCTTCCATAGGAGGACAAGGTGTGTGCTTCGCTCGGAGTTCTGCTGACTTTGCCACGTTGTTTGCTGCTTGTAGTATCCTTTCGTGATTCTTCTCATATTCCTTTGCAAACCCAATAAAAGCATTGAGTGAGGAAAGGGTGTTCAGATGTTTCCTTTTGACGGCAGCCTTTCCTAACTCATCCAATCTCGATCCAAATCCTGTCTCACTGACATCCTCCTCTCTAATACCCTCAAAATCAAGTGCCACCCCAACGTCGCTCATCATGGTCGAAATGGAAGTGTCGACGCTTGGGCCGTGTTGTGCAATCTCATCATGAATTTCTTCAAGTGTTCTGAATCTGGTAGTCAATGCGACATACCAAGATTCAACTATGCTCAATCCTCTCTCATCAACCAACCGGGCTCTTTCCAAATATGCCTCCGGTAGCCTAATGAACGCCTGCAGCCTAGGAATAACCAAATCCTTGATGGGAAGAAAATTCTTCCATTCCTCTTCAAATAATCTGAATTTGTTTCTAACAGTCACCAATGACTGGAATGTTGAGATGAAGGAGGGCAAGAAATTTCGCCCATCTTGGATTGTACCATAGATCCAACCCCTTACTTCGTGTAACTGAGCTGATACCTCCTCTGAATTGCTCCCGCTATCTTGAGGAAGGGCTTCCTGATGCAGCTGTTGGATTGGCTGGCAATCTCTCCAATATTTGTTTTCGGCCTCCAACTTTACTATCCTTTCGTTTGCCTTCCTCAATCTTTCTCTGATTGATGCTATGCCTTCCTGAACCTCCTCACATTCCATATCATCTGTATTTCTTCCCAAATTATGTTCTACTATTTCGTACTCCCGGGCTGCAATCTCATCCGCTACCTTATTGACTATTGGTATAGCAATCTGAACCCTTCGGTGACCATCACTGTCGCTTCTGATTACCCTTGCTACCGTATTTGCCATCTGTTTTTGGTTCTCGCTATCATCCTTTTCTATTAGTCCTTGGATATCATCAACTGCGTGAGCCATTAACACCTCGCCTCTCGGCATAAGCATTTGCCTTAACCATAGTGGTGCAGTGCATCTCCCCAAATCCGGATTCGGTTCGACCAACAAAGCATCACCAACGGCCTTAGACGCCTGACTTATCTCTTCAATATCAATCGGCCCATCTTCTTCTCTACTAGTTTCTGCCATATTTCCTTGCTGGTTCTCCGAGAGAGGGGAGTACTCCGTACTTTCACTGTAGCCACTTGATTCCGAATCAGAGCTCACCTCCACTGCGGCCCCTTTATCACTCGAATTGACCTCTTGGCTTCTAGCCTTAGTTATACTCTCCCTTGACAGCGCTGCCCGCTGTCTCTTGGCTGGAGGTTCCGAACGTTCTTGGCTTTTCTCTACCTCCAAAGCCCTCTTCTTGCTATTTCTAACTGTCTCCGATTGCAGGCCACTTCCTTCACCCTTCTGTCCGATTGATTCTACTAGACCTTCCTTCGGTTTCATCATCTCATAAGTAAGGAGAACCTTTTGTCTTTGTAGCTTTCTCAACTTGGCATTATACCACGACTCGGTATGCAAATCTACTGTCCTTGTGACTGCCTCCAAGGAAGGATCCTGATGATCGTCCCAATCCACTGGATTCAACTCTGTTCCAACTACTGTCTCATAGTCTTCTCTCAACACACTACGATCATCCTCCAATTGATCGGGAATATCAAGGCCTCTCCATCTGATATCTCTCATCATGTTCACCGACAATCTTGAGAAAGCTAGCTTTCTCACGTGAAAATCATCCTTTGCATTGGCCCAAAAGTCCTCTATAGTGGGAACATGCTTAAATTCGCTTCCATGAGATGCCTTGATAAGACCAACAGGGTCGAATCCTTGCCTTGCTCTGTACCATCCTAGATGATACCACTCCAATTCCTTTTCCGCAGCCTCAAAGGTGGCCCGATTTGGGCAACTATCATTGCCAATTATAATTGAGAAGGAAACGCCTGTTTTCCCCTCATTCCTCATTACTCTATCATAGTGCTCAAGCTGCCTAGCCAATTCCATCAAAACTACCTTGTCGGGCGGGTATCTTGGAAGCCTCTTGGGACAAACTGTACTTCCTGCCACTCTAATGTATGTGAATTGCGGGAATTGGATGAACCAACTCCCAAACTTCTTAATTCTTGCTTCTGCTTCTGATGAAAGTCTCTTAGCATGCGCCCCTTGTAATACCCTTACTGTCTTCATGGCGAATGCATCGCAAAACATCTTGTAATCCTTGTTATTGTGCAAATGAAGCTGCGGATAGCATTCATGCACCAAATATTGCCCCGGCCCATTACCAATCTCTCCTAAGGCCCTAAGTCCCGGACTCTCATACAATCTAGCAATTAAGTAAAACAGATAGGATCCCATGTAGAATTGCCTTTGGTTTTGAACTGTTCTAAGTTGCAACTCTAAATTTTCACTTATGATCCTAGCCCAATCAAATTTTCCTTTTCCCTTTTCAATTTCATCAATGAAGAAGTACATCCAGTTTTCGAATTGCATAGCTTGAGCTAGGCCCATGATCCAGCTGAGAAGAACAATGAGATCGCCATATTCCGGCTTGAAATCTGCCACTGTAAGCCTTGTTGATTTGTTAACTCCTTTCCTTCCTTCGTGTATCCAATTCCGCTTTAGATGTGAGAAGTAGGCCTCTTGGTTACCTTGAAATGATTTGGCCGCCTGATCCACCATTACAACTGTCATGCCCTTGCTCTGGGGAATATTAAATGTCTCTTCAATTGCTTGTTCGCCAATGTTGGCCAACACTCTCTTCCCTTCGCCAAAAATGATGGATTTACTGTCTAGATCAAATCTGGATGCACACTCCATAATCAATTCCGGACAAGGCAAAGTAGGAGGAAAAGCTGCTGCATGTACAATTCCGCTCTTGTATATCCTCTTTGCCAAGGGGGATTGTCCTTCCTTTAGTCTGTCCCTCATCCGTATCATGTCCACTGTAGCGATATTAGTATCGGTTATTTTCTTCATTTTCGAGAAGAAGGAAGTTTTGGGCGTCATATCCTCTTTGTCTTTCTTAGCGTTTGCCCGCTTGGGATTCTTACTTGCACTATCATCCTCCATGCTCGTCGCCCTATTACAGGATGGTAGAGTGGTGGACCAAAAGGCAAGAAGAACCAAGTAGTGCAATTCTTAGAAAAGAGCGAAAGAATGGATGTTAGCTTAAGCACTCCTTGCAACTCTAGATGATGACTTTCACCTTAACTAATAATCTTACAGCAACTTTTCGGAACCCGGGATATGACATCAAAGAATTACAAATCCCTTTGCAAATTAGAAAACAAAGCCTCTAAGCTTATCCAACACTTGCCTTCTATGCAAAAACCAAACTTTCATATGTATCTCTTCTCCCAACAAAATTGCCCAAATCTGATATAAAAATTGCAGCCCCTCTAGAAAATCAGAATTTTGTCTTCCACAAAATTCGGCTCCCACAAAATTCGGCTAAGCATGAAAAAAAATCTGCCCTTCCACAAAATTCGCCCAAGCAAAGAAGGAGCAAAATCTGTAAAATCTGCCACCTAGGGCACAAATCGCAGCCCACAAAGTGGAGCAAAAATCCCCAAAAACGCAAAAAATCTGGCCCTTAGACAAATCGCCCAACAATGGCAATGGAGAAATTGCCCAAAAATCGCCAAAAAACTGCCTTCCACCAATTTCGGCCAAGTTTGGAAATCTGCCCTTGCTTCAAATTCGCCCAAGCATGAGGAGCAAATGAATTGATGAAAATGAAATGGGAGGGGACTCCCTTTATAGCAGCTTTCACCTTCCTCCCAGGCTGGCCGACTTGGTCCTATAGAGAAAAAAAAACCAAAATTAAAGCTAAGTTAGTGGCCCACTTTAAATACTTTGCCAAAAATTTAATTTTCTAAAATGAAAACTGCACTTTTAATTTACTAATTAACCACAAATTGCAAAACGAAATTGAATGGTGCCTTGGGGATGCTAAAAATTTCTATTTAATGAGGGTTTGCTAATTAATACATCCTTGAAGTTGAATTTTGGCTAACCAAAAGCCATTTCTTAATATTAATTTACCAATTTCATTAAATACCAAAAGCTTTCAAGGCAAATTTAATCTATTAAAGCCAATTTTTGCAATTTTCCTCTAAATCGATTTTGCTAAATAATTAAAATTTTATGACAAAAAATAAAATTGCCTCTAGAGTAAAAATCGATTTTGCAATTTAACTTCATCTTACAAAATTAAATTCTATTTCACCAAAAAAAATAAGATTTTCCAAGAACCTAAGTCTAACGAAAAATTTCCTTATTTGAAAATCATTCAAATTTACAATTAAATCCAAATTTTCAAAAGAAATCGTCTAAGTACAAAATTCACAATCTTATCCTGCCAAGTTGAAATCAATTTTGAACTTATTCGGCCTAAGGATAGAACTGATAGCTCTGGAAAATCAAGTTGAAACCGGGTGAAAAATACATCTAACCTTCTCCACTGGCCCTAAAGGCGATTAAAAAGGGGGTCCCCAAGATTTTGGGGCGATGTGTGAAAACCTCACAACAATATGTAAGTAAACTAACAATGTTGAGCAGTAAACAAAACCATACACAGAGAACTCATAACACCATTATTTGTTAGCTAAGGAAACCTTGGCCAAAGGAAAACCCCGGTGGGGATGGTACCCACAGAATGATCCATAAAAAAATCTTGTTAAGGATATTGACCCTGTTAGGAGTGTATCAAATACATATAGTGTCTTAAGTCCTTGTTAGAGGACTAGGCCCTATTAAAAGCCTCAACCCTGTTAGGAGTTGGTAGAACAATCACAATGTATGCAAAAAGAGCCCACTGCCCTAACATTCAATATACAAATAAGTTTCTTCAACAAGAATAGATATACATACAATACTGTCTCACTGTTGTGTTTCACACTTCCTCTGATCATACACCAAATTTCACATTATACAAAGCTCGCATATCACATATATTTCCTTTACAATAATTTGCATCACTTTATCGCTTCTACTTTAGCTGTGCAAGATATGATCTTTACTTATACCTTGCAAATTATCAAAACTCTTGATCAATTGGCCTTGAAGCTTCCACACGCTTGGCTAATTATAAAAATAACTCAAGGTTAACATCTAGGATGTCATCCTATCATAGTTAAGCAATTATTTTGTTACCAACATAATTTCTTAAGCCGTACAATTCATTTTACTGCCGTGCCCTGTTTTGTTTTGTTAATTACCTGTACTGGTAATTCCTCTGTAACTATCACCGTACTGTTTGTACAGATCTGCGCATTGACATATATGATCATGACACTGTCAACTATCAGTCCTCAACTGCGCATGTGCTAACTCGGACTCTATCATCCGTACATATTGAATCTATCTAAATCTATCTCTGTGTTGCTGCAAACTGTCCAATACTGAAGACAATTTTTTGTCTCTGATTTCACAATGGAATACCAAAACATATATGTTGCCATAAATATAACACTCACTTATCTACCTAGCCATATTGCCAACACAACATGTTATATCTTGTCTTTGGTGTTTTGGTTATGTTTCAGAAATGACGTTGTTCTGTCAGGTTTTGCCTTGGCCCTTCGGATTGGGCATTACATACTATATTTTGTGAGTAATGAACAACCAATCTCAAAGAAAAGCTCCAATCACAAGATTTTTAAGTATTCTATAGTGTTGGTGTAATTTATTGTTATTAAATATGTTTTAATCAGTAAGAGGCCTTTGTAGTATTTTGTATTAACATTTCTAGGTTTTATGATCTTTGCCATTACCAAAATATATTTGATACTTATGGAAGTACAATAGCAGCTGTCCTATGTTTTCTATCTACTGCAGCGTTGCATGTTTAAAAAAATACAAAAATGAAATTTGCATGTTTTATGAAAATATCAAAAGGGTTTGTTACACTAAGTCAAAACAAACAAGAATGTAAAGAGACAACTGAAAATGGTGCATCGCAGAACATTTTTTAAGTCCAAGTAAATTGTTGCTATAATCAAAAAGACAATTTTTGAAATCCAGTCTTCTAGAAGCCATAGATTTTGCATACAGGCTCAAAACAAGGTGTCTGTTTTATGTGCTTGCATAATTTATCAAGAGGATTCCAACTATGCAAAATATAGAACGTTTGATGCCAACAAAGCCCTGTTTTGGAGCGACAACAAACAATGTACTCAATTGTTATGTAATCCAAAACAAAATTAAATCCTTTTATAGATCACATTACCTTTGAAAAGATTGTTAGCTTATTGCGGCCAATAATTTGTTGTCAATGAAAAGTGAACAAACATGAAATGAGTGATCCAAGAAGGCAGGAAGCATAGAAAACAGTCTATTTAAATATGTTGGTAATAATTGAAGATACAAGGCCATGGATTAAAAAATTCAAAAAGTTAAGGCTGCAATGGGGTAGCTAGAATGTAGCTAGAATGTACGTAAGAGATGTAAAATGTGGACTAGTCCAAGTATGAGCTCATGAAATAGTCATTTATCTTACGATCTTGTTGAGTATTAAACATGAAACTAATGTCCTCTATTAACATTGACAAGAAATGAACATTGAAAACAACTAAACAACATTTTCAGAAGAAAAGTAGAAATATATGATGTAGTGAAACAAGAACAAAAAACCCACCACCCAAAGAAGTGAACGAGGGTTTCGAGTGGTGATATTATCTGTCACCAACTTAAATCCTTGATGTGCATCAATTATCTCAACTATTGTCATTGCACCAAGCAAGAAGAATACTATCTCACTAACTTCTGCAGATGTTGTGGTCAACTCCTGGACAGCTATATCAGGTGATGGAGCCTGGCATACAAAATTAATGATTGATAACTCATTAGCAAATGGAAATATATTAAAAGATACAAAAAGAGAAGAAGACATGTGGCCTTTTTCTGAACTTTTCTGAAAAAAGTTAAGGTTCATCTATGTTCTTATATGAATCTAAGGCTGAAAGGAAGAGCTGCGGACTCTATTTAAAGTGGAGTAAAAAAAATATTGAGTTGCTAGTTCCACATCTCTTCTGAAATATCGATTAATAATGAACAATAAATAGCACAATAGGAAATCAAGCACAGAATAAATCATTATTTAAGTCCTAAAACATACTAAAAATAGAAGACTTACTCCAATACTCCTAATCACCCATAAACTAACAGCCATCAAAAGTCCAACACCACTCTTATTAAAGGCAATTGATTCCTCAAAGATAATTCCAGCATATCCCAACGCAAAAACGAATACCATTGCAAGATTCTGCATTAAACAAAAATTATATTTTCATTAAGCATAGACAGGTTCACATATAAATGGTTTTAACTGCATTGTTAATAACACTTCAATGAAATAATCATTGCCAAATCTTTAAGCTCATTCTGTAATGAAGTAGCTAACATGCATTTCAAAGGCACCTGATTATCAGTTACCCAAGAATGATTAATAGCTGCTGCTCCAACAGCGACAGAGCCAAAAATAGAAAGAGCCTTCAGTAAGTCAGTCTTTGGCTTGTAATTAGCTTCATAATCAACTGAATCCATTTCATCCACTGAACATAAAGGATCACATGTTCCATATCCTGACTCCAGGCCCTGCAATGGCAGTTCCGGTAATTTTAGCAGCTACAACATGCAACAAATTTAACTTAAGGAAATCTTTTCCAGACAGAGAACAAAAAATTGATACAGCAATTATCAAGCAAAGAATATTTCACGTTCTGCTTGCAAGTTTTCAAGACTTCTAGCAAGAACCTCCAAGCCACAGACAAACACAAGGAGATTAAATTATATTAATACGTTATTACCAGAAAAAGGGGCAAGCTATTGATAGGGAGGCAAAAACAGGTGCATGTAGATGGTATTATTTGTATTAGTTATATTTTGAATATCAGCAATGGATGTGATAATATGTAATATCCTTCTATTAGGATTGCCATAATTTTTTCCGTAGAATCACAAATCTTATTAAAATATGAATTGTAAGATGGTTAAAGATATAGCTTTACCAATTAAGAGGCCTTTTAAGTTTTGAACAAGGCAAGTCTCGATTTAGGTCCTACAATCACCAAATAGGGAACAAGTGCAAATATAAAAACTGGCTATATTGTTAATGAAATATAATGTGTTATTATAAATTGATAGTGCATATGAAAGAACACACTTATAGAATTTAACTTCCATACAGATTGGTGGAAAGATTTCAATAGGGTGCCCTTAACTCAAACTTAAGCCCAAGGGCAAAAACTCTATCCCCCTTAATCCTCTACTTCATGGGGTTGCCGTACCTAGTGAGGCCTCACCATTCCCTCTTATTCTCATTGCTCTCCATCTACCCTTCACATATATTGGCTTCATATGATGTAACCCATGCCCATCCCCCCACAAGCCTTATCTAGTACCTTTGTATTACGTAGCCCATGTCCATTCCACCCAAGGCCTTATCTAGTGCCTTTAAATGATGTAGCCCATGCCCATTCCACAGTAGACCTTATCTATTGCCTTTGTATGATGTAGCATGATATGTTCCACAACAAGACTTACCTATCTTGCGAGGTACTAATACCTGACACAGTGCAAGGTAGGAGAATCCCCAAAGGAGATGTCCAAACCCCCAGCAAATAACCACAAAGCGGAAACACAACAACAAGCAACATCAATGCAAGACAAATGCAAGATTTGATACCAATTCACAACTCTTTATTTATAGATATAACTGATTACATGCAATATGCCCGGCTATAAGGCATTCCAGGTTAGGGCCAAATACAAACAGCAATTACAATACTAGTTATGCGAGATCCCGCAAGATCCAGTTACAAACCCAATCCCAACTAGTCCAGATACTCAACTAGATAAGAACACCAAGAAGAATCCACACTTGTACCCTCAGGTCCACCAAGCAATCCTCTGTTTCTCAAGTCATAGCCCTAGCTCTTCAAAATTCGCATCTACACTTCATCTCCTTCTCAAAGCTAGAATGATCAACCTCTGCCCTGTCCTCCTCCTACCTAAAGACACTACAAGACCCCTTACTTATACCTAACTAAGCCATAAGTCAGCCCAACTCATTACAAACTATATTTTAACCCTTACGTTAAATATAGGTCGAGCCACAAGTCGGCTACAACACTAAATTAAATACCCATACATAAATTAAATGTCAAAAGTCAGCTCACAGACAACTCGGCACCAACAGAAACCAAGACCAAGCCAAGCACCAGTAAATTCCTAAGCAAAGCCGAGCTCCATAGACCATGCTGAGTTTCAAAGACCATGCCATGCTGAGTTTCCAGACCATGCCGAGCTCTCAGACTATGTCGAGCTCCCAATGTACGCCGAACACCAGTATCTACCAAGCTCCACAACACTTAACCAAAATCCCTCCAAACATGCAAGATTGCAAGCAAACCCAAGATGCTCCTGCATCAATACCACTTTTCATGACTATCCTTCACAAATAGTGTCTTTGTATGATGTAACCCATGCCCATTCCACTGCAGAGCTTACCTATTGTCTTTGTATGATGTAGCATGGTCCATTCCACAACATGACTTAGCTATCTTACGAGGTATTAATAGTAATACCACTTTTCTTGTTACCTTTGAGAATAATATATTATTCTCCCAATTGTTCTCCCCTTTCTTTTATCTTTAAATGAAACTTTATCTTCCTTAATATCTCCTTTGAGTGTAGGGAGTCACAACTCTTCATTTATTAATGAACTTATGAAAGAGTCATACCCTTTGGTTATGAAAAGATACATTTGTTTGACAATTAAAAAAAATTTGTGTTAACCAAGGGGGTGTCTCCACTACCCACCTAGCAGCTCATTTTGGGGCAAGTGGGGCAAAACTAGTGCACCATTCAAACCTAGGGCAGTCTCAAACATAAGACCATAGGGGTAATCCACGACCTCAAGATCGACTACTGCACCAGATGGGTTGAGCTATTTGCCTCTCTCTCACTTATTAAATCTATCTTTACTACTTTTCGAATTTACACATATCCCATTCAAGATCTACATATTCTCTTCTTATTTTCTTCTTTCCTTCTCAATTCTTATTATACATTTTCCCTAGATCTCAACACTCCTTTTTTGCTCCATTCCATTTGATCCTTCTCCTCTATATCCTCTCATGTGAGGGTGAGGTTACATCCCTTAATCATGTTTGTCTCTTGGCAAGAGTCAGTGACCCATCGTAATCGTCCCTCTTTCGAAAAGTCATAACCCTTCGTAATTACAACCCTTTCAAAGAGTCACAACCCTTCATAATCAAAACCCTTTTGAAGATTCACAAGTTTTCCACTTATGCCTTTTGACCTTTCGTTTAACTTAACTAATATTTAATTATTTTTAACATTATTCTTTTGTATTTTTTATTTAATTATTATTGTTTATTATTTAATCATATTTCAAGAAGGCAACATGATATAATATGGTTCTAGTTGCATCCATGGAGGAGATTATATAAACATTTGCACTTAAGGAAAGGAATAGCAAGTGGGACTTATTTCCTTATTCCAATTTCTTTATAAGCGCATTTATAAATAAATGAATCAGTTATGATATAATATTGCAACCTTGTCCAATTACTCAACAAATATGTGATATCCCAATTTCAGAACAAAAAAAATGTGTAAAAAAATAGGCAAGGAAAAAAGCATAACTTGTCAAGCAAGAGCCTACAACACAACAACTTGTGAGCCTCTCATGTGGGAGGTCTTGGGTTCGAGTCTAATCAAGCTTAACACATGATAATAATTAATTTCAACAAATAATAATAATCAATCTAGGCTTCAACCCATTACCTATCAAAAAAAAAAGCAAACCTTGCCTTTGTGAATAATTTGTATTTCATATAGTTTACGATTGATCTAATGATAGATGAAGTTGGCAATCACCAAGGCATCCATCCACCATGTAGACACCTTAGCTCTAATGTTATGTACAAGTGACCTCTCAATGATCACTTGTATATATCACCACAGTAGTGGGTTGTATGATGGACCGATGGCTTGATGATCAATTTTACAACCATCATGTTGTGCACTAAATTGATTTCTTATGCAATGCAATCAACATAAATGCATCCATTCATGATATGCCATCATATGCATATGCATAAATTAATTGTCATACATACATACACGATGGATGCATATTTGTATCATTTATGCATACATCCATCCTGATGTGATTGCATAGTAATCATTCATACCATTGCATCATATTCCATATTACATCATCCTAATAACAATATCATAGCACCAACCTTCATTCATATCATGATCATTGACACTGTATCTAGGATTAAACATAATATCAGTTCAGCCTGTTGGTGAACAGCAAGTAAACATATAACTTAACAAAGTAAAGTATTATTCATTCATCAAATGCTTTCGTCCAAAATAATAATATTCAATACCAACATGGTGCCAATTACATAAGTGTATGCCATATTTATAACATCCAACACGGTGCCAATGAAGCGGCACAGTCGTACCTGTACCCATAACCATCTACCTACCCAATTCATCAGCCAACATCATCTCCCCCCCCCCCCAAAAAAAAAAAAGTCATCTCCTAGCAACTCAAAACTGACAAAATTAGGAGACATACAAATATAGAAACAAACATAGACTAGGGAGGAGGTTGCATCCCTGAAGTGTTCAGCAGCTGGCGCAACTCGTAAACTTGATTGATGCGTATACATAAGTCCTTTTGTATCCAGGTGTTGATCTCCACAACCTCGTTCAGTAGAATTGTTGCCTCCATAGCCTGAGTCTGAGTCGCCTGCAATCCTTTTTCAGTCTTCCTTGTCTTGCAAGAGCACTGCTTGCTCTGTTGCCCATGTTGCCTATTGACTAGCCAATTCAGTAGCTAACTCCTCTCAAGCCTTTGCCTCGACTGCCTTGGACCTCGAAGTTGCAACCCTCTCTACTTCTCTATCTTCCTTTGCACGCCAATGAGCATAGTAGACGTCTTTATAAGCCCCTACTATCTCATGTGCAAGCTTCTCCATAACAGTGTTGCACGGTCCCAACTCGGATTTTGTAGTCCAATCTGCCAACATATCTGACGTTTCCACGGCTGGCCATCCTCTGCCATCAAAGCAAGCGCAGAAATGCTCCGGGCAGCCCCTCTAGATATAGGCTCGGATCAACTGCAACTCCCTTCTACGAGTCAAAGCATGTTGTACAATAATTCGACCTCTCTCCAACACATCCTCTGTGGCCCTAATGTATGCCACGGTTCTCTCCTCATCCAACCCATAATTCAGCCTATCCTCAGTATCGGCATTCTGCTCCGTATCCATCTCTGTCTCTGCCTCCCTCTCTACCCCTGTTGTGACAACCACGTCTACCTCCTGTGCAGCCCCTTCATCTTCGAACGCATCCTAGGACTATGCCACTCTCCACTCTTGTGGCTCCAAAATGGCAGATACTCCTGTCAATACTTTCTCCCTCCCATACTTCCACCATGTCAAGGCTGATCACCTTAGCCTAAATTTGGCTACCTTAACTCTTTGTGCTTCAACCACACCTTCACACTTAAAGTGATTCTCCATCCCTTCAATCCACTCCATTACTAGTTCAGTATCCATCTTCCCACTAAACAAGGGAATCCCTTCTAGGGCTTTTCCCCCTAATACCTTCATGGCCTTTAGGAATGGCTCTTCATCTATTGGAGGGTCTGGTTCAAGGATAATATCTTCTTCTTCAACCTTCTCTTTACCCTTACTGCTGCTTTCACCTTCTTGGTCTTTCTTCTTAGCTGCCTCAGCAACTTCTTCTAATTTGGTTTTCATTTCTTCTGGGACTTAATCAAGGATTCTATTTCTCTCCTTTTGCTCACCCATTTCTTTGGAAAACTCTGCATTGGTTATCATGATTGCTTCTCCAACTGATTCTTCAGTCTGAAACATCTAACCACAAACCCAAACCTTCTTGCTCTAATACCACGTTGATGAAAGTCTAGATAGTTTGCTTGCTTAGTCCTTATCTTCTCCAGGACTTGCTTAGGCTTTCCCTTGGCCTATTAGGGTTCACTTTAATACCCTAACCTCTTGAGGATCTCTATCCTATCCTCTAACTACTCACTACCTAGTTACACAAAGCATTTTTGCTTCTTCCTTCACCAAATGCCTCTACAAACTAACTAGCGAACTTCAATTTTTGATCCATCTTGTTCATTTCCACAAGTACATGGAGTGAGGGGATCATACATGAGATGTTAGACTTCTCCTAGGTTTTTGGACACAAATCCCACAAGTTTTCCTCAAGTACTTTGCATCTACACCACAACTGTCAAAAACAGGCCTAATTGAATTAGCCCTCCTACTTGGGTTTTTGGACCATAACTTTAAATTTCTCTCAACAAAGTGACAAACAAATTATGGATTCGAGTATCCTTTTGGAAAACCTAAAGGATTTTGTGAGGTTCAGGTCTCCAAGCCATTCGTACACCTAAAAGCAATTTTTATGCCTATAATTAAGGATTTCACATTGAGAATAACAGTGCTGACTAGGGTCTAATCATACCCTTAACAAAACTTGTTTTGAAACTTTCTCCTCTAGCATATAGTATCATCACTCACCCCTATCCATTCTGCAACTCATGGTTTGAAGTATCTATCACATTCAAACCTCCAAAAGCTTCTTGACAACACTGTGATTGCCTAACCAAGTGACTGTGACTCGCCTAGGGCATCACATTAAAAATGGTTAACCAGCATTCCAGGGCCCCAAAAGCTATATACAAAAGTTATATACATAATGTACACAAGTTCCACTTCCATTCCCCTTAAGGCTGTGATGAATCCAGGGTCAGAACTCACGAGGGAGACATTTTTGCAAAAACTACCAAGACTGGAACAGCACAGTCTGATTGCAAAAGATTTTCAAAAGATAATCAAATGAACTTCTACAACCTAGCAATCTTAAACAAAAAGAACTCTACAAACATGAACTACAATAATCCAAAGTAAAAACTCAAACTTCAATCTATTTTTGTGAATATGCAATCTAAAACAAGTAAAACTGTCAAAAGTGGGGCAAAATTTGTGGTTTTCAATAACAAAACTTCTTTCTTACAACCTCCAACCTCTGCAATGAGTGTATTTCGTTGTTTTATAAGTTTACCAAGAGGTTTCAGACAGTTATATTATCTATCAACCTCAAATCCGCAATGTGTTCAATTCTTGCCAAAATGTTGTCATGCAACTTTTCAAAGTTGCTGACAACTTTTGCATTTTTGCAATTTTAAGACATAACCCTTGGAATCTTCCCAATAGGTCTAACATGGTCCATTTATGATGTCTAGTTAGCCTTTAGAGCATCAACCCACAAGTTTTTGACCACTTTGCCCTATTTGACAACTTTGTCAAGATTTGACATCTTTTTGACAACTTTCTCATCTTTTGCTCCAAATGGTATATAGGATCTCCAATCCATGAAAGGGGATGTAAAAACATCATGGAGGACAAGATAAGTTAAAAAGCATACCTTCCACAGGCTTTTATGGTCTAAGACCCATAACCCCTAACACAAGCAACATTAAGCAAGCAAACCAAAACCTCGTAGAATGGATTGAACCTAATCAACTCCACCTAGGAACAAACTCACCAATGACCTTGAAAGGTCCAAACTCGCACTCCTGATTATGGTCTAAGACCCATAACCCCTAACACAAGCAACATTAAGCAAGCAAACCAAAACCTCGTAGAATGGATTGAACCTAATCAACTCCACCTAGGAACAAACTCACCAATGACCTTGAAAGGTCCAAACTCACACTCCTGACTTGGTTAGATTCATTACATGCCAAAATCAAAACTAGAAACCAAAACAAGGAGCTTTGACTAGGCGCTCCTACACCATTCTCCTACCTGAGGATTGGTGAATTTGATGGTTTCCCGAAGAGACTCCCTTGATATCCTAAAGATAAGGTAGTCCTCGTTGAATTGTGTAGGCAAATATTGGAAGTCAATACCTTGTGTTCTAATGTGAAGAAGATTGTCGAGATTCCTTTTCCAATTGTGCTAGGACCTTATTCTTGTGCCTCAAGGTCAGATGCCTGGAACTTAGTCAAAGCCTTTGAAAAAGGAATTAAATTAAGTGACTATGAAGTTATAAGGCCCCGATATGATCCAGTTAGCTTTGTCAAAGATTATCTAAAGCTTGGCTATGCTTACAGGCATGTCCTAGATATTGAAGATTATTGGGTCAAATGTCATAATGAGGACCAAACCAGAGAAAGGTACTAGTCTAGGTTAACACTAGATGAGATAAAGTTGTATAATGACACTGTTGATATTAGTGATCTTACAAACGATGGCTCTCACATGCATCCCTCAACCTATGAGCAAATCAAGGACACTCCTATAGTGTCGATTTCGCCTGATGGCCCTGTTATTGATACAATGGAGGTTCTCATGAGTGGAACCATTAAAAGGACAGACAAATGGGTTGAATGGACCAGCAAGAAGAACAAGAACTAGAGCCACAAGTTCTATTAGTGGAGTAGCTTTCGGAACAGCTCAGTCATCTGCTGCTACATCAACATTAGCTGGACCAACACAATCTGTTGGTGGAGGGGGAGACCAACCTCCTAAGAAGAATGTACAAATCACTCCAACCTGTGGAGGAGGATCTTTGCCAGATACCAAAAAAGTTGGAGATAAAGAGGCAGAGAAAAATAGAGATAAAGAAAAGGAGAAGGAGAAATCAGTAGCCAAGGGCTCCTCACCTGTGCCAGTCCTTGAAGGTGACAACAACCCTTTGGATGGTCAGGAACAGGAAGCATCTCAGCAAGGTGATACTCTAGCCCTCTCCATTACTAAAGCAACTCCCCTTCCATTTCCTAGTCAGGGCAAGGTGACACCCCCAGTGGCAAGGAAGCTCTTTGATCCAACAGCCCTGCAATCAGCACTCAATGTCGTTTCAACTCAGTCTTGGTTGGAAGAGACCATTGATAGAAAGAAGAGGAGATGTGAGGAAGGTGCTCCATCTGAAGACCTCATTGTACAGGCAACTCAATCTGAGCCAGTGTCAAAGAAGGCAAAGAAGCAGAAGACTCCAACAGCATTGGCAACAGATTTTTCTACTAGTTACAAGCTAGTGGAGATTGCAGAACCTTAGAAGAAGGGAAAATTTCATGAGTTAACTCCTAAAAAATTTCAAATTAGAACGGTTGACATAGGCATTCCAGTTCATAATTCTATGGCCAACATCTGCAAATAAACAAATGTAAAGATTGAAGACAGATTGGAGGAGTTAAGGTCAAAGAAACAGGTATTGAAAGCCTCAAATAAAGACTTAATGGATTACATCAGAGCTTCTCTTGGAAGCACATCTATAAGTACATTTGACCCAAGTGCAAAAGAGGACAAAAATTTATCGCTTAAGCTACAGCAAGAGAGGCAATTTGGTCAAGTTAGTTGTGCCTGGATAGATGAATTGAAGATCCAAGGTCCCCCTCTCATTCAAAACCTTGGAAATCTGTTACTAGACATAGATAGATTGAGAGAAGCAGTGTCAAAACACCAGACTTCAATGAAGAGAGAGTCAGAAGGCCTAACAGAGCAATTGGCCTTGTTACAAGAGGTGATTGACATGAAGACTAATGTTGTTGTGACCCATGGAATACTCAAGTCGGGTCAAGAACCATTGCTTCATTGGAAGCAATCGATGGAATTCAAAATTGACAATTCAATACGTCTGAGCATGAATTAAAGGGTGTCTATGATTTAGTGAAGAAGGTAATGGATAAGATATTCGAACATTTAAAGGTTTTGCACATTGAATCATATGTCACCAACAATGGCCAGCTGGTAGACATCGAGCGAACGAAGACTAAGTTTCTAGCATTCCTCGAAGAAGCTACTGATCTGGCAAACTTCCAAGTGGCAAAGATTGTGGAACTCACAGCAATGGATTGTGTTCTGAAGCGTGCAACAGAGAAGCTTCAATCAAGGATCTCCAGAGTCGAAGAATTGACAGAAATGCATGATTATTGGATGATTAGAGCTAATAACATTCTCATTCCAAATGTCTTGGAGTTGAAGAATGTAACTGATGCAATGAAGGCCTACAAAGCTAAATCCGTAACTCCAAAGAAAAACTGATGCTCTGGCAAAAGTATTACATTCTCCCTACAAAATGTGACAAGTGTCACACTCTCTCTCTCTCACCTTCTGATATTGTAGCCATATTTGGCATTCTCCTAGTAGGCATAAACTTTGTAATGGATCACTGACCAGTCAATCCTATTCTTAGAATACATCTGTTCAAAGATGCTCTATATGGTAATCAAGAAATATAGCAGGCCAGTTCTAAGGGCCTATAAATGATACTTTTTGGGAAGTAAATAAGATCGGAAAAATTTTGATGTGGGCAAACCCCTGTACCTGGGACTACTGTGAGAGACTCTACGTCCATGATTTGATTCTGTCATTCATATTAGTTTAGTTTTAGCTCTTGCATGATTTGGAAATGAAATGTGTTGTTAATGAAAGCCCTACGATTGAAAATAAACTAGGATTTGTTACTATCTTTTAATGGTTATATGATATATTACCATCATTTACAGTGATAAGTAGGAGATGATTTCTACAGCAAGTCATATTGTGATATTGCTATCAAGATTTAACTATGTGATTTTTGAGTCAAACTCATTGACCCATGTTTCATGAGTAGTGATTCAACATGAATCCATCTCTCATGAGAATATATAGAACACTTGGCACTCATTGGATCTAGATGATGCTCACAGGGGTGAAGCACCGGGACTTCCCAGGAGATCACCCATCCCAATACTACTCTAGCCTAAGCGCGTTTAACTGCGGAGTTTCCTCCATGGTTAAACCCAAAGCTTGCAACCCAATTTGCAAAACCTTCACCAAGTGTTGTGCCTTATGAACCATTCATTAGAAAGCCCTTTAAGCTCATCAATTGATAAGTAGGAGATAATTTCCACAACAAGTCAAATTGTGATATTGCTATCATGACTTAACTGTGTGATTTTTGAGTCAAACTCATTGACCCATGTTTCATGAGTAGTGATTCAACATGAATCCATCTCTCATGAGAATAAATGGAACACTTAGCACCCATTGGATCTAGGTGATGCTCACAAGGGTGAAGCCCCAGGAATTCCTAGGAGGTCACCCATCCCAGTACTGCTCCAGCCTGAGCGCACTTAACTACGGAGTTTCCTCCATGGTTAAACCCAAAGCTTGCAACCCCATTTGCAAAACCTTCACCAAGTGTTGTGCGTTATGAACCATTCATTAGAAAGCCCCTTAAGCTCATCAATTGATAAGTAGGAGATAATTTCCACAACAAGTCAAATTGTGATATTGGTATTAGGATTTAACTATGTAATTTTTGAGTCAAACTCATTGACCCATGTTTCATGAGTAGTGATTCAACATGAATCCATCTCTCATGGGAATAAATGGAACACTTAGCACTCATCTGGAGTAGTAGTGGGATGAATGACCTCCCGGGAAGTCTCGCTACTTCACCCCTATAAGCATCACCTAGATCCAATGAGTGCTATGTGTTCCATTTATTCTCATGTGAGATGGATTCATGTCGAATCACTACTCATGAAACATGGGTCAATGAGTTTTGACTCAAAAACCACACAATTAAATCCTGATAGCAATATCACACACCATTTATAGCGTTTCCTAATTTCCTCTATTCTGTGCAAGCTTGTTTCATGTGCACTTTCATTGCTGTGTGAGAGGCTTGGGATTTGGTTAATGTAAGCTGCTGAGTAGGAAGCAAACAGTTGCTGTGAAATCTCAATAACTTGGGCAATCTGGGTATTGTTAGTTAATCACATTTTCTCTTTGTATGCAGTATGCATCAATCGATAGTTTTGCATTGTTGCATCATGCATTTGGTAGATTAGTAGATTACATTTAGGTGAGGAGCTTAAAAGTAACTCATATATGTTCATAGTTGTGAAGGTCGTGAGTCATCATCTGAAATCCACCTAGAATGCTTGAAGTGTTGGACAATCTAGTCATACCTCTTCTGCTCTCTGGTTAAGAGCATACCCCTAAAATTGTTAATCTATTAAAAACGATATTCATTGCAAATCTTTGCACACAAAGGAGTTGTACCTTTCAATTAAGGGGTCTTTGATAGAACACCTACAATGACCCATTTTGTTGTTAACTACTTTGTCTTTCATCACATTGGGCATATTGAGAGTCAAGGTACAAACCAAATCAAGGAAGACAAATTGTTAACCAACAAGAAGAAAAGAAGAAAAGTGAGAGAAAGGAAGAAAAACAAGAGGCCATAGGTTTGCAAACAGCAGTGAAGAAGAGCTTAAAAGCTTCCACAAATCACATTGGGCAGCGGTATACTTGCATTGAGAGCATCAACGAGTCCATAGCAAATGTTCCAAGGCTTCTCAACTCATTTAAAAGAGGTAAGTGTAAAATTTTGTAGATTTTGTTGGTTTTTTGTATGTTTATAGTCTTTTCATTTATTGTTCATTTTTTAAAATTAACTTTCCAAATTTTGAATTTTTCTAAAAAAATATAAATTGCATACTTCAACAAGAGAACTAGAACAATAGAAAATCCTAGATTCTTTTTAGCGTTGAAGTTGATGAAATCCAACTCCGAAGACGCCCAAGATCACCTACATGCAAAAACCTATCAAAGGGAAGCCAAGGAAGGAAGAGCGTGGAGCAAGGGAATAAAACCCTAAACGGACATGAGAGACCAGAAGATATTGCAACACAAAAAAATATATATTTACAATATGCAATGAGATATGAAAATACAATGAGGGAGCTCGAATATAAAGAGCTCAAGGAATCTCCTAGAACAAGCTAGAAGACGCTAGGAGATAAGTGTGACAACTAAGCATACATCCACATGAGGTGGAAAGTCCTTGAACAAAGTGAGAGGATAAATATGACTTAGGAGAGAACAAACCCCCGTATTGTCAACAACTTATAACAAACTCCTAGACTACAACTAATTAATAAATGCATTTACCTAAGTAAGCTTAAGTAAATAGAATAAATAATTAGTAAATTAATTATTTACTCTAACATTGAGGAAAAATTCTAAACATTTATTTATAATATTTTCTAAAAACAATGTAGGGTTCGCTGATTGTTCTAAATTCTTGCTTTGAAAATTGAGAATTTCCAAGCAAAAAACACAACGCACAAATGGACAGGTTGTTTTTTTCTATTAGTTTATAGTTTTATAAAATACAATTCACAAATGATAATTTGTTCTTTGAGTGCTTTGTAAGTAGTTAGAGTACGTTTGTCTTGAACCATCTGGTTCAAGAAGGGTAGGTTTCCTTTCTATTGGTTTATTTTTAGTTGCCTTTAAAGCTAGCAGGATAATTTGCCTTAAAAAATTTTGGTGGCTTTGGTGGCTTTGGTCTTAGAGTAGAAGTTGTTAGTGTAGTTGCGTCAGTTTGCAGATCCACCTTGGATCCTTTGACCCAACTGTTTAGTCACTTAGATGTTTAGTTTTCTTTGGCTTAGGCATTCCATTCTTGGTTAGTTTAGTTTAGAGGGATCCCAATTTGTGAGAAAGGTGATGGCTTACAAGGCACACTTTGTTATTTCTCTTGGTAGATTTGTTTGGTTTTCCCTAGATATCAATCTATCAAGTTCCCTTGAATTGGAGATTGTTCCTAATAACCTTCTCTTTCAAAAATGAGTTGTCCTAAATTTGGAACGGAGTCATACAAAGTGTTTTTGAGTACCTAGGTCATTTGATTACAACATTTTACTCACAATTAATAGTTTTTGAGTCATTGGAGTCTTGTGGGAGGAGTTAGTGAAAAATCTTAATGCCCGCTTAAGTGCCACTACAATTCTTGAGCCCTTGCCACTTCAAAAGGTGTAAAATAGCAATACCAAAGAATAAAAAGGAAAGGAAATGAAATGTTTGGCATGGGTATGTGAATATCCCTATCAGTACTAAAGTGAACAGAACATTATATCCGTTGAAGATCATCACAATACTGAGGAAGCAAACAATAACATATGATCATCAAGACCATCTATCATGTAATGTCCCTACTCAAATCTGATCTCAAAGTGCTGATACGGAACTCAAGGAATATCATCAAACAATTCACTTGCAACCTCCCAGCTTGCTGGTTTATGTGATCAGACTGATATGTTATTTGAAAATTGACTAATGAACGCTTCCAATGCTTGTAAACAACTCTAGTATGCATAAACAATCACTTAGATGCATTTACAACTTCCCTTTTATGCACTTCAATGCTTTCTATATGCAAATTATTCTTCTTCAGCCACTTGACATTATGTCAAACAGTTGGCATTCAAGGAATCTATGACTGTTATAAATTTCAGTTTGCTCCAGCACTTGTGATTGCAAGTATTGCTTGAAGTTCACTTCTAAATGATTTTATCAAACACCTAGGATGTTTATGCAAGTCTTTTATATACTTTCTATGCATAATAATGAATTCTAACATCAAACTAACCACCTACAGCCAAGTGACTTTTCATCATACAACTGGCATACATCCTCATACAATATTCAAATGATCATTACAATAAAATATAACTCCCAAAGGAGGACACTTAATTTGAAATGCTATCTTTCCTACAATGATGACAATGAAAAGATGCCAAGACTCTTGGCTAACATCCACAAGAATAATACTTAAATCTGATACAAACTTTCATCTACAGCCATACCTTCTAATATGCATCTAAATGATAAGAAAAATGCATGGAATATCCAAAAGAACTTGATTGTAGATGGCTGTAATAATTTTCACCAACGCTGCCTTTCCGCTTTGCTATTTCAGATCTGCTTTTTCGCTTTGCTTTTTTGGATCTGCTTTTTCTGATTGCTTTTTTGGATTGTTTTTTTCGGACTGCTTTTTTGGATTGCTTTTTCAGACTGTTTTTTCGGATTTCTTTTTCAGACTGCTTTTTGTACTCAAATATTTTTTCTCAATGTAGCACAAATAGAAGACTGAAGTATCTTCCTCCTAGCTGCAATAATTTAAGTGATATTTCACACCCTCAAAATTGCTATCAATAGGAAGTTTTCGTTTCCTATGACAAAGAAGTAATCTGCAAAAACCCTAGGCTCCACAAAGTGAAACAACAACAACAACATCAAATCTACCTCCCTCTGAATGAAGCCCAAGATGCCTATTTATTCTTTTTCTCCACTTTCTCCAGAAACTTCTAGAACATTATTTTATTTATTAAGTGACTTTATAAAATATTTTATAATTCAAGTCACTTTATTAAATTAATTAAATATAAAGTTACCTTTTAATATTTGTTGATTTGATAACTTCATAAATAATTAACTTAATACCACTTATTTATTTAATTAAAATAATTAATTACTCATCCTCATAAAATATTCATTATTTTGGACAACTTAATTAATTTAATTAATTAAATCAAATTAACTCCAAAAAGGGGACATGACATGTCATCATTTCAACTTTCTATAGATCATATTAATATTTCCAAATTATCAATGGCGTGACATATCTACATCTAGGCAGGTAGATTATGGTTGGGAATAGCAAATAGCTTTAGAGCCATTTAATTATTCAAAGGAGACACAATTTAATGAAGCCTGATTATCAAACTAATGCCCAGTGTCAAATACCTCTAACAGAGGATTGTTATCACAGTTTTAATTTGTATTGTATGCTTTGCTCAATTAAATAAACATAACTAGAAATGGTGACAAGAAGATCTAAATATATCATTCCAATTGGTTACAATACTGCTAACGTAAGGAGTTATCCACCAAACATTGCCAACAACATACCTTAGAAGGATTAATTCATGAGTATAGGAGTTGAGGATTTGAGAGGCACGAAATCTTGAAAATATATCTTCAGTTTTGTCTTGTCTCCTTTTTGTACTTTAAGGTGACAAGTACACAAAATATGTAAATACCCCCATCATATTAGGGAGCTTCCCCTCTCACACTCAAAGAAAGATTTTGATCTGATTGCAATCTCTCCAACTATTGGCAAAAAGGATCAATTTTAAAGTGAATTTTCGCAATGACAAATATGTTTACCGACAAACTAAAAAAATTAAAAATGCATTAAAACTTTAAAAATGCTAAGTAATAAAGTCTATTATACAAATGTTGAAATAAAAAATACTTTCTTGTGAAGGAATCTTAATTGCAAAAGGTTGGAGGAACAAATATCTTGCCCATTGAAGTACCACCATGTACAAGCATCTATAATGTATTGGTCTTAAAGAGCACAAAGACTATGATCTCATCCTCAAATGAAGAATCCAAACTATTTCGTAACATGTTATACACTTCTTGATCTAAGAAAAGTATTTTGAATGCCCACTTGTACCATTAGCAACTTTACGATCTCTATATGGAGTTCTCCATGGCAAAGTAGGCATCTGAGAGCTATAGTATTTGGGAGATAATACAAATGCAAGGAGATGAAATGGTATGTTCATCTTGTTGCAATGATAGTAAATGATTTTATGCACACTTCAGAGAAATGCTTCTTTGAGGTCATTCTCTTTTTGTTCTATTATGACCTTTATTTTTTCTTTCATGAAGTCCATGCAATCATAGTTTTCCCCCGAACATGGATGATCTCTATCAGCAACCTTATAGTGTTCATAGTAGGCTTAGTGAAAGTCAAGACATATACCACATGAATCCACCAATCATTATCAAAGATCAATGTCTTGATCACCGTTTGGGCCCTCTCTAAATTTAAATGCTTCCAAACACTCCAGTAGTTGCTAATAATAAGGGTGCCAAATGCCTCTTGCACCATCATAAGTCATCTCAAGACGGCTGTGTAGGATGCAAATCAGGTCTCAACAACCTAGGATCGTGTAAAAAATATGTTATTAGCATATTAAAAATACGATATTAATATTAAACATGACAAATAAATTAAATAACTAAATTTTATCTACATTCAACATTTCCAACCTTACGAATGCCTTGTGACATATATTGGTGGTTTGTCACAAACATTTGGATCTCCTTACCCTCTTGGTATATCTCTTTCATTAAGTGTCAATTGCCTGCACTACCAAGTTAAGGGAGTGTATAGTGCATAGTATCCAAAAAAAATGTGATCATATCTTTCTTCAATCAAAGGACCTACAATCCTGCAATTTTTTGCATTATCTATATGATGCAGGAGCATCCATGGTTGGCTAGCAATCCAGCATGTTGGGATGTTCTAACTTTGGAGTTGGAGGACTCGGTCAGTGAAGAGGTGGTACTTGGTCATTACTGGGTAGTTGGTATTTGTTGCGTTAACAAAGTGATTCAGTTAATGAAGACACTCGACGATGTTTATGGTACTCAACGTACACTGGGGCTCGGTTATGCTTGGTTGTAGTGTTGACCGAGTAGCTCAATCAATGAAAGGGCTCAATTGCTTCTGGAGGACTTGGCACATACTAGTGCTTGGTCAATCAAGGAGCTCTATTATTTCTGGTGGAATACTGACACTCGGCATGGTTTTCTTTGATGCTCGGTTTGGTCTTGGTTTTGTGTTAACTGAGTTGTTTGTGGTCAGACGAGCTATGCATTTAATTTGGGTTGTGGGTAGTTAATGAGTGTTGTAGCCAACTTGTGGCTTATGTATATATTTAATGTAAGGGTTTATTTTAATTTGTAATGGGCTAGGCCGACTTGTGGTTTAGTTGGTTATAGGTAAAGGGTTTTTGTGGAGTCTTAAGTCATTGTTCATCTAGCTTGGAGAAGAGGATGTGGCAGATGAGTGAGAGAAGGGTTGGTAGCTGAGACTTGGGAAACAAGGAGATTGTTTGGTGGGCTTGCGAGTACAAGTTGAGATCTTCCTTGGAGGTTTCTACCAATGTGAATCTAGACTAGCTAGTGTTGGGATTGGATCTTGAGGGATCTTGCGGAACTGTTTTTTTAATTGCTATTGTATTTGCCCCTAACCCGAAAGACCTTACAGTGGGGCACATTGCATGTAAACAATTATTTTATGAATAAAGAGTTGCATTTGGTATCAAATTGTGTATCTTGTGTTGTGTTTCCACTGTGTGGTTATTGCAGGGATCCAGATTACCTCCAGTAGGGGTACCCTCGGATTCTCACTAGGTTAGATGGGATCAGAGCTCAGTTGTTCCTCAGTGTGTAGACCAAGCACCAAACCAAAGGTAGTTTGCACCAAGACTTGGGTGAAGGCTCGAAGAGAAGGTTGATCTTGTGGAGCTGACTGAACTTCGAGATTTGTGGATTTATTGTTTTGGGCTTGCAAGAATCTTGGAAGATTCCTACAAGAAGATTGGAGCCTAGGGTAATTGATGATCTCTGTGATGCTGTGGAAGCAAGGCTCTCAGAGAAGATGACATTGATGAAGAGTGACATGATTGTTGAAATTGTAAGTGTTATAGGTGGTGTGCCTCAGCATGTGGGTACTAAAGATGGTTATGAGGAAATTGTTGAAGACTTTGAAGTTGCTAGATCGAGTGGTGAGGACAAAACTAATCGTGTGGAGAGACCTATAGGAAATAGGGTTGGTTAGTATGCTAGATCTGGATCTAAGTTGAAGTTGAAGCATAAGATGGAGGTTTCTAATTTCTCAGGAGCTTTGAATCCTGAAGACTGATTGATTGGATTGGTGAATTGGAAGACTACTTTGAGTTAGAGGATATTGGAGATCCGCTCAGAGTAAGGTTGGCACAAACTAAGTTGAAAGGACATGCTGCTCTTTGGTGGAAAGAACTGCAAAGAGACAGAGAGGAGGAAGGTGAAATGAAGATCACTAGATGGAGGTTAATGGTAACTAAGTTGAAGGCTAGGTTCATTCTTGTTGATTATGAACTTGAATTGTTCAAGAGGTTGCAAAATTTGAAGCAGAAGGAACTGTCTGTGAAAGATTATACAATTGTCAAAGGAAAAGGTAGCTCAGTACATTAATGGTTTGAGATTGAATATCCAAGATGAGGTTGGTATGTTGAAGATTGATTCGGTTGAGGATGCTTATCAGTATGCCCTAAAGGTAGAACATAAGTTGAAGAGGAAAAATCAAGGTAATTCTAGAGGGAAGGAGAAGTAGGATAGCTCAACAAAAACTAAACCGAGTGTTGAAGATGAACCAAAACCTGTTGATCAGAAAAGAAGGATAGGTAGAGGTGAGTTTAAGGGTACTTGCTACAGATGTGGTGAAGTAGGACACAAATCTTATGAATGTCCTAAGGTTGGTGACAGAAGAGTTGCTATTGTAAATGAGGCTGAAAACCCTACCAGTGAACCTGAGCAAGGAGAGAATTTACTAATTTGGCGAGTACCAATTGGTCAAAGGACACTGGAATCTTCTCAGAGGAGTAATTTGTTCAAGACTCGTTGTAAGTTTGGTGGTAAAGTCTGCAATGTGATTGTGGATGGTGGTAGTACTAATAACCTTGTTGTTGAGGAGATGTTAGTAGACCTTCAA
This sequence comes from Cupressus sempervirens, assembly GCA_028749045.1. NCBI lineage: Eukaryota > Viridiplantae > Streptophyta > Pinopsida > Cupressales > Cupressaceae > Cupressus > Cupressus sempervirens. The sequence continues at coordinate 659,120,503 of CM053788.1, forward strand.
TTCCTTCATTTGATCAACTAAAAACTGATTGTACATCAAAAGAGTCAAGATTAATTTCCAGAGGTATTGTGTCAAATCAAGAGGGAGAAAAGCAAGCTCTTTTTTCAGCTCCAAATCATCGAGGAAAAAAGAGGAAATTTGAAGGAAAGAAACATGACTATAAGAAAAAGAATAATAACTTCAACAGAACTGATCTCTCCAAAGTTAAATGCTATAAGTGTGAGAAATTTGGACATATCTTCAGTAAATGTCCTGAAAGGGAAAGAATCTTAGCCTCCTTAGCCGAAAGTAAGAAAGATGAAAATCTAGTATTCTACTCTGCTTTATCAAGTGAGATAAACTCTAATGAAAGTGTGTAGATAATAGATAGTGGTGCTTCCCAACATATAACAAGATTTAAGGACAAACTTGAAACACTTGAAAATTACAGATCTGAAGGAGTTACTATTGGAGACAACTCCACTCATCCAGTCAAAGGTATTGGGACCTGCTCTATTCAATTAAGGACTGGAGTTACATTAAGGTTTAAAGATGTTTTATTTGTACCTGGAATAAAAAGAAATCTAATTTCAATCTTTGGATTAACAGATGAAGGATTTCAAGTTACATTCAACGAAGACAAAGTTTTGTATTGGCCTAAAAACTCAAGTCTAAAAAATGCTATCACCATAGGGACTAGACATGGGACCTTATATAAACTATGCAACATTCAAAACCAAGCTCTTAATCATGAAATAACAAACTCTAATGAAATTTGGCATAGAATACTTGGGCATATTGGTTTCAGTTCACTACCAAAGATAGAAAAAATCACCTCTGGAATTCCAAACCTAAATTGTAAACATATAAGTACATGTAAAGGTTGGCTCTAGGAAAGAACATTAAAAAACCTTTCCCTCTTGGTGAACACAAGTCTAAATCAATACTGGAACTAATTCACTCTAATCTATGTAGGCCCATGCCAACTCTCTCTCTAGGAGGTTACTCCTATTACATAACCTTCATTGATGATTACTCTAGGAAGACTTGGATCTTCTTTCTAAAAGAATCAAATGAGGTGTTATCAAAATTCAAAGAATTCAAAGAATTGGTAGAAAATCAAGTGTCAAAGAAAATCAAAACTCTAAGATTTGACAATGGGGGAGAATATACCTCTGAGAATTTAAAAGCCTTTTGTACATCTATTGGGATTAAGAGGGAGTATATAGTACCTTATAATCCTCAACAAAATGGGGTAGCAAAAAGAAAAAATAGAACTATTGTTGAAGGAGAAAAAGCTATGCTTCATGATCAAAACCTACACTTTTCATTTTGGGCAAAAGCCACTAATACTGTTGTATATATACAGAATAGATGTCCACACTCCATTCTAGAAAATATAACACCTAAAGAAGCCTTTACAAGAAATAAATCTGACTTAAGTCATCTCAGGATCTTTGGTTGTCCTGTGTATATACATATACCTAAAGAAAGAAGAACTAAGTTAGAACCATCGGAAAAGAAAGGAATAATTGTTGGGTATAGTGAAAACTCAAAAAGATACAGAGTCTATGTTCCTGGACAAAGATCAGTAGAAATAAGCAGAGATTAACACTATTCCTGGATACATTACTTCTACTGATGCTATACATTAAGACTCCCTCTTAGCAAGGGAGAAGTAATACACCAATGAATAGAATATCTGATCACATTATCTAATCTTAACACTCTGAAACAGTGACTAGTAAAAAAAAATCACCAAGCTATGAATACTATCATAACGTACATTATGATCTCTAATTGTCTGAAACAATATCTAGAGTAATCATAATAAATATGTTATCTATGATCTCTAATTGTACGAAACAATATCTAGAGATGTCCATAGTGATAACATAAACTTTGTTACCCATGATCTCTAATTGTCCGAAACAATATCTAGAGATGTCCATGGTAACACAAATGACATTGTTATCTATGATCTCGAATTGCCCGAAGCAATATCTAGAGATATCCATGATAACAGGCCTATCATTTGCAAGATCGTCACCTTACAAACAATTACCTTCTGAATAAATATGTCCATGAAAGATCATCACCTTTCATTACATATATGATGCGACTAAACAACAATGGAAGCATAAATTCACATGAATTGAAAAAAAAAAAAATTAATTCAATATTCAATATTTACAAATTAATCATACCAAGTTTTTCTCTGAAGTATTTCAACTTCACTTTAGCAAGAGGCTTGGTAAAGATATCAGTTGCTTGCTCATTAGTACAGATGTACTCTAGTTGAATGATTCCTCGATTCGCCATATCTTGACTGTAGTGGTAAGAAATTCCAATATGTTTGGAGCAATTGTGGAAAACCGGATTGTTTGAAAGCTTGAAGCAACTTTGATTATCATAATGAATCACAGTGGGCTTCAAAGGTCTTTTGATATTTATCCAAGAAAGTAATGAAGTAGACCTAAGTCTTTCATTTCAAACTCTGCTATGAGTTCTTGTTTGCATTTCTTTATAAGATGTTCATCACCTCGTATCAACAAATCATCAACATATAACACAAGAATGATCATATCATCACCATCTATTTTGAAGTATAAGTTAAGATCAGCTTCATTTTTAGAATATCCTAACTTCATTAGATAGTTGTCTATCCTTTCATACCACGCTCTAGGAGCCTATTTGAGACCATAAAGGGTTTTCTTTAATTTACAAATATGAATTTTGTTGTCATGAGTGCTGAATCCTTTTGGTTGTTCGATATAAACTTAATCAATTTTTCCATAAAGGAACGTTGTTTTGACATCCATTTGATGAACCTTCCATCCCTTAAATGCTGCAATAGCCAAGATGGTTCTGACTGAAGTATATCTTACAACTGGAGCAAATGTTTCTTCATAATCAATGTCTTCTTTCTGTGAGAAACTAGTGCTACAAATCCGGCTTTGTACTTTTCAATGCTACCATCAAATGCATGCTTAATTTTAAACAGCCATTTGGAAGAAACAACTAATTTGTTTTTAGATCTTGGTACAACATCCCATACATCATTTTTTAGTATAGAGTTATATTCTTCAATCATTGCTTCTTTACAAGACTGATTTAAAAGTGCTTCTTTAACATTAGAAGGTTCAATTTTTATAAGTTCAATTAATAATGCAACATAACATGATTGATTTCTTGTTGTTTTGCTTTCTCGAATCACTTCAATAGGTTCAACCTGATTTTCTTCTATCATTTTCCTAGCCCAAAGTGGCCTCTTTTTATTGTTAACATTTTCAGAATCTTCATGATTAGACAATGGAAGAAGATGGTTCGATATCATTCTCCCTATCAACTTCTGCTTGTTGATTTTCATCTACTTTGGGAATAGATTCAGTAATGGATTCATCACTATTTCTAGAAATATTAAAGGCAATATCTTCTTCAAATTTCACATCTTTGCTAATCCCAATTGTTCTTTGACCTAGAATGAAGACCCTGTATCCTTTTGTTGTTTCACTATATCTAATAAATATCCCCTTCTTTCCAGAAAGTTCTAGTTTTGTTCTTTTCTCTTTAGGAATGTGGATATAAACTGGACATGCAAATATTCTTCGATGGCTTAGATCAGGTCTAATGCCCGTGAACATTTCTTCTAGAGTGGTGTTTTCTAATACTGAGTGTGGACATCTGTTTTCAATGTAGATTGCAATGTTAGATGTTTCAGCCCAGAAGGAAGTATGAAGGTTTTGATCGTGCATCATTGCTCTAGCAGATTAAATAATTGATCTATTTTTACGTTCAGCAACTCCATTTTGTTGAGGATTATAAGGTACAAAAAACTCCCTCTTAATCCCAATATCAATGCAGAAATTCTTAAAAATATCATAGATGTATTCACCTCGATTGTCTGACTTTAGAATTTTTATTTTCTACCCTGACTGATTTTCAACTAAGGCTTTGAACTCTTTGAATTTTGATAAAACTTCAACTGATTCTTGCTGTTTCAGAAAATAGATCCAAGTTCTTCTAAAGAAATCATCAATAAAAATTACATAGAAGTACCACCCGTTAAGAGAAGGTACAGAGATAGGACCGCAAAGATCAGTGTGAATCAGTTCAAGAATGGACTTAGATTTGTGAACACTTTTAAGAAATGATTGTTTAGCATTTTTGCCTAAAGCACATCCTTTGCAAATACTTAAGTGATCAGTTTTGAGATTAGGTAAACCTTCTACTTTTCTTTCTATGGACGACAATGCACGATAGTGAAGGTGACCTAGCCTCCTATGTTGAATTTTGGTGGAATTTGAAGTTTTATGACTAAGAGCTAGGTTTTGATTATTACAAAGTTTATAAAGACTTTCATTTCTAAATCCGATGGGAATGGCTTTCTTAATTTTAGAGTTCTTGGGTCAAGATAGAACTTTGTCCTCTTGGAATGTGATTCTAAATCCTTGATCAACAAGACCAAAAATAGAGACTAGGTTTCTCTTTATTCCTGATACATATAAAACATTTTTGAGTTGTAGGGTAATTCCTAAATTTAGGTAAATTGAACAGGAACCAATTCCTTTGATAGGATGAGTAGAGTTATCTCCAATGGTAACTTCTTCTGAGTATTATTCAGAGAAAGTGTCAAATTTGTCTTTGAAACCGATGATGTGCCTGGATGCTCCACTGTATATGATCCAAGCATTGTGGTTTGAGTTTAATTCACTTGAAAGGGCCAAGTAAAAAGCATAGTTTTCTCTTTCTTCTTTCTCTACAATCTCTTTGATTTCTACTAAGGTTGTTTGAATTTTCTTCTTTTCAGAGCATAAGTTATGAGAGTGACCAATTTTATCACATTTAAAACATCTAACTTTGGAACAATCATGTTGCTTATATGATTTGTTAGATTCCCTTTTGTTGTGTTTGAATTTTATTTTCTTGTTTGATTTCACATTAAGTGCTTGAATTTCTCCCTCTTGATTTGTACTTAGTCCTCTTGAGACTAATCTAGATTCTTTTTGTGTGCATTCATTCTTTAATAAATCAAATTTAGGGAGTTTGAGTCGAGAGCTTATACCTCGAATAAACGTTTCCCATGATAGAGGAAGATTTCTTAGTGCTATCATGCTAAGTTCTTTGTCATCAACTCGATTTTCTATTGTTGCAAGTTGATCTTTTAGTTCAGAAATCCTTAGAAAGTATGAAGTTATTGAATCTCCATTTTTCATCTTTATGTATAGTAGATCTTGCTTTAGGGTTAATAATCTACTAGTATTGTTGATTTCAAATGTATCTCAAATAGTTGAGAACATCTCAAATGCAATCTTGAGACTAGATATGGATGGAAGAATATGATCTTTTACAGAATCTATTATGATTTTCATCACTTTATTATTATGTCTTTTCCATGTTACTTTCTCTGGTTCATTTTCAGGCATGGATATGTTTGTCTCAATATATTCCTCTAATTCCATTTTCTTTAATATTATCATAACTCTATTTTTTTATGATGAGAAATTAGATGCACCCTCAAGCCTATCTTCTAGTCTCACATGATTCACCATTTTAATAATATAATTTAGCTTTTTTTTAAAATCTGAGATTTTAGATTTTAATTTAGAGCAATAGCTTTTTTTATCCGAATGGCTAGTTTTGTGGACCTCTGATAGATAAAACAATTACAATAAATATGAGAACAATAGATACTCTGACTTGTATCACAGTAGTGCAGGGTTGTTCTTCAAATAATGGTGATCTTTGAATTGCTTAAGTTCAGTATCTTCTTCTCTGTATATTGCTGATAATATAGATTGTATGTTGAATATTATAATGCTCCTACAGATTAGATTTCTGAGAAAGAGTACTGGAAAGTATTTGTAATGTTTGGTAAGCAGATTGCTAGGTCTGAGATGCCGTGTATTGATATCTTTCCTCAGCAATCTGCCTTCCTATATGTACAAAGGCGAAGGGTCATGACCCCCGTAGAGTCATGACTCTACATGACCTCTACAGTGGCATGACTAACAATCGTTAATTAAAGTAAATGCCATTGGTAACACATAATCAGTGCTCCCAATAAATAGCACAGCAATAACATGCCAATACAAATAAAGACTGCTGATAGAATATAGTCTATCTGCCAATAATGGTATCATACGTATGTTAATTCAAACACACTCTCATATATATATATATATATAAAAGAAACAATAATAACCATTTATCTGAGAGCCTAAAATGCAGATTTGTATATGTATCAGATGAGCATCATTACTTCTACTGATGCTATACATTAACACTAAAGGTTTTGTGATAAAAAATGAAAATCTTTATGTAAATTAAAGAAAGCGTTATATGGCCTGAAACAAGCTCCTCGAGCTTGGTATGAAAGAATTGACAGCTATCTCATCAAATTAGGATACTCTAAAAATGAAGTTGATCCTAAAATCTATTCTAAAATTTCTAATAGAGATATGATCATATTGGTTCTTTATGTTGATGATCTCTTGATAACAGGTGAAGATCATCTTATTGCTAAATGCAAACAAGATCTTGCTACTGAATTTGACATGAAAGACTTAGGTTTGCTACATTATTTTTTGGGCCTAGAAGTATGTCAAAAGGAAAATTACATATTCTTAAATCAAGGAAAATATACTCAAGATATTCTAAATAGATTTGGAATGATGGACAACGAGCCACTTGCAATTCCAATGGAAACTAATCTACACAAGCTAAAAGAGGAAGCAGCACATTCAGAATCTATTGATCATACCCTCTACAAACAAATTATTAGATCTCTCGTGTTTTTGGTAAACACTACCTGATATCTGTTATTCCACATATGTACTAAATCACTTTATGTGTGAACCTAAGAAAATACACCTGATGGCTGCTAAACATGTTTTGAGATATCTACGTGCCACTATTGGTCTTGGACTAAAGTACAGAAGTGTTGAAATCAAACTTGAAGGCTATACAGATTCTGATCGGGCTAGTTGTTCCATAAATCGTAAGAATACCACCAGATGTTGCTTCAATCTCGGATCAGCAATGATATCATGGTTTAATAGAAAACAACCTACAATTGCTTTGAGTTCCACTAGAGCAAAATATATGGCAGCCTCAATGGGCGCACGTGAAGTAGTTTGGTTAATGAAACTATTATTTGGATTATTTGGAAATAAGTTAGATTCCACTGTGATCCATTGTGACAATCAGAGTTGCATCAAACTTTTAGCAAATCCAGTGTTCCACAATCAGTCAAAGCACATTGAGACTCCTTACCACTACATCAGAGACATGGTTGATAGGAATGTGATCAAGCTGATCTATGTTAACACAAATGATCAAAATGCTAACATTTTCACTAAACCTCTTGCAAGAGTGAAAATGGAGTATTTTAGATCTAAACTTGGTATGACAAATATGTAATTACATTTTTTGTAAATTTATTCATGAATATTATATTAAATTATATTGTTTGCAAACTTGATTAAATGTAAGGTGACGATCTTTCATATTTGTTTAAAGGTCTCTATTGTAAGGTGACGATCTTATCAATAGATGACCAACCTTTTAATACCAAAAGTATTGAACGTTATTGATGTCACTGTTATTAGGCCGGATTCTGCCGGACACGTTGATATCCATCATGATTATAGATCGGATCTTGCCAGACATCGTAAAAATTATTGGTGTCATTGTTATTAGGCCGGATTATGCCAGACACATTGATATCCATCATGATTATAGGCCAGATCTTGCCAGACATCATGAAAATTATTGGTGTCTTTATTATTAGGCCGGATTTTGCCGGACACATTGATATCCATCATGGTTATTAGGTCGGATTCTGCCGGACACATTGATATCCATCATGGTTATTAGGCCGGGTTTTGTCGGACACCATGAAAATCTATTATAGTTCTTTAGACCGGATTTTGCCAAATACCATATTCTATCGGATATAATTGAGTCATGCTTAATTGTATGTAGAAGTTTCAGTCCCTCATTGCTAAAGAGGGAGTGTTAAGAATGTTAGCATTTAAAGTGTTGAAACATATGCTCAGTAGTTATTAATTGATATTTATATATGTGTGTATATATATATATATAATGTAACTACTGTCTGTTTAATATTGTCGTATCCCCATTGTAAATACATTATCATATATATATATATCGGTTACTTCAGAGAACTGTCTACTACTAATTAACCTTATATTTAAGATAATGATAGGCAATAATAACAGTCATCACCGAATAGGTTACATCTTTGTCACACCGCTTGGATTATCGAGTGACATCCTGTGTTTATTATCATGTTTACATTATAATCGGGTCTCCCATATCATGGCTTATATTGTTTTGTCTTTTGGCTAACTAATCCTTATGAACCAACGCCAGTCTATATGCATATTGAGGCATGACTGCATAGGGTCATGCCCCTACTTGGTTGTGCTTCAAATATGTATATATATAAAATCCTATCTCATCTCTGAAAATCATATCAATAACATGGCATGCTGATCTCAAATAAGAAAAGGATATTATCACAATAAGAATATAGAAAGTCTGACATTGTATAAGGAAATACAGACTGAAACACTTTGATAAGTCTACACCAACTAAGATCTACTATAAGCTTACATATAGGACCAAATACAGATCCACAAGTGATCTAAGAAGGGGTTCCCGAGTGCAGAGAACGCCATGATACCAAACAAAACCTTGTCGAAGCCAAACCTACACGTTAGTCGAGCTTCCAGGAAATCAGCACACCTCAAACAAAGAGAAGGATAACTCCCGCAAATAATGGAATTAGTTTCTAAGAGCTTAGGTTCAGGATCCACAATAGGTCCACATTAAAGAGCTAACTACGCAGAAAGAGAAAACTCAAACAACAACAACCATTCTTCAAACAATAGATAGGAAAAATAAAAGGAAATCTTTTTAGTTAATGCAAGATTGCCAAAGTACCCAAGATGCTCCTACATCAAACACCTGGGGTAAATAAAGAGTTTATGTCTACATCATGAAGCCTTGATGCTCTGAGAAGTATCATAAAGATCCAAAATAACTTTTGATATCCAAGAACTGCCTACAATAGGTTTATTTTGCCACTGAACCAAGTACTCTTTGTAATCCTTTTCTCTAGTGCTTTTACTTATTCTGGTATCCAAAATCTTATCAATTCCTTATCTTCTTCTTTAGGTAATCAGATTTATCAACTGTCTCTTCATCAAATTCATGATACTCAAAGATGTTTGAAATATTGAACATGTGCGAAATATTCGTATCTTAAGGAAATTCAGCTTCAAAAGCATTATCACTGTCATGTTTTTTCAAGATTTTACAAGGCACAAACTTCTTCATTTTTAGCTTGTTGTATGTACCAACTAGAAATTTGTTCTTCTTCAAATGTACCATTACCTCATCTCCAACCTCAAAAGTCTTATGTCTCTTCTTCTTATCTGCTCTGTCTTTATATCCTTGATTACTATCATGTAGATTACTCTTGACTTCTTCATGCAAATCCTTCATAAAGTCCACAAATTCTTCAGCTTCAGCACTATTCTTTTCTTCAGCATCCAACTTCCTTAATTCAATAGTTCCTGTAGGACTTGTGCTATTTACAATCTCAAAAGGAGTCTTCTTAACACTTATGTTCGCTGAATTATATATGAAAACTCAGCTTGGGCCAAAATCAAATCCTAATTAGAAGGTTTATTCCCAATCAAACATCTCAAAAAATTAACCAAACTTATGTTCACGACTTCAGTTTGTCCATCAATCTGTGGATGAAATGTAGAACTAAACTTAAGCTCAGTATTTAACTTCTTCCAAAGTGTCCTCCAAAAATAACCTGTAAACTTAGTATCTCTATCTAAAACAATAGTCTTAGGCAATCCATGTAATCTCACAATCTCTTTGAAAAATATGTTTGCTATTTGTATTGCATTTGATGTGTTTTTGCAAGGAATGAAATGTGTCATTTTAGAAAATCTGTCTACTACCACAAAGATAGAATCATTACCTCTCTGAGTGCTATGAAATCTTAGAACAAAATCCATACTAATATCTTCCCAAGGTCTGCAAGGAATAGGCAAGGTTGTATACAATCCAACATTCTGACTACTTCCTTTACCAACTTCACATATTCTGCAACTTTTCACCATCTTTCGAACATCCTTATATATCTACGACCAAAAGTATCTTTCTAAAATCAACTTTACTATCTTATCAATCCCAAAATGTCCTGCAAGTCCTCCACTATGTTTCTCTTTAATGATATTCTCCCTCATAGATCCTCTAAGTATACATAATTCCTTTAAATGACATGTCTTCCTGAATGAAATAATCAATCCACTTATCTTGTTCATCTGTTACAAGGTTCTGCAAAATCAGTGTTAGTTTCATACTTCTTCAAATCCTCAAATCCAAGCACTTCAACTCTCATCTCAATCAACAAACTTCTTCTTCTCAATGTATCTACTACCTTATTTGATTGTCCACTCTTATGTTTCAATACAAAAGAAAAGTTCAATATATACTCAACCCACTTCATATGTCTCTAATTCAACTTACTCTGACTTCCCAAATACTGTAAGGCTTTATGATCAGTGTACACCACAAATTCTCTAGGCATCAAATAGTGTCTCCATTTCTTCAAGGCTCGAATAATTGCATATAATTCTTGATCATAGACTAAATATTTCCTCTTAACATCATTCAATTTCCCACTGTAAAAAGCTATAGGCTTACCTTTTTAACTCAAAACATTGCCAATGGCATTCCCACTAGCATCACAGTCAACTTGAAAAACTTTGTTAAAATCAAGTAAAGCAAGCACAGGTAATTCTACGACCTCTTCCTTCAATGTTTCAAAGCTTCTATTTGCTCCATGTGTCCATTTGAAATCCATTTTATCACCTTTCATTGTCTGCCATAGCATTACAGACTTCTTCTGAGGTTTTCACATCATCACCCCAAAATTTTGGGGACCCCCTTTTTCTCGGTTGCCTTAGCAAGTTTTTTGAAGTTGTCCAAAAGTTTTCGATTTGAAAATTTTACACTTTGGACACCTTCGAGCTAGGAGAGATGTGATTTGTCTTTTTCACCCGGTGCGAAACTTGATTTTCCAGAAAATGTAATTTTATCCTTTGGACAAACAAATTTCAAAAACAACATTTTTTTTCAATGGTTAGACCAATATTCAGCAAGATAAATTTGCAAATATTTGGACTTAGACGGATTTTGGAAATTTGATATAATTGTATATACTTGAGCATTTTCAAAATGAAATTTTTCAAATTTAATTGTTTTGGAAAATTTTGAATTTTTTGGTGAAAAAGGAAATTTTGATAGGAAATTGAAATTGGAAAATCGATTTTAAATGCCAGAGAAAGGATTTATTTTGGTTAAAAAATTAAAATTGCATTGCAAAATTGAAAGTGGATTAAATTGCAAAATTTCATTAAATTGGTTGAAATATTGCTTAGGAGATTTTTAAATGTTGAAAGGAATTTGGTAAATTAAAATTGAAAATCGATTTTAGCTTGCTAAATTCAATTTCAACAATATTTTAATTGCCAAAACGTTGCTAAATGAAAATTTTGGCATCTCCTAGGTTTTCCTTGTTTTATTTTTGCAATTTTGATCACAAATAGCAATTAAATGGGCTAATTTCACTTTAAGCTAAGTAATTTTAGCATGGCATTTAAATCTCGGCCAGTAATGAAGGCACTAATTTATTTTGCTTTCCTCCAAGGCAAGTTGGCCAGCTTGGAGAGACATGAAAATTTTGGTACAAGAGGGGCTCCCCCCTCTCTCATCTCCTCATTCCATCTTTCTCCTCATGTGTTGAGCGACTTTTCTCTAGAAGGGCAGTTTGCAGATTTAAGCGATTATTTTTGGGCAGATTTTTCCTTGCTTGGTGGCATTTTTCTTCTTCCATCTTGGGCGAATTTCTCCCTTAGGCAATTTTTTGAGGGCAGATCTGAATTTTTCTTGCTTGGACGATTTTGTTGAGGTCTAATTTTCTTTCCAAAGGCTGCGATTTCAACTTCCAGATTTGGGCGATTTTGTTGGTGAGGAGGCCATGTGATCCAAGGGTTTGATTTTGGCAAATGTGGGCAATTTCAAGGAGGTCGAAATTTTGATTTTTGCTAGGGCATCATTATTTGCAAGTAGGCTTGAAATTTTCAAAATCTGATCCGAATTTGAAGAGAGCCCGGTTATTGGTAAAATAAGGTAAAATTCTATTCATTTTAGAGGTGAAGTTTGGTTTAAAGGCAGATTCTATTCCTTGTTCTTGCTTGGTTCATTTCTCTATTCTTCTTGCATTCATCATCCACCACTTCATCATTCCATTGATAGGTCAAAGTTTGGAGAGATAAGTGTAGAATTCATGATAGGACACTTGGCGAGGCAGAAATAAGCTAGACCACCCTAGGTTGAAGTTGGGAAATATAAGTGTAGTCCATCCTAAGGTAACAAAGAGGCAGAAATAAGTGGTAGTCTCACCCCTAGGTTAAAGGTTGGAGATTGATAAGTGTAGTGATAGGACTTGGCGAGGCAGAAATAAACTAGATTCCATTGATAGATAGAAGGTTGGAGATTGATAAGTGTAGTTCATATCGTTTAGAACAAAGCGGCAAAAATAAGTATTTAGGATGGTGGATGTTAGTGCAAGGAAGAACCCAAAGGGAACGAATATCAAAATAGACAAAGAAGACATGATGCCTAAGACCACGATTTTCTCGAAAGTGAGGCGAATAAGTGATACCAATATCAATATAGTGAACATGATACAGTTAAAGGACAGATTGAAGGAAGGACAATCCCCCATGGCAAAGATGATCTACAAGAGCGAAATTGTACACGCGGCAGCTTTTCCTCCTACCTTGCCTTGTTTGGAATTGGTAATGGAGTATGCATGCCGATTTGATATTGTTACCAAGTCCATCATTTTTGATGAAGGGAAGAGAGTGTTGGCCAACATCGGCAAACAAAGTGGTCAAAGAAGCATTTAATATTCCCCAATATAAAAGCATGACAGTGGTAATGATGGATCAAGCGCCTAAGTTATTTCAGGATAATCAAGAGGCTTACTTCATTCATCTAAAGCAAAATTGGTTACATGAAGGCAAGGGAGTTACCGGGCCATCAAAGCTCACCAAGTCGGATTTCAAATCAGACTATGGCGATCTCATTATGCTTCTCAATGGGATCATGGGCTTAGCTCAAGGTATGCAATCCAAAAACTGGATGTACTTCTTTATTGATGAAATTGAAAATGGAAAGAGAAGATTTGATTGGGCTAGGGATTATAAGCAAAAATTTAGAATTGCAACTTAGGACTATGCAAAATCAAAAGCAATTCTTTATGGGGTCCTATCTTTTCTATCTAATTGCAAGATTATATGAAAATCCTGGACTTAAGGCCTTAGGAGTAACTGGCAATGGACTGGGGCAATGTTTGGTGCAAAAGTGTTATGCACAGCTTCATTTGCACAACACCAAGGATTATAAAATGTTTTATGATGCCTTTGTCGTGAAGACGGTAAGGATATTACAAGGGACACTTGCTAAGAGGCTCTCATCAGAAGCGGAAGCAAAAGTTAAGAAGTATGGGAGTTGGTTCATTCAATTTCCACAATCCACATACATTAGAGTAGTAGGAAGTACAGTTTGTCCTAAGAGACTTCCAAGGTACCCACCCGACAACGTAGTTTTGATGGAGTAGGCAAGGCAACGTAAGCATTATGACAAAATGATGAAACTTAAAGGTGAGACAGGGATTACCTTCTCATTTGGAATTGGCAATGATAGTTGCCCCAATCCTGTCGCCTTTGCAACTGCAGAGAAAGAATTAGAATGGTATCATCTAGGATGGTATAAAGCAAGGCAAGGATTCGATCCTAATGGTTTTATCAAGGCATCTCACGGAAATACGTTTAAACATGTTCCTATTATAGAAGATTTTTGGGCCAGTGCCCAAGATGACTTTCATGTGAGAAAGCTAGCTTTCTCAAGATTGTCAGTGAACATGATGAGGGCAATCAGATGGAGAAGTCTTGATATTCCCGATCAACTAGAAGATGATGAAAATGTGCTAAGAGAAGATTATGATACAGTGGATGGAACGGAGTTGAGTCCAGTGGACTGCGATGATCATCAGGATCCTTCCTTGGAGACAGTTACAAGGACAGTTGATATGCACACCGAGTCGTGGTACAATGAGAAGTTGAGGCAATTACAAAGTCAAAAGATATGCCTTACTTATGAGAAGACAAAACCAAAGGAAAGTCCAGCAGAGTCAATTGGACAGAAAGGTGGAGGCAGTAGCCAGTAGCAAAGAACAATTAAGAGCAAGAAGAGAGGTTTGGAAGTTGAGAAAAGTAAAGAACATTAGGAACCTCCAGCAAAGAAACAGAATGCAGCACCACCAAGGGAGAGCATAATTGAGGCTAGAAGCCAGAAAGATAATACAAGTGGACAAGGGGCTACAGTAGGGGTGAGCTCTGATTCAGAATCAAGTGGTTACAGTGACAGCACCGAGTACTCTCCTCTGTCGGAGAACCAACATGGAGAGGATGTGACAGTCACTAGTGAAGAAGAGGATAGGCCAATTGATATTGAGGAAATAAGTCAGGCGCCCGAGGCTGTTGGCGATGCTTTGCTAATCAAACCAAATCCAAATTTGGGGAGATGCGCTACACCACTATGGTTAAGGCAAATGTTTATGCCAAGAGGCAAGGTAGTGACTGCCCAAACAGTTGAAGATATCCAAGGATTAATGGAAAAGGGTGATAGCGAGAACCAAAAACAAATTGCAAAAACGGTGGCAAAGGTAATCAGGAGCGACAATGATGGTCACTGAAAAGTTCAGATTGCTATACCAATAGTTAGCAAGGCATTGGATGAGATTGTAGCTCAGGAATATATGATAGTAGAGCATACCTTGGGAAGAATCAAGAATGACATGGAATGTGAGGAGATCTAGGAAGGCATGGTTTCAATTACGGAAAGGTTGAGGAAGGCAAACGAAAGGATTGTAAAGTTGGAGGCCGAAAGTAGGTATTGGAAAGATTACCAGCCTATCCAACAGTTGCATCAGGCAACCCTTCCACAAGACAGCGGGAGCATCACAGAAGAGATATCGGCCCAATTACATGAAGTCAAGGATTGGATACACGATATAATCCAAGATGGGTGAAATTTCTTGCCTTTTTTTATCTCGACGTTCAGGTCATTGGTGGCTATCAGAGACAAATTCAGAACATTTGAAGGTGAGTGGAAGGATTTCCTTCCAATCAAGGACTTAGCCATTCCCAGGCTATAGGCATTCATTGAGCTACAAGAGAAATATTTGGAACGAGCCAAGTTGATAGATGGAGGATTGAGTATGGTGGAGTCTTGGTTTGTTGCCTTGACTATCAGATTGGGAATACTTGAAGAGGTACAGGACAAGATTGCACTGCACAGCCTAGGCGTTGACACTTCCATCTCAACCATGATGAGTGATGTTGGAGCTGTGCTTGATGTTGAAGATATCAAAGAGGAAAACGTTAATGAGACAAAATTTGGATCAAGATTGGATGAGTTGGGGAAGGTTGCCATCAAGAAGAAACATTTGGGCACCCTTGCCTCCCTCAATGCCTTTATCGGATATGCTGAAGAATATGAGAAGGATCATGAGAAAACACTGCAAGCAGTGAGCAACATGATGAATTCAGCTAAGCTCAAGATGAAACATAAACTTTGCCCTCCCATGAAGGAAGTCAACGACAAGTTAGCCAAGTTCATTACTTTGGCTAAAAAGATGAAAGAAAGGGGTAGAACTATAATAAAAGATTTTCATGTAAGCCCAAGTGGCAAATTCTCCTCCTTGGGTAGGATAGGTGTCTGATTCTGATTGGCTACCATTTTGGTGCCTTCTCATTGGTTGCCACTTTTCCTTTTTTTTCATTGGTCCATTGATGAGGTGGCATCTTCTCATTGGCCAATGGGGTGGCAACCCTAATTAGGGTTTCTAGGATCTAATTTGGATCGTTGGTTTTGCCTCTTAATCTCTACCGTTGGTTGTAATTTTGGCCTCTATATAAGGCCATTTGCTCTCATTTGTAAAGGGTTAAAGAAAATTGTTGCTAAGATAATACCAAAATCGCTTCTCTTTATCATTGTTGTGACTTGCATGGTGATTAAGAACATTTGGTGTTATTGCATAGTTTCTACTTCCAAATAGTTAAAGTTAGATTTCCTTTGAAGTTGTTAAAGTAGATTCCATTTTGAGAAAGTTGCTAAGTAAGAGTAAGAGTAGATAGATAGTTGCATGGTGATATTAGTGGATATTTGATAGGGATCTATAAACTAGGCCACTAGCATCCTAGCTACTTGTTAGGAAGCCTTGTGTGGTAATCTAGTCATTTTCCCTTGAATCATTGCATCTATGGAGGCAGAGCCGCTGGTTAGCTTTCATCAGATTCGATCCCCATCCATTTGCTAATCTTTCCATTCATAGGAGTAGGTGTAGAGCAGTGAGTAGTTTAGTATTTGGAGCTTTGAGGAAGGAGGTTAGGAGAAGCATCATTGGTAGACACACCCCCACCATCACCACCATCAACATTATCCAGCACTCATATATTTTACAAACCCATCATCATCACCATCATCCAAAAACCCAAGTCATCCTTAAGTGAACAACATAAGGCCACCTGCGTGATTAACCAGCAAATCACATCAATATAACTGAGTTAGTATCCACAGACGTAAGGAACATTAGAGTTTTTCTCATGTCTTCATGAGTATTAACTTTTCAAGAGAGGGATCGAGTGTTCGACATTCCATGTCAAGTATTCAGTCACTATATGTTATGTAGTGGTACATAACTAACATCAACATTATCTGGCGCTAGGAGGACTGAATTGGAATTCATTCTTGGAACAACTGTTGACATTAGGAGCATTATTGCCTCCATCGTCACACCATCAACATTATCTGGTGCTAGAAGGAGGGCTTAATTGAAGTTCATTGGGAGGTTGAATTGAGGTTTTGAATTGTAAAAGGACCTGAAAGTGTTTTGTTTGAGGATTTGTCGGTATTTAACTATGATGAAGGATGGTGCTTGCTAGATCAAATCAACCTAGAGCAACTTGGGGAACACTCCAAGACCATATTATAGCCAGCTTGTGCTCAACTATTTGAGAGGAAAGTGAGAGTACTAGAGAGTATCTAGAAACCGTCAACATATCGAATCAAGAGGAAAGGAAAACACGAGCTATTGAAAGGAGAATTCAGAAAAGGTTGGAACACCAAAGAGAACTAGAAAGGAAGCTTGAAAGAGAAAGGAAAGCACGAAGACAAGCTCAGCCTGCTCTTGAGGAAAACTCAAATTTTAAAAAAAAAATCAATAAGGTCTGAACTATAGTCAAGCTGGATAGAAGAATTGGGTCTTTCTTCCCCAAAAGGTTTGAGAAATTGCAATCTAATAGGAGGCAAAGGATACTAAGATCCAACCCACACTAGGAAGAGGATTTAGTCGTGTTAGCATTTCATAAGAAATCAAGGAATCATTGGGTAGCTAATACTCCACGTTTGGCTAGCTCCTCAAGTAGTCAACCAGTTCAAGCTCAAGTCAATCAAGCAGCGATGGCTCAACCACCATGGATTCAAAACAATGCCTCACCCATTTCGTGCCAACAATATCATGATCTATCGAAGAATCCAGCGGGATTCTGCTCCAAGTTCTTTGTTAGTGACCCTAATCATACAGCAAAGGAGCATATCAAAGTATTTGAAGATGCATTGTGCAACAGAAGGATTCAACAAGAGGATGTAGCATGCAGGCTTTTCCCTTATTCATTGGGGGAAGACCCTTACTACTAGTTCGTCAATCTGCCAGTGTCATCTATAACAGGATGGGTTTAGCTTAGAGAAGCTTTTATTGCAAAATTTGGCATGCCCACTACACCATTAGAGTTGCATAAGATGTTTGTGGACATTAGGAGGCACGATAAAGAGTCAATAAGTTCCTTCAACAATCGTTTCCACAAGGCCTACATGAGACTGCAAGCCCCTTACATAATGCAGGAGGCAGATGCTTTAGAAGCATATTACAGTGCCTTAGATAGTCAGACGACTATGTTTACAAGGATAGTGAACCCTGCTCCCACAACATTGAATGAGGTTTACACTAAAGCAATTGAAATAGGGAAGCAATTGGGCCAACAAGGAATGGAACACCCAAGTGCTAGGTATCCGATCAATCCAATTCCACAACTTACATACCAGGCACCTACGAATCAGTTGGTGGTACATTCGAGACCTCTGTTGTCTCAAGCACCACCACCAATGCCAGTTTATCTGCAAAGTGCAAGTTCATCCACAAGAACACAAGAAGAAAAGGAGGAAATGAAGGAATTGATCGAGTAAGTCAAGAAGCTATCTATAGAAGTTACTTATTTGAGAAATCAAAACAATCAAGTCCAAAGTTCCCATAGAAACAATCAAGGAAATAATTATCAAAATCATGGTGGAAGTTATCAAGGAGGGTATCAGAGAAATCATCAAGAACGCAGATACCAAAAGAACTATCAGGACAAAGACTACCAAAGAAATGACCAAGGTGATGGCTATCAAAGGAACTATCAAAATAATAACCATGAAGGTAACAGTCAGCCACAAGATCAAGGATATAACAATCAGTCTAACCAAAAGAGGACGTGGAACACAGGCCCAAACAATGGAAATGCGGTGTCGCCACTTGATACTCAAGCCTCACCGGATAGTAGGCCGATGGACAGAATATTTCTGAGTCTGTCACATCTAAATATTGCAAATTCCATGAGACTGATCAACATTCGGAGTTAGGATGTGCTGAGTTCAAGAGGGCATCTAACCTATTTCAGAACATAATAGATAAGTCAAACAACCAAGAAGATATTAAGGTTACAAGGTATGAAATTGTCCCATCCTCGGGATATGATCAATGCTTGACTTTTGAGGAGATTTCAGTTCCACCAAAATTTGAAGCATATGAAGAACACCAAGGGAGATTTCCTCCTGAGTCAACGAACGGGCTGGTTAGCGAGGTAATAGATCGAAATGAATATAGCAATTGGTCAGATTTTTCTTTCGCACCTTTGAGCAACGCTGTTCTAGTTCAGGGGACAGGTGGGAACCAAACATTTCAACAACTGGCTAGCAATGCTAGGTTTTATCAAAGGAACATAAGAGGAATGATGGACCCTTCACGTCCTCCATACCTCCAAACAATTTCAATATGCCTCCACACCCCAATGCAAGTAACGTACCAAATTCTTCAAGGGATGCACCTAAGTACAGACATGGTAACCATAACAATGGAAGTGGAACACAGTTCTCAAAAAAGTATGCAACAAAACAGTCAACATGTTCGAGGATCACAAAGTGTCCAGTCAACACAACAAGCAAATAGAGGAAGAATAGGAAACAATGTCGTGAATAATGATGAGTTGAAAAGATTAGGACAAAGTGTAACAGAGGAGATGAAGAAGATCAAAATCAATTTCCCTTTGTTTGAATTGTTGAAGGTAACGAAAATTAGAGATACATTCCTTAACAAATTGAAGGATAACAAATCACAAGGGTCTCACACTTAAAGTGCAATAACGCATGCTCAAGGGAGGCCTCCTCCTAACTTAGTGCATGTGATCCAAGACATTCCAGAAGGGAACATGACGAATTCATCTCAAGAGATTTCATACGGAGAGATAGAGAGCTCTGAACAAGAGATTGCATATGGCAACATTAATAGTTTCAACACACAACCGAGGCCTCAACCAATTTATGTAGCCCAAGGATCAATGCCAGTGGGACCACAGACTCAAAGGAGTCAAGACCCAACAAACAATAAGGAGACCGTGAAGGTAGGAGTAGTCCAACCAACAAATTTTGAAGTGAAGCCGAAGCAAGTACATAAGACACCAGTGGTATATTATCAAGGGAAAGATGAGCCAGCCCCATTCCTGCTATCTGTGATGATATTTGGGAAACTTCTCCATAATTGCTTGATAGATTCAAGAGCCTCAAGTAACGTCATGCCTTTGAATATTTGTAGAAGTTTGGGAATCACACCTTTAGGATCAAACAAAAGGGTTGCCCAATTGGATAAGACAGAAGTGTCGGTGGCAGGTGAGCTACACAACATACACATGCAGTTGGCATTCGATCCGAGGATGGAACACATGGTAGATATTTCAGTGGTAGATGTGGCCGATACCTATAGATTGATCCTAGGTAGAGATTGAGCCAGGAGGTTGAATGAATACATGGCAACTAACTTTTCTCCCATGTGGCTCCCATGGAGAGGACTAGCCAATCAAATTAGAATTGATAGCACCCCAAGGTTGAAATTGACAGTTACTGAGTATAGGGAATCAAATGAAATAATGTTTGTGGAAACAAGTATGAACACCTATAGACCTAAGAAGACAGAAGTGTTGACAATGAATATCATAAGTGAAGGAAGGGATTCCACTGAGATCCTGATCAAGTCGGATCCAGACACTTCATCCGACGATGGTGAAGGCACGTTCAAGAATTTTAAGAACTTTGTGATCAGAATTCAATTTTATGCCTTGGTGAAGGCGATGAAGAAGTTCAGGCGTTACATCTTGAGAAGCAAAGTACATGCAATTGTGCCTGACATAGCAGTGAAGACTTTTAATGCAAAACGAACTTGGAGAAATAAGAGGAAAGTGGGTCGCCACCATCCAAGAATATGACATAGAAATTCAACCAATGAAATTGGTCAAAGGACAATAGTTGGCGTAGATCATGGCATCAGAGGGACCTAGACTTGTGCAACAAGTTTACGAATTGGAGGATATGAACCCTGACGAATGGCATCAAGACATAATCAATTATTTGTTAAATCACCGGTGCCCTTCACATTTGAATCCAGTATAGAAGCAAGCATTAAGAATCAAGAGCAAAAGATACATGTTGCAAGGAGTAGTGTTATACAAGCAGAATCATAAGGGGATATATTTGAGATGTGTTGGAAAAGAAGAAGCTAGAAACATTTTGGAACATTTTCATGATAAATGGGGAACAGGACATGGATCAGATTTGGCTACAGCACATTGGATACTAAGGGCCGGATACTATTGGCCAACCTTGTTCAAAGACACTCACGAGCACATAAAGACTTGTCATGTTTGCCAAACATCGGCAAAGAGAGAAAGGAATCCAGCAATGCCTTTGCAGCTGATTATTGAGGTGAGACCTTTCGCGATGTGGGGACTTGACTTCATTGGTCCTCTCAATCCACCTTCCTCAGCCAACACAAGTATATTCTAACCGCAATTGACTATTGTACTCGGTGGTCAAAAGCTCAAGCTTTCAAGGATTGCACTATTGAGGTTGTCATCAAATTTTTAGAGGAAAGAATCACTACCACGTTTGGGTGTCCTTCTGCTTTCGTATGTGATAATGGTTCTGCTTTCATTTCTTTGAAATTTCATACGTGGGCATTCGACCATAGGATCATTTTAAAATTTTCATCAGGTTACCATCCCCAGGGGAATGGCCTAGCAGAATCCACAAACAAGAACCTTTTGATTATGATCGGAAAACTTTTAGACAGGAACCCAAAAGATTGGCACACACAGCTGAGATAGGCTTTGTGGGCCGATAGAACAAGAGTTAAAGAGTCCATAGGAATCACTCCTTATCATTTGGTTTATGGACAAGACCTAGTATTCCCGATTCAATTAAAAATTCCAACTTTAAGGTTCATACAGGAATACTATGATGAGAACGAAGACAATGTCCAAGTTAGGTTGGCTCAACTAATTAGTTAGATGAACAAAGAGACGAAGCCCTAGAAAAATTTGCAAAACATCGAGGGGTAGTAAAACGTTGGTTTGACAGAAAAGCGCAAAACAAGGCCTTCAAGATCTCTGACTTGTTCTTATATTGGGACCAAGCCCATGAAAAGAAAGGACAACACGATAAATTTGACAAACTTTGGAAGGGTCCTTTCCAAATTTCAGAAATTATCGAGGATAATGCATTTAGACTTGAGACACTCACCGGTGAGGATGTCACATTGCCTGTCAATGGGCAATTCCTCAAGCATTATTTCCAAGCCTATTTTGTACATAGTTAGTTTAGGTTTTCTTTCGGTTAGTAGTCAGTTTGCTTCCCGTTCTTTAGAGTAGGGTTTGTTTTGGACCATTTAGCCCAAAGGGTAGAGTAGTTTCCCTTTCACTTGGTTAGAGTAGTTTTCTTTTAGTTGTTTAGTTTAGGTGTTGTGAGGGAGCTCGATTTGATTTGATTTTAGTCATTTGACTTGGGATTTTTTTAGCTTCCCTTAGTTGGAGAGCAGTTTTGGTTTTGGGCCTTTGCAAGTACAAAGGGGGTCCATGTTATCACTCATGGGCGAAGTGTATAGATTTTACATTTTTGGTGACAAAACAAAGTTTGTCTTGTTCATTTCTCGAACACAAGGTTCAGAGATTAAAGGGTATGCTTAGTCGTTAGTCTATGGTACGACTTGCACTAAATTTGGGTCAAACCTGACAGAGGTTCCTAAGGTATCTTTGACATGGTTACAACATTCTACTCACACTTAATTGCTCTAAGTTCTTGGTGTTTTGAAGTGAAGTTGGACTTAGTAAAAATCTTACACCTGCTTCAACACTTCTGTGGTCTTCCGAACCCTCTGCAAGCTTCATTGCCTACAAGCCAAACAAAAGATTGAGAAAAAAGAGAAATATCATGAGAAAAGAAACAAAAGAATTTATGGAAAAGAAAAGGCAATATCAAAGTGAAAATAAAGATGAAATTTGGTTCAAGGGTGTGCAATCATCTCTACCGGTGCTATAAAAAATAATCACTAAAGTTATAACCATGATTGTGGTGCCACAGCGATAGCTCCATCGGGGCTATAGACGCCTGACTGGCAGCGGGGCTCTATCTAGGTTGCTTTTGAAGTAAGGATATTTATAATAGCTAAGTTCAATAAATCTGAGAGATTACCAAGTTCTTGTGGAGCGGGGAATAAATCATTTGCACACACGTGAGTAACTTATGGTCAAGGTGCTTAGGATCAACTAGAGAGTTCTTTCCCTTGTTGAGTGCTTGTCCTTAAGTAGATTTGCGGATAGGCCAGCCTAAGATTTTTGTTCTAAGTTGTTTTATTCTTGAAACGTTCAGGAACATTTCACCAGTGGAGTCGCTAGATTTTGTGAGGTTTTCACATCATCACCCCAAAATTTTGGGGACCCCCTTTTTCTCAGTTGCCTTAGCAAGTTTTTTTGAGTTATCCAAAAGTTTTTGATTTGAAAATTTTAAACTTTGGACACCTTCAGGCTAGGAGGGATGTGATTTGTCTTTTTCACCCGATGCAAAACTTGATTTTTCGGAAAATGTAATTTTATCCTTAGGACAAACAAATTTCAAAAACAAAAATTTTTTCCAATGGTTAGAACAATATTCGACAGGATAAATTTGCAAATTTTTGGACTTAGATGGATTTTGGAAATTTGATATAATTACTTGAGCGTTTTCAAAATGAAATTTTTTAGATTTAATTGTTTTGGAAAATCTTGAATTTTTCGGTGAAAAAGGAAATTTTGATAGCGAAATTGATTTTGAATGCCAAAGAAAGGATATATTTTGGTTTAAAAATTAAGATTGCATTGCAAAATTGAAAGTAGATTAAATTGCAAAATCTCATTAAATTGGCTGAAATATTGCTTAGGAGATTTTTAAATGTTGAAAGGAATTTGGTAAATTAAAATTGAAAATCGATTTTAGCCTGCTAAATTCGATTTTAAAGATATTTTAATTGCCAAAACGTTATTAAATGAAAAGGAAAAGGAAACCTATATTTCACTATTATTTTGTTTATAGCTCTAGAATCAGTGCACATTCTCCATTCCCCATTCTTCTTAGGTGCCAATACAATAGGTACTGCACAAGGACTCAAACTTTCTCTGATTGAACCCTTTTCAAGCAATACTTGCACTCGTTTGTTCAATACTTCATTTTTTGCAGATGTTAGTCTATGTGTTGTCTTGTTAGGTAAACTAGCTCCAAGCAATTATTTATACTTCTTACAGGGGATAATCCATCAAGAACATTATTAGAAATAATATCTCGAAATTCAGCCAACAAAGATCTAAAACTCAGGTGCATGCTCAAGTCCATCTTGTTTCTCATTCTTTCTAGGAATCAAAGCAAAACAAACATTTTGTTTCTTCATGTCTTTTGCAAACTAATTTCCCTCCACCAAACAAACTCTCATAGAAGTACAATGATTCTCCTCAGGTTTCTCAATCAACAACAACAATACTTGTTTCTTCCCATCAGCCCAAATAGTATACTAATTCAATCTACCATCATGTAAAGCTTTCCCATCATACTGCCAAGGTCTTCCCAAAAGAATATGACAACAATCCATAGGCAAAATATCACACAAAACTTCATCAAAGTAGTTCCCAATTTTAAATTTCACAAGGCATTGTTCACTTACTAGTAATTTATGTTCATACTTGATCCAAGTAGTGTGATAAGGGTTAGGGTGCTCCAATCTTTACAATTTTAACTCAAATACCAACTCTTCATATGCCAAATTTTCGAAGCTTCCATTGTCAATGATTACTTGAAACATTTATCTTCAATCTTACATCTGGTTGTTTTAAAAAGGCTTTTCCTCAAAACAAGTTCATTATCCAACTACTCAAACCACAAAGTTCTCATCATCAGGTTCTCTCCTTTCTCATGTTCATTAGGTGCTTCAATAGCTCTACCCAAATAAAAGCATTTCTACTACCACTTCCCACTTTCTTGCCAGAAAAGTTACATTCAAAAGCTCTATGTCCTTTACCACATTTAAAACAAGTACCTTTAAACCAAGATCTATCCTCTCTTTTTACATTACTGTTATTTCTAGAGTAAACAGTATAATTACCTCAAGTGTAGTTACCTCTGCTTGCATTGTCTTCTTTCCATTCAGATTTGCCTTTGTCATTAGATGTGCTTTCGAATCTGCTACTTTCTCCATAATATCTTCCTCTACTACGCTTGAACCTTCCACCTCTTGCACTTTATTTGTGCTCTTGTTACTTTGCCAATTTTTCTTTCGCCTTCAAGGCATACAAATAAGCTTCTTCCACACTTTCCATCTTTATAAAACTGATTTCATCTTGTATAGAAGTCCTTAAACCATTTAGATATCTAGCAACTTTCTCAACTTCATCGTCAACATGTCCAGATCTAATATCCAGCTTATAGAATTCCTCAGTATAATCCTTCACAACCATATCTTTTTGTCTCAAATTTTGCATTTTTCTGAACAAATTAACATGGTAATCAGCAGGAAGGAATTTCTTTTTCAACTTACCAGCCATCTTCACCCAAGTCTTGATCTTTTCCTTTCCTCTTCTTTGTCTATCAGTTTGCAACTGTTCCCACCAAAGGGATGCATGTCCTTTCAACTTTGTAGCTGTTATCCTCACCTTTTTGTCATCTGGAATACTTTCATAATTAAAATACTTCTCAATCTCAAAAATCCAATCGAATAAAGCATATGTATCAAGTCTTCCGTTGTAAGTAGAAAGTTCAAAAGTAGGTATTGAACCACTCTATTCAAAGCTCTCAGAAGTCTCTCTTCATCTTGTTCCACCTCAGGTTCAGGATTAGGTGGTATTGCTTCTTCTTCATCACTAACATCTTCAAGATGTACTCTTCTCTAGGTTGTTTCAACAATTTCAAGTCTAGCTGCAATTTGTCTCAACATGTCCATAATAGCATTATTTGAATTTCCTCTATCTCGAACCATTTCGACAATAGTTCCTGCAAGAATCATAACCTTCTCCAAGTTATAGTTCAGAAACCAAGTCTGTCACCTTACAACCAATCTTCAACAAGGTTCTACACAATCCCAAACTTTGCAAGAAAGAAACCTTCGCTCTGATACCACCTGATGCAAGGCAAGAGGGGATAGAGTTCACCTCCCAAGCTACCCTTGCTAGAGTTACACACAAAAGCCAACCAATACAGGAGAAACCACAAAAAATTATAGAGATTTCAATGCAAAAATGATGAGACAATCTTCATTCAACATGCCATGCATAAGGCCTAGCTAGTTGTAGCCATCTACAATCAAATTACAATCTGCAAGCTTAAGAGCTTAGGCTTACAGAGCCAAATCTTAGTGTTTTCCTTCTATCTAACTTCATTCTACTTTTCCTAATCCTAGATCTCTAATTATATAGCCAGTAAGACCACAAGTCAGCCTATCAGGCAAGTTATTACAAATTATAGGTCCTACCCCAAAGGAGAATTCAGCAACCTTACAAACAAGCAAATAAACTTTTGCGGGGCCACATATAGATCTACACGTGATCCAAGAAGAGGTTCTCGAGTGCACAGAATGCCATGATGCCAAACAAAACCTCGCCGAAGCCAAAACTGCACGTTACTCGAGCTACCAAGAAATCAGCACGCCTCAAACGAAGAGAAGGATAACTCCTACAAATGATGGAATTAGTTTCTATAAGCTTAGGTATAGGATCCACAATAGGTCCACATTAAAGAGCTAATTTTGCAGAAAGAGAAAACTCGAGTAACAACAGCCATTCTTCAAAAATAAGATAGGAACAATAAAAGGAAATATTTTTGGTAGATGCAAGATTGCCAAAGTACCCAAGATGCTCCTGCATCAAAAACATTACCCCTCTAGCGAACACTGCAGTAGAATTTATTAAAGGATGATTTCAGCAATCTTTCTATCCATCAAGAATAATATGACTCTAGTTTTCATCCAAGAATCCCTAATTGGTTTAAGTGATGCGTCTACAAAAAATATTGCTTGCCAATAAGGTGTTGCAAACCTTTTCATAGCTAAGACTTGTTTAACTAGAAGGTGAACTATTGATTGCCACCACCATTTCCCACCAACATGGTGACTTCACCAAACTGAAAGGATGACCATTGGCATTTATGCAAGGTAAATCTTAATCCAATGCAATGTCTCTTTCTCCATTCATCTTATCTCTTAACCATGTTGATTCAGTATAATCCCCAACAGCATCATCTTGATTTTCATTTTCTTGAGCCCCTTGGGACACCACAATCATGTCTTCATTGAAATCTTTATTGGGGAGACCCATATCAACATCTTCAAGAGCTTCTTCAATTGGAATCACATTTTGTTTCTCATGAAGAACATCTTCCATACCTTCAAGAGGAGAATTCTTTCTATTTCATGTTGCTCGATGGGAGATTTTCTTGGACTTTGACCTTTAGTGACACCGAATTGTACGCTAACTTCATTAGGTGCTTCATTCTTTGTTGTGGATGTCACATTCCTTTACATCAATGTACTAGTTGTGAATAGGAGGCTCAACTTTTGGCTTTCTTGTGATGGCACTTGGTTTGGAACCTTCTTCTTCTTTGGTCCCCTTGCTTATGTAGCCTTGTCGTTGTTTGTCTTTCTTGCTACATCCATGCCTACTCCTCTTCCCTTCATTATTGACTTCGTGTGGTTCTCCAAATGACTCTTCTTTAGGCTCCTCCACATCTTTCATCAAGTCATAATTCAAAAGAATTTTCTTTTTTTCCAACTTAGCCAATTGCTGATCCACTCATTTTTTGTGAATGTTGTTGCTGGTCTCATCAATATCTCCAAATCAATTTCCTCGTGTTCAAGCTAATTGATGGAAGTAGGGACTTTATCTTTTATCACTACATAATGCTCTATAATATGGTTTGCATCATCTTCAAGTTGGTCTAAAACATGAAGCTGCTTGCAAGCTTTAATCATTTCCACTGACAATTGAGAGCAGAATTTGATATTGGGCACTAATTGACTTGGATACCCATGAGTACGCATAGATACTCCCAAGGTGCACCCGAAGTTCTCTGTGGGTACAGAAGCACATACCCAAACGAAACCTGAGGTGTTTAGGGCACACCCCGAGCACGCCACCAAGCAAACCCAAACACAGACAAACCATTTGAGGGTGCAAGAACCCCTAATGGTATACCCTACAACTTTGGATTTTGCCAAATTATGGTTGTGCCTCATGCAAGGCCCTAAGCTAAAATGTTCCCTTGCAATTATTGCACCCAATATAAACAAATCACATATTTTTCTAGGATCCTATCTAAGTGCCAACAATGCTGACCCAATATCAATGTCAAGCTTGCACCAACACCGATGACTCCAATTCTTCAATACAATAATCTAACATTGTTGCATTTTCAACAATTCATTCACTCGATTAACACCAAAGCTCAATTGTCCCACTTGTCTCAACTTCAAACAAAGGTCATCCTCTGCCCATTCTTCCCTCTAACCATTGACGTCAATCTCTGCCATGGATTTGCATCTGAAGATATGTAACCAGTGCCAAGACCACCCGTTAAAAATCTTATAATATATGGAACTTAACCATTTCAAGTTTGCAACCATCCTCAGTTCTGAACATGACATTCATGTAGTTCATATCAGTGAGCTTGCCTTCGATTTAGTCCAATTCTTCCAACTCTTGCGCAGTTTTTAGCTGAATTCACATCTCTACATAGAGATCTTTCTACAAAAAAGTTATTTACATTGATGAATTGCAGTTGCAAAATAATTGAGCATAACTCTGTCGTTGGACACTCTTTGTTTTGTCATGTTGCTCGTATAAACCATGGAGAAAGTTGATAACTATATTGCATAACTGTTTAATAATATTAATTCTTCCTATTTAATCTTAAGGTTACACTATGACTGCCCCTACCAAAAAAAAGTAAAATTAATCATTGCTAAGGGTATCCCAGGCATGTAGAGGAACCAATTGCTTCCAATTTTATGTTTTATATGTATGTCAAATTTGGAACGTTATGATCAACAATATTTATTTCAGAAATTTGAAATGATTATCATATTGACTATAACCTGCATTATTAATTATTCTCAGTAATAAGTAAAGTATCATGTTCAATGATTACAAAACTCTGAACTTAATCTGAAATCGCAAACCTTAGTAATCTTACTTCCACTTTAAACTAGAGAACTTTCCAAACAATGAAATCTATGAAAGGCGATATGGTAAACAAACACAAAAACTTATACCACATGACTCACAAGTAAAATAAGAAAATGAATTTGTTGCATCCTATATTTTCTCCTACTATAACCTCTGCTACCATATTCTTTTATTTCAATATGGAAAATTCTGTCCAGGTTTTAACCCTTTGAGTGATGATGAAGCCGGTAGAGAGACACCAATGTTGGAAGATTTATCAAGCTACACAGCCACTCTCAGAAGAACATTGCAATTGGATATGTGAACAAACAACTATTAAATCAAAAATTGCATAATTTTATAATTTTCCAGCCCTTTGTTTTTCCAACTTAAACATATATAAAGATTCAAAACCTTCATCCAACAAATGAACATTTATCAAAATGTCAAGCAAAGAAAACAAATACTATGTGCAGCTATGCCTCAGTTTCAAAATGGAAGACTGCCCAAGTCTTTTAATTCTAAGCAAATAAAGAAAACTGCATTCAGTCAACTAATGGTTAGTAAGCAAAATAGACGGCTAAATCCAAGTTATGAGTGACAAATGAAATTAAAAGATACCTCGGAAGAATCTTCATCGTCTACTGAAGTAGCTTTGATAGCTGTTCTGTACGTTTTACCTCCCAATCTGAGAGAAATTCGGTGGACTATGTTGACAGGACATACAGAGCAATTAAACTCAGGCTTCTGACTACGAAACAAATTTTTGTATGCTACTAAACTTGGGGGTTTAACCATAAAATAAGTTTTGCACTTCGAGTTCATTCCGTTAGCCAGGCACAGGCCTGCCATCACTTTTCCTTGTAGGTCAAAAAATCAGGACTATTAAACCCTAGCAAAACCTGGTTATGTGACAACAACGATCGTATAGCCAGATCCTCCAAATGAACTTCAATATTTTATAATGGGTTATCTACATTCATGCTAAAATATAAGCAACAGCGATTATGTTTAATTTGCTCGCAATGTACGTCATTAATCGTGATGGTGGTTTTATCCTGGTTGAAGTTATATCAGGAATATCGAGGCCCAAAGTTGTTGTCTTTTAGTCCTTGTAATTCGACGGCCTTACAAAATCGACGACAATTGTTGCCAACGTTTTAAAAACGTTTATGCAAAAATTAGTTTAGGGTCTGTTTGGTTCGTGGAATTATAGGAACCAAGAAAATCTTGATTTAGTCAAATCAAGGTTTTGCAAATTTCCATTCTTATTTTTGGGATATTACTTGAAGATGAGTGTGAAGACACATTTTTATGTGCAAGCTTGGAGTTGAAGGCAGACTCTAAATAGTAGTCAAATCTATTGTTTTTACACTCCTCAAAAAATATAATCAGGTTTTGATTTTCAATTCCTATCTGCTAGTAGGAAGTCGGAAAACTTGATTTGGAGACAAAATTAGAAGTCTGGTATTCAAATTCATTTTGCCAATTTTGAAACAAATGTAAAAAATTTCAAATTCGGATTTTGAAAAAGCCAATTCCTATCATCTCCCATGAACCAAACTAAAGTTGAGAAAGAAACACTCACAAGTAAGAATGGGAAGCGAGAATATGTACCAATAGCAGGGATGAATTTTTTTCAAATTTGTGGAGTTAGTAGAAATTTATTTTTTATTGTTATTGATTATTAGATGTGATATAAAAATTATATAAAATATGAAAAGAAAAAAGCTCTTTATTTTTTCTCTTAATTTTAAATTTTTTAAAATTCTTAATTATAATTTGATATAATATGAAATTTTGATGTAAAAATTAGTTCACTTAATATATTTCTTTTGTTTTCTATACCTCATATTTAAATTACTCTAGACACATCAATTTTTAGACAATTCTTGGCTCTAGTTCAATTCATTATTCAATTTACTAGACCAGTAAATGTAGGACCAAGAGGCCAACCCTTAACCAAAAGAGTTAAAAGGGATAAAGGGACAATTAAATTGGTAGAGAGACTTCGTCTTAAAGTCATTTTCTACATAGTCCTATAGTGAAACCCCTACTAGAAGGACTGCTCATTTAGCCAAGTCTAGTGAAGAAATTGGTGATATTCATAGTGTTATTCAAAAAGAAAACCATTATCAAGAAAATTCACTGAGGTTAAAAGAGTGTTGAAAAAGGAAGAACTTTTGAGCCTAAAATCCCTATGGTTCAAAAAGAGGAAAGCTACAAAAACAAAGCAAGATATAGCCACTAAAAAGGCAAAAGTAGCGTAAAGCCAATAATGAAGGTCATAAAATAGTTAAGAGAACCCTTCATCCATTTCATGGGATGAAGTACCTTCGGTTTTGGTCAAAATTGGAATACAAGTTACCTTGGTTTCCTTCCTTCCCATAGGATTCCTAGAATTTCCTCTAAGCCTACGACTTGTCTAATAGCCTTTATAGGGATCATCTTAACTATTTTGATGACCGTTGTACTAGCTTGATGGAGGAGCATCTTGGGCTCATTGGCAATCATGCATCATCTAAAAAGATTTGCTTTTTTTTTGTTAAGTTTGTTGATCATGTGAACAATCTTGATGTTCTTTCTTGTTTCATCTGCAAGTATGGATTCTTAAAGTGAACCTGTTGTGGATCTTATGTCTTTGATCACAATTCTTAATGTTTCATTGTTGGTGTGTTCTCGTTCATTCTTGTTTGTAACATGTTCCTCGTTGGCACCTTGTGTAGCCTATGCAAATTTGCTTGTGCAAAGTTCTTGCATGCATGTGATCTTATGCGGCTTTACATTTGAATTCTTGGATCTTGTGTGGATCTATCTCTAAGCTTACATCT
The DNA here is from genome assembly GCA_028749045.1 of Cupressus sempervirens. Taxonomy (NCBI): domain Eukaryota; kingdom Viridiplantae; phylum Streptophyta; class Pinopsida; order Cupressales; family Cupressaceae; genus Cupressus; species Cupressus sempervirens. The sequence continues at coordinate 659,152,316 of CM053788.1, forward strand.
CATCATTTTCTTAATTGTATGGTCATTAATTTTCTCTTATGGGATAGGACCTATATGTTGTGATACATTTCCTTATCTTGGAAATTGTAATCTTCCAACTTGACTTGTGTGTCCTAGTGGCTATATTATATAATAATGTAGGTATCTAAAGGTGGAAACCTTAGAAGATAAAATCTGGAGGTTGGGCTCTTGAGCAATTGAGCTCACATATTAGATTTTTGCTAGAAGGTGACAATTTTTGCTAGAAGGTGACAATCAGGTAGGCCTTATGTCAAGCATATTGTAATCAATTTACATTGGATATGTATTGTATCAATTGACTTTTGTCATTTCTTTCACTCTATGGTGTTATGCTTTCGTGTGTTTACTCTTGTTGCTTGGTTTCAGATATCTCCTCTAAGGATTCTCCTACCTAGCCCATGTCAAGTGGTATTAGAGAGAGTTTTTGTTCCTTGTGAAAGTTGGGGTTGTATAGAACCCTATTTGAATTTGGATGTAGTGTGGAAGACATGTTATCTGACCTATAACTTGCATAGGGTTATGATCTTGTTAAAATTATTGTCAAGATGATTTGAGGAAGAGGAAATGTAGATCCCTCCATTATGGATATGTTGAGATGAAATGCAACTAGACTTGAAGTTATTGACACAACCCAAAGAAGATGAAGACCTATTGATGATGTTAGTAAAGATGAAGTTGAGGAAGTTGTAGAAAAAGTCCCTAATTTTGAACAAGGTGATGAAAGATTCTTAAGAGGTTTGAAAAGAGTGAATGCTAAGCTACATTTCAATCCTCTTGAGCACCATGTGGTAAGTTTAATGTTGATGAATTGTTAGATTGGATCTCTGAAATGGAAAAATACTTTGAGTGTGAAAGTACATCAATTGATATAAGAAGGTGAAGATAACAACTACAAATTTGAAAGGGTGTGCATCTCTTTGGTGGGAACATTTGTAACTGATAGACAAAGAAGAGGAAAAGAAAAGATTGGAACTTGTGATAATATGGTATTAAAAGGTAAATTTCTTCCTCTGGTGATTACCAAGTTAGTTTGTTGAAGAAAATGCAAAATTTGAAGCAAAAGGACATGACTATGAAGGAGAATACTAAAGAATTTTACAAGTTAGATATCAGATCTAGGCATGTTGACAATGAAGTGGAAAAAATTGTATGGTACCTAAATTGTTTGAGGATTTATATACAAAATAAGATTAGTTTGGTAAATATGGATAGTATGGAAGAAGCATCTCAGTTCACACTAAAAGAAGAAGAAAATTTTGAAAAAGAAACATGAACAAAGGTGGAGAGGAAGAGGTAATAGAGCAATAGAGGTAGATCTTATGGTGAAAATAAAATATCTCAATTAGAGAATATTAATCAGGTCAAAGGAAAATCATAATGGAAGGATAAAAGTTCATATAACAGTAGAGGTAACTTTTCTAGAGGTAATTATATTGTTTACTCTAGAAAACAATAATAGTAAGAGGCAAAATAAAACTTGATTTAAAGGTACTTGTTTTAAATGTGGGGAAGAAGGTCATGAAGCTTTTGAGTGTCCTAATTCTAGCAAGAAAATAGGTACAAGTAGTAGAAATGCTTTAGTATAGGAAGACATATCAAATACACCTAATGGACCTAAGGAAGGGGAAAAAATTGGTTAAGAGAACTTTGTGGAATGAAGAAATGGTTCAAGATCCTATTTTGAGGAAAAGTCCTTTCAATACTAGATATAAGGTCACGCGTTTAAATGTTGTAAAGTGATTATTGGTAGTCAAAGTTTAGATAATTTGGCATTAGAAGAATCAGTTATGAAGTTGCAGTTGTGGAGATTGAAAGCACAACCTAAGCCTTATCACATTGCTTGGATCAAGGATGAGAATAAGTTACTAGGAAGTGAATAATGCCTTGCAAAACTCAATACTAGAACATATTATGATAAAGTCTTGTTTGGTATTATGCTTATGAATTGTTTCCACATCTTGTTGGATAGACCTTGGCAATATAATAGACAAGCTTTGCATGATGGTAGATTGAATCGTTACACTATTTGGGCTAATGGGAGAAGACAAGTTTTTTTTTTTTTCTTTGATTGAGGAACCTAGAGATGATTAATGTACTACTATTAAAGTATGTTTGGTTAGAGGGAATCAATTCAATGGGGATTTTAAGAAGGAGAATGTGTGTTTTGCCTCAATTCCTAGAAAGAAAGAAAAGAAATATGAGAATGAACAAGCACCTAAAATTGAAGCATTGTTGTTAGAATTTCAAAGTGTTATCTTAGACGATGTACCTGGCAGATTACCACTAAAGTATAAGTCATTACATGGATCTTATACCTAGAGCTAGTTTTCCTAATAAAGCACCACATAGATTGATAGTTTTAGAATGAAGAATTGAATAGACAAGTCCAAGAATTATTGCAGAAAGGTTTGATTAAAGAAAGTTTGAGTCATTGTGTATTACCTACAGTATTGACACCAAAGAAGAATGGAGAATAGCATATGGGCATTGACTCTAGAAGTATAAATAGGATTACAATAAAGTACATATTTCCACTCCTTAGGATGGATGACATTATGGATTGTCTAAGTGTGGCAAAATATTTCACCAAGATTGATTTGAAGAGTGATTATCATCATATCAGAATCAAAGAAGGAGGTGAATGGAAGATTTCTTTTAAGACAAATGAAAGTTTTTGTGAGTCATTGTTTATGCCTTTTGGTTTGACTAATGCACCTAGCACATTCATGAGGTTGATGAATAAAGTTTTGAAGAAATTCTTGGGTAAGTTTATGATTTTACCTTGATGATATTCTGATATTCAATAAGACTAAAGAATATCATTTGATGCATATAAGACAAGTGCTACAAAGGATAAAAGAAGAGAAGTTGTTGATTAACCTAAAGAAATGTTCTTTTATAAAATAAGAGATAGTGGATGTAGGTTTTATTATTTAAGTTGATGGTTCAAAGATGGATCCTTAAAAGGTCAAAGTCATTTTGGTTGGCTTGCACATAAGAATGTTGGTAAAGTTAGATATTTCCATGATTTGGCTATTTACTATAAAAAGTTCATCAAAAAATTTAGTTTGGTTTTTAATAGAATGATAGAGATTATGAGAAGTGACAAAAAAGAATTTAAGTGGACACATAGAGCAAATAAAATATTTGAAACTTTTAAACAAAAGGTCACATAATTTCTTTAGCTTTACCTAATTTTACTAAACTTTTTCAAGTTGATAGTGAGGCCATTGGGAATGTAATTGGAATTGTTTTGAGTTATTAAGTTAAACTTATTGCTTTTTATAGTTAGAAGTTCAATGATGCTAAGAAGAAATATTTTGTTTATGACCAAGAGTTCTATCCTATTGTTCAACCTTTAAAGAAATGGAGACAGTTTTTGATGTCTAAGGAATTTGCGTTGTATATTGGTCATAAAGAATTACATACTTGGGTAGTTATAATAGTTGAACAAGAGACATGTGAGGTGGGTTGAGTACATGTTGAATATCACATTTTTGTCAAAATATAGGAGTGGTCAATCAAATAGTGTTGCACGTGCTGTTGGAATTACAAATGGGAAACATGTACTTTTCAGAGGGTGAGGGTGTGGGGGGGGGGAGGGGGGGTTGGGGTGAATTAGAAGTTCAAACTTCAGTTACTAAAATGTTTACCATTCACTAGATGCATGTAATGAATTGAAAATGACATGTAAAGCACATACATCTAAATCATGTAAGCATATAATCAAACACACACACTTAACACCATATATGATTACCCATAAACCCTCCAAATGAGAAGGTAAAACTGGTGTGGGGATGACACCCACAAATCTTCACTACTGCAGCAATAAAGTGTATCCAGTTAAGGTTACAATGGTTTGACCATGAAACATGATCTGCCTTGTGAAAGGCCTACCCTATTAAAGGCTTACAAAGACTGTTAAGTCCCACCTTGTTAGAGGATTTCAACACCCTGTTAGAAGTGTGCTTGGTTAAAGGACTTTAGAACATCCACTTGGAATGTCACCCTGTTAAAGGATTTACTACAGCCTGTTAGGATTACTCCACCTAGGAGATTTAACTAAAATCACCTATTAGGATGTTTTAGCATAGATCTTGTGATTGGCTCTGGTTGCATGATTAAAGATCAAATTTGTACAATGTCCTTTTTGATCCTCTTTGATCTGATATAACAATTGTTGTATCCTTCTATTCTTTGTTCTCCTCCAACTGATTTTGCAATCCACTCTCACTGCTAAGTCATCTTGAATGCTTTATGAACAAATTCAATCATTCACCCCTTGTTACCTCCTGTAACATTATTTCTTTCACTCTCTCAATTCATTTTAATTTTTGGGGCTTCGTCTTCCTTATAAAGACTTTGGTGGCTTAGGGTTAGCTATGAATCTACGACTAAGATTCATTCTTTTTGCCACTTAACTCTTCCTATTTTTTGATTGGCTGCATGCAAATACATAGGGATTCTACAAATAGATTCGTCCTTATCTTTAAAGAATCAAAATCTAACCTTAGGTCGGCTTGAAAATAGTTTACATAGTTTTTTGTGCAATCATAAATAAATATGTCTAATCTGTGTTACTTGACACTTGAAGTTACTAATGCTCAGCACATACTGTAATTATGTTTCTAACTCAACATCTAAATTGCTCAGCATCTATTGTTCACTTGGCACTTGAATCAGTCATCATGGTCTATCTGCTTAGCACTTGAGTGACTCAGCACATGAGTGACTCAACACTCATTGCAACTCGACACGGTCTTGTATTTACATATTATACTCGGCATTCATTACTAGTTTGGCATAAACTAAGTAAATGTCTTAAGTGTGTTGACACTCAATTGTCAAAACCAATCTAAGATCAACATGTGCATTGAATAGAAGAAGGAGTTTGTTAACATAGATGAAGGTTGAAGTACCTGGTTTTGATGATTTGAAGACTTTGTATGAAATCGATCTTTACTTTGTAGAACCTTGGAAAGCTTGTAAGACACATGTGGAAAATAATCAAAATAAGTGGGTTGACTATTTCATTCAAGAGGACATGTTGTTCAAGGGAATTTAGTTGTGTATACCTAAAGGATCAATGATGGATAACATTATAAATGAAAAACATAGTGGTGGACTTGTAGGATAATTTGGAATTGATAAGATAGTAAGGTTGATTTCTAAAAAATACTTTTGGCCACATATGTATAAGGATGTTCACAAATTTGTGAGAAATTGCAAAATTTTCCAAGTTGCAAAAGGAACAAGTTATATTGTAGGATTATGCAAATCATTGCCTATTCCTATTAAACCTTGGGAAGATATCAACATGGATTTTTCTCTTGAACTACCTAAAACTCATAGGGGTAATGGTTCTATCTTTTTTGTTGTTGATATATTTTCCAAGATCACTCATTCATACCATATAGAAAGACATTAGATGCAGTGGATATATAAGATTTGGTCTTCAAATAGATTGTGAGATTGCATGGATTTCCTAAGACTATTGTTTCTGATAGGGATACACAATTAACTGGTTATTTTTGGAAAACACTTTGGAAGAGGTTAAATACTAAATTAAAAATTGGCTCTACACTTCATTCATAAATTGATGGACAAAATGAAGATGTGAATAAAAGCTTAATTGGAGATAAACCTAGAAATTGGGATTAGATTTTGGCACAAGAAAAGTTGGCATATAATAATTATGTGAATAAAAGTACTATGAATACACCTTTTGAGATTTTTATAAGCATTCATCCTAGAGAAGTCATTGAATAAAGGAATCTTGATCATGAAGAAGGACGGAGTGGTGAAGTAGAAGGATACATTAATTTCATGAGGAGTTTGCATGATGAAGTAAAATATAATTTGGAACATAATAGTCATAAATATAAGGATAATGTAGATAAAGTGAAAAGACGTAAGGACTTTCCAGTTGGTGATGAAGTAATGGTTTATTTGAAGAAAAATAGATTACCTACTAGAGCTTATAGCAAGCCAAAAATGAGCAAGTTTGGGTCTTACACAATATTGAAGAATTTCTACAATGGTAATGCTTTTGAGGTTGAGTTTCTTGATGATATTTATATTTCACCTATATTCAACATTTTTTATATTTATGAGTACCATGAGTTTGATGAAGAAGAAATTGATAAAACCTAATTATCCTAGGAAGAAAGTGGATGGAATTGAGAAGGTATTAGACAATAGAGTTAGTAAAATCAATAGAGGAGAGGATTGCATGGAATATTGAGTTTAATGGAAAAATAAACAAGTTGAAGACAATAAATTGATTTCTCAATCTAAGTTGAATCAATATGATTCTGCTCAAAGTGTGTAGTTTTCCTTATGTGGACATCAATTTTATATTTAGCCTAGGTGTTTGATGCAGGAGCATCTTAGTTTCATTAGAAATCTTGCATCATCAAAAAATATTTATTTTATTTTTTATTTCCAAGTCTATTGATTGTGTGAAGAGTCTTAATGTTCTTTCTTGTTTTATCTATGAGTGTGAATTCTTAAAGTGGACCTATCATGAATCTTATGCCTTTAATCATGGTTCTTAATGTTTCTTCACTGACATATTCTTGTATATCCTTTCTTGTGACATGTTCTTCATTGACACCTCATGTAGTGTGTGGGAATTTTCTTATGCAAAGTTCTTGCATGCATGCAATCTTTCATGGCTTTACATGTGGATTCTTGGATCTTGTGTGAACCTATCTCTAAGCTCAAATCTCATCACTTGATTAATTATGTGGACATTGATTTTATTTTATGGGATAGGACCTATTTGTTATAATACGTTTCCTAATTTTGGAAATTGGAATCTTTCATGTAACTTTTGTATCCTAATGGCTATATTATATAATGTAATAGGTATCTAGAGGAAGAAATCTTAGAAGACAAGATCTAGAAGTTAGGATCTTGATAAATTGATCTCGCGTATTAAATTTAAGAAGGTTAGAATTGGGTAGGCCTTATACTTGGCATATTGTAATCAATTTGCATTGGATTTTCATTTTATCAATTGAATTATGTCATTTCTTTCACTTAGTGGTGTTGTGCTTCCATGTGTTTACTCTTGAAGATTGGTTTGGTATATCTCCTTTGGGGATTCTCCTACCTAGCCGACATCATGGCTTTACAACTATTTTTTCCTTTTTAGTAGCTAAAGGTTGTTAGGTTTATGCAACCTTCCTCTTTTGAACCTCAGGGGTTTTAGGCTCAAAATCTCTAACATTACCTCCATTTTAATCTCTTCTTATTTGCTTTTCAATATTCCTCTTTCCTTAAATAATGTTCAAGTAATATTGGGTTTTCTTGTTGGGATAACACTAATAATATCACTAGTGTCTTGACTGGACTTGATTAAATGAGTAGCCCTTTTAGTAGGGGGTTTCCTAGAGGACTGCATTCAAAATAGCTTTAAGATGAAGACCCATCGATCCATTTAATTTTTTTCCATCCTCTTTAACTCCTTGGATTAAGATATGGCCACTAGGTCCTACGAAGGTCATAAAAATATTTAATAAATCCACTGTAAAGGCTATTAGAAGAATTCATATGCTTAGAGGAAAGCATGGGAATCTTATGGAAATGATAGAAATCAAGGCAATCTATGTTTTAATTTCCACCAAAATTGAAGGTAATTAATGCAATGAAGAGGATGCATAAAATAGAAGAACATGTGATAAGCCAACACTGTCCAATATTAAGAACTCCTTGAGCATTAAAATGAAATAGATAGTAATAAAGCTAAGGAGGTGAGTTTGTTAGAGGAGACTGAAGAAATTTTAGTTGATCAAAAGAGACTAGTAAATGTAGGACATAGAGGCCAACCCTTAACCAAAAGAGTTAAAGGGGATGGAAGGAAAATTAAATTGATAGAGGAAGATTCATCTTAAATCCATTTTCTATAGATTCCTCTAGCAAAACCTCTACTAGAGTAGCTACTCATTTAGCCAGGTCTAGTGAAGAAACTAGTGATATTTTTGGTGCTATCCTAAAAGAAGAAAACAATAACAAGAGCATTTACTAGAGTTAGAAAAGTGTTGAAAAGTAAATATAAAATGGTAAAAAGCAAAGTTAAGGATAGATATTTTGAGCCTAAAATCCTTGAGGTTCAAAAGAAGAAGGCTACAAAAATAAAGCAACATGTAGCAACAAAAAATGCAAAAATAATTGTAAAGCTAGTAACAAAGGTCATAAAAATAGTGAAGAGAACTCTTGAAAATGCTACTAGAAGAAGCCATGGGATTAGAAAAAACCTAAAAAGTCCATGGGAAGGAAAAAAACCAAGGTAAATTTTATTCCAATTTCCTCCAAATTGAAGGTACTTTATTCAGTGAAGGGGATGAACAAAATAAAAGCATATGACAATCCAAAACTCGAGCATTAAATTATGAAATAGACAATAGAAAAGATAAGGAGGTATTTAGACAGAGGAGACTAAAGAAATTTTAATTCATTCTAGTAGTTTTCAAGTTGAAATTAATGTGTAATTTTTATGTTGAAGTTGAGCAGTAGAAATAGATTCTGAAGAAGCTCATACCCCTTATTCAACCAAACACACAACACAATAGAGAATTAACTAGAAATTTTCAAGAAGAAATTTTTCTTTCTATTATTTTAAATGAAATGAAATGACATTACAACATTCTATAAAATAACTTACTATAGCCGCCTTCTTATTATATTTATTTTCCAGATAGAACCACAATCTATACTTTTGGAATTGATTCACAAAAGTCTCCTTCATTGATGTATATATAATGTGAATAATTGCCTTAGAATATTTTAGAAATTAAAACTTTCCTCTTTTGGCACCCAACAACCTATCAATTCAATTTATCTTCTAAGTGATTTTTCTCTCTTTATTTTTTTTCTTGAAACTTGAGTCTTGATGGCACATCTTTTGGAAGCCATAACTTTTGACTTGATTTTATTATTTTCTTATACAATATATCATTGAAAAACTTGTGAAGAGATCTAAAATGCCATGTGTTGGAATTCTTTAGAATAACTAAGAGGGGTGGGGGGTGTGAAGTTAAATTAACATGTAGAAATGTAAAGCATAAAACACAACACATCCATCAGTATACATGACACAATGATTTAACATGGAAACCCAATTTGAAAAAAACTACCAGTAACATGCTACTCCTTTCTCACTCTTTTGAAGTGATGCCTTGTTAAAGGCCAACCCTGTTAAAGGTTACAACACACATTGTTAAATGTGACCCGATTAAGGGATTTCAATTACCCTATTAAAAGTGAGCCTTGTTAGAGGACTTTAGGTCATTCACTTGGAATGCCACCCTGTTAAAGGTTACAACACACATTGTTAAATGTGACCTGGTTAAGGGATTTCAATCACCCTATTAAAAGTGAGCCTTGTTAGAGGACTTTAGGTCATTCACTTGGAATGCCACCCTGTAAAAGGATTTTTTAATGACTGTTAAGTCAACCTTTCTCCAAAGGATTTACCCTAATCTGATACAATTGTTAGAAAGTAACAACAGAGTTTGATTTGATACAACTTACAATCTTACTTGCAGATTACAAATCTCTATTCAGTCCTCATCTCTATTTTTCTTCCTATCTTTGCAGTTCTGACAGCTTGTTCACCCTTCAAGCATTCATCCTTCTCTAGCTTTCTTTCTTAGCTCACCATTGCAAACTTCTTCACTTTAGGTCACTTGATGAATTAAACCCTTCTTCCTTCACCTTGTCAGATTTTTGCATCCAAAAAACTCTTTGACTTCTTACCAACCTTGCTTCATGACCAGACACCCTACATATAGGGAATTAGAACTTCTTTTTCCTGCTCATTATCCATCTCAAAAATTAGAGTTTTCGATGGATTAGGTAGAATACAATGTATCTACCCCATATATTGTCTTCTCTAGAAAATTCTCCTAGAATCCATTTGAATTTGCCTCTAAAATGGTTTACATAAGATTTTGTGCCTCTAGCTCATCAATCTTATCTTCCTCCTAATTCACAAGTTCCAAGAAAACAAACTTGTTGGCTTCTATTTGGTGAATCTTTGATCTTATTCATAATACAACAGCTTGACATTATCAATTTATTGATGCTTGACACATACTGTGTTACTCGACATGTACTGTAAAATCACTCAGCATCAACTAGATTTTACTGGTGCTCGACACATACTGAAAATCACTCGACATCTACTAACTTGCTCGACACCTATTATTTTGCTCGACATCCACTAGAAAAAACACTTTCACTCGGCTCCAACTGAATTTTTGCTCAGCTTGCACTAACTTTACTCGACACTTTCTATCAACTTGGTCAAGCTTGGCAGATGAACTTTTGTTCAACCTTTTTCATCTAAACTTTCTAAGTGTAGCCAAACATTTTGCAACCTCTAGTAGATCGTCACATCATTATGTTATCATAGTCGTAACCGATTCTTACACTTCAATACATAATCATAACTCAACCTTTCCTCTAGGTACTTTTGTTACATCTTGTTGATTCAATCCTCTTCATCAATCAACTAAGTGATAGTGCATGAAACATATAAGAAATTATCTTACTAACATATAGTAGATTTGAGATAAGTGACAAAACAATGATTGAAAATACTTCTTACAACAATTTTCTAACTCAAATGATCTTTTCAATCATATATCAACACCATGTACATCTAAATTTTCACAAATCTAATAGGGAAAGTGAGATACTAGTTGGGGGGGGTGAACTAGGATCTATAAAAAATTTCACACTTCAAGCATGAAACATATTTGATAACTTCACATAAACCCTCATTTGTACATTAACCTTACATAAATTTAATCATTCACAACAACATAACATCAGATATGCCTTATAACTACATGTGTGAAAACCTATGAATTTATAACATGTTAACACATCATGTTTGGTAACATAGAAACCCTCCAAGGTATAGGTAAAATGGCGATGGGAATGACACCCACAAAATCTTCACTACTATAGCAATAAAGTGTGTCTGTTAAGGTTACAATGTTTGATCACTTCTAATGAAATACCTTGTGAGGGATCTTCCCCGTTAAAGGCTAAAAGAATTGTTAGGTTCTATGTTGATTAAAAGATTTTTACATCACAACTAAGTCAGTACTCTATTAGGATATTTACAAAATTATCTTAAATATACTCTATTAAGAGATTTAAACCCTAAAACTCATGTTAGAATGTTGAGTACATGATCCTCCAGTATGCACCTATAATGTTGATATCATATCTCTTCTATGTAATGTATTCTTACCTTACTATGATTGATATTCTATATCTCTGCATAAGATTATTTACTACACTACTTGGTCTCTTTTGTCTTTAACACTTTGATTCACCTCCAAAACTTTGCATGCAACCAAAATCTTTATCCAAACATACTCACACATTCGAACTAGGTCATAGAACCTCCTTAAATGGTTGTTTGGGTGAACCTTCTAGATCCCAATCAATAATCTAGATTTATTTATTTTTCCTCTTAGTCCTTGCAATTTTATTATTGGCGGATTTCCTCACATAGAGATTAATGATCTTCCTTTTGATGAATAATCAACTCCTTGATCACCTCCTCAATTTGTAAAACACACTTCTAGCTCGATAAAAATGGTTTGCATAAGACTTTTTGTCATTCCAAACAAATATGTGAAACTATGTTACTCGACACTTACACCATATTGATGATTGACATAAACTATTTCATCTTGTTGTCCCTCGGCCTTAACTATGCTCAACATATACTAAATTTCTCAGCCTCTATATCACTTGACATCAACTATTATCCCTGATAAACTCGACAATCACTAGAGTACTTGATGACGTCTAGCTTGCTCAATAATAACTATTGCTTGACACATTACTTAAAATATACATAAGTCTTCAATACTTAGCTTGACCTATTTAGGATGGCTTGGTCACAATGATGACCAAACAACCCTACCTTGTGAATGACTAAGTGTTTGAAACTAATAAAAAACATGACTTAGGGATCAACAATCTCCCCCTTTGACATTAGTGGCAATAATACTTTGTCATGATCAAAAAAATTTCATTACAAAAATGAAACACAAGTACCCCCCCTTAAAATATAATCCATACCTTAACTCAGTAAACATTATACATGTTCTAACTCTACACTCGATATACATGTTTAAAACTTCAAAATTGAAAAATTCCCCTTGATCATTTGTATTCATCATTAGTGTCATCTTGATCATTACCATTATCTCCCTTTTTTTGTCACTCATGGCTGCTAGTGTGGAGGAGTCAAACCAAACTTATCCAAAAATGGTTTGTGAGTTTGCAAAATATACTATCCCAATTTTTCCTTATAGATTCAATGACATGAATCTCTATCTCCAATTTTTCTACTAGATCCATCAAACTATTTGCAATAGACAAATTTGGATCTACTTGGATGAACTCTTTGCATTGTTTAAATGCATTTACATAACCTCAAGATGAGGTGTCATCATGGCTTGAATAAATGTTAGTTTTTCTCTTATTATGCTATACTTTGTACTCAATTGTTTAAGCCTTGCCTATTAAAAGTTAAGCTTGGATAAGTGGACAACACTGGAATTGGCATATGTAGTGAGTGCATTGGCACTATACTGTAAATCTACTTCTAACTTATCCATAATCTCCTTGACGTCTTTTGTGTTTTTAGAACTATCATACAACTTCGTAAACATGATATGTACATTATTAGAAATTTGTTCCGAATTAGTCACAAGTTTAGGCATCTCTACCTATCTGACAACAATCTCTGCTACTACCTTCTCCATGACACTTTTCTCAAACTTTCATTGTAACCATTGCATTAACCTTTCATTGGCATCAATATTTGGCTCATTTATTCTCTCTAAAATCTTAACTGATTTTTCAATAATAGGAGCATTCTCATCTAAATGATCAATAACAAAAGAATCAAGAAATATATCCTTAATGTCATATATCACTTATTTTTGTGCTTGCTTCTATTGATGCTCTCTTGTCAGCTCATCATGCTTTTCTTTTCTAGAAAATAATTCACTTAGAATCTTTATTTTCTCCTCTATCAAATTAGACTTGTCTTAATTCGGTATGACTACATCCTCATCAAGCATAACATGATTACTAATTCGGACTAGACTCTCTTCTTCTTAATTTTCTTACCAGGAGTGTTGGAACTCAACATTGATACTTGCAAACTTTGTTTTTAAAGCTCTAGACTTGGTCTTTGAGTCTCAACTCTAGTTTCTTCAGCCTTCTTAGGCTCTTCACTTCATTTCTTCTCTTCAGTTTGAGTTCAACTGTATAACTCTATTGTCTTACCTCTTTGGCTCCCTCAATCTGGGGTCCTGAGGCTTGTGGCCTTTCCTCACTAGTAGTAGATTTCTCTACTTGATCATTCTAACCTTTCTCTCTATATTCTTCGTCTTTATTTGTTGTAACATTTCCCTCTTTTTTGTCACTTTAGTGGTGATCGACCCACTTTGTTGATGTACACACTTGCATATACTTCACTTTAGTTGCCATCTTTACTTGACTTAGCAACATGGGTAGTTTCAAGTTCAACCAACTGTGTTGTCACCTTTTTCTCAATCTTTGGGTAGTCTTTTATTTGCACTAACACATGATTTGAGTCTAATAGTTGTGTAGGGATTGTCAACTAAATAAACTTGGTATGAACTTGGTTCTCAGTTTGTTGTGTTGGCTCGACCATTACCTTAATAAAACTAGTGTCTGATTCATCATTAATTGTTATAGTCTATTTCCTTCCTTCACTCATATGTACTACGTCATTGGAAGTGTCACCTAAGTTTACATGTTCATCAACATCTTTTGTGGTGTCAAGTTCTACATGACCAACCTCCTTCTCTTCCTCATCCTTATCATGTTCATCATTAGGCCTTAAGCCATATTTTTTTTTGCATAACCTTGTTGGCTTCCACAATATCCTCTATTTTATTTTTCAATACCAAATAGGCTTCCCTTTTGTTGGAATATTCAAAAATGTGAAGAGTACTTCTAAGAGGGGTGGGGTGGGGGGGGGGGAATCAGAAGTACCACACTTTTAAACTTTTCTAATCCTTTAAAATAGATAACTGAAAATAAGATGCATGTATGTAAACATATTAAGTAAATATAAAGCTAACCCATGCAATAACACACATAAAACCAAATTTGGTAACCCATAAACCCTCCAGGAATAAGAAGGTAAAACTTGCCTGCCCTGTCAAAGGCTTTACACTATTTCAATAGTGACTTGGTTAGATGATTTACAAAAACTTTACATGAAGTGTCACCCTGTTAAAGGATTTAGTCACCTCTTCGAAGGATCTACAAAATAGTTGTTAAGCTAACCTATCAACATAGGGTTTTCACTATCTAATACAATGGCTAGAGAGTATTAGAAACCTTTGACCTGATTGCTTACAATCTTCAATTTCTGATTTTAGGCACTTGATTTGCTCACTCTGATGTGGTCCTTGCTTGATCTGATATCTGTTCGTATCCCTTATACTGTTCTGATCAACTGGATGTATAATTTTTGCTCTGTTCCTCTAAGTCTTTTCGCTCTTCACACTGAATTTCGCTATAGTTTACCCATACATTTTTCTCTTCCTCTCACACAATGGGGTTTTATCCTCCTTTTAAAGATTGTGAAGACTTAGGGTTAGGTATGGATCTATGATCCATATTGAATCTTAAGTTCCCACTCATTCCTTGCATTTTTCTCATTGGTTGCATGCCTTCTCCATTTTTCTAATTGGTTGTATGCTGATAGCATAGGAAATATACAAGATTCATTCTTATCCTTGTTTTCCTTCAAAATCTTTCTATGTCGGCTCCAAAAATGGTTTACATCTGAGTTTTTGAGAGCACAAACACATATGTTGATTCTGTATTACTTGACACATACTAGACTACTGGTGCTCGACACATATACTATCCTAGTTTTCTTGGCACCTACTACATTCTATCTTGCTTGGCACATGTATAGTTTTGGCTCACTTGACATATGAAGCATTTTGACTTGCTCAGCATCAACTGTGATTCAACACCTATATATCACTCGGCTTCAATGTAGAAAGTGGTTAAGTGTGTTGACACTCAAATGTCAAAACCATTCTAAGACCAACAATCTCCCCCTTTGACATGAGTGTCAAAAACACTTACCTAAACATTACTAATCTATCCTTATGAGTACCTTATCCACAAAATTTAAAACTTTGTTCAAAATTTGTTCAAAATACCTTATAACTCCCCTTGAGCTGATTGTGCCTTGACATTCTTGCAACCAAAATTCTTGTACTAATGTATTTGATACTCTTTTTCCTTTGCCCTGTATTTTTAATCTGTACCTATGTGTTGTTTTATTCATTTCTCTTATTTATATTTTCCCCAAAATATTATATCTCCCCCATACTATTTACACATTATGACTTATCTCCCCCTTTAGTCATATCTTCCTTATTAGTATCTCTCCCCCTATCTCCTTTATTATTTCTCCCCCTTTTTGACACTTATGTCAAAGGATTCTGAGGAGTAATACCATATTTAGCCAAAAATGTGGTATTTACCTCCATTATCATTTTTAGGGATGCATCCCAATTTTCCAAAGCAATATCTAATGACTTGTGTTGGATTGTAGTCTCTGCAGCAAGGTGTACAAGTCAATCAAGTGTAGAAAGATTAGGATCTTTCTTTAAGACAGTTTCAGGATAGACTTGCTCTTTGTGGAGGACCTCCAAATGTGGGGTTATGGAGGATTGAATCTACATTAATTTGGCCTTTATATTGGCCTCTTCACTTGTAAGTGCAACTAATTCTCTTTGAGTATGAAGCGATTAGGAAAAATGCTTCTCACTTTGAGCTGGATCTATTGGTAATTGCATGTTAGAAATTTTTAGATTTCTCTCCAAGCTCATTATTCTCTGGCCTATTTCTTGTGTGAAGTTGGAAAAATCACATAGCTTGTTGTATAGTGAGAAAATGTTCTCAAGTACAATTTTGACCTTTTCAATTTTCTTGGCCAATTCTACTTGTTCAAGTGCTATACCACTGGATATTTTCTCATTTACTTCCCTTGAAACTTCCTTGCAGACCATTCCATAAGTTTAACACTTGTATCCTAGTCTTCACTAGTCACCTGCTCAACTATATTTGATAATTGTTCCTTTATGAGCTTTGACTCATCTAGTGATTGCAAGCTGAAGGCATCCATAAAGATGTCCTTAATCTTGTGTAGTGCTTGCTTATATTTATACTCTCTTCTGAGTATTTCTTATTTTTGCCTCCTATTTAATGCATTTTGCATTTCTGTAATCTACTCCATTATGATAGTCTTTGAGTCATAAGAAGGAATGATTATCTCTTCATCTAACTTAGGGTCTCCATAGTGAAGTACCCTGGACACCTTGGTTGAGCTCGAGCTTGGTGTGGAGATTTGCAAAGGTATGGCTTTAGTGCTCAACTTCTGAGGAGTCTTTGTGGGAGTGCCTATTTTTGGTAATTCTACCAATGTTTAAATAGTGGCCTGCTCTTCTTCATTTGATGTTTCCTCCTTCTCATAAGACTTCCCTTTTTCTGCACTCAACTTCTGAATGGTGTCATCTTTTTCTATTGCAATTGTTGGAGGTGGTGGAAGCATCAAAATTTTAGTCCTAGTAGTTGTGTAGGTGAAAGGTGGTTCCTTTGGTTTCACCTTTTCTCTTTGTGGTGCTACTACTACCTTCTATAATTCATCTATACTCACCAATACAGGGTTTGTGCATAACTATGCCTATAGAGTGGATTGGTGAAGGATGTTGGAGAGATCCTCTACAGTTAGGGGATTGATGTTCTGAGGTGAATTGTCAGGAACATCCTTGATAGTTATTGTTTCTATAGGTGTAATGGTTACATGAGGAGGGCTAGGAGGTGGCATTTGTGTGTCTTGCACACTCTATTCCTCTTCTTGTTGTTGTTTAGCTATTGCCATCTCTACTCCTTCATGTGTTTCTTCCTCCTTACCTTTTTCTTTATCCTCCTCAACTTTCTTATCTTCCTCCTCTTTCTTCTTTTCTTCATCAGCTCTCGTTGTTGCTTCCTTCTCTTCCTCTTGCTTCTCTTCTTCTCCTTTCTTTGCTTCTTTTTCTTTTTCTTTGGTACTAGCCTCTACCTTATTTGCTTCCTCTTCCTTGTCATCAATTATTTTGTAAATTTTTTTCCACAATTGTGTGGATTTATTCACTACATCCTCAATCTTATTTTGTAGGATGTTGAAGACTCTGTATTTGGGTACAAGTTTGCCACCATGTTTCCTATTAGCCATTTTTATTTGACCTCTTGTTAGGTTAGGCATCACTTGTGCTAAGGTAGATTCTTTGATCTCCTTTTCCATTTTCAAACAATAATGTCATTTATTCTCAATTATCTCATATAGCTCTTTAGGCATGGTATTGTCTAACTCTAGAGGTTTATTCTTAAATTCAGCCATCATGGCATATACTGATTCCTCTATTTTATCTTGCTCTTCTCTACTTAGCTTGTTGAAATCAAGATTTTTCAAATCATTCAAATCTGCATTCTTAACATTCTCACAAATCTTATCTATGGTAGATTTGGGAGGATGGCTTACCACTCCGAATTGGCTAATATCCTTTAATTCTATTCTCTCCTCATCATCAGTGTCTGGCTGTGCCACATACCTTCTTCTTTTCTTTGGCATTTCATTAGTTTGTTCAATGGCCTTTTTCTTCTCTTTTATTTGCTCCTTGGCCTTTTGTGTAGATGCCCTTGTGCTAGCTCTTGTTGTTGGTGCTGGCTTGGCTTGTGTAGGCTTGGTCACCTTCTTGGGTTTGGGCTAAGCTGGAGATTGAGTTTTAGCCTTTCTCTTCTTTAACTCAACTTCTTCCTCTTATGTACCTTCCTTCTTGTCTTCTCCTGAGCCTTGGGTCAACTCCATTGGGCCTTACCATTGTTGTTGTTGTTCTTCTTCACTCTCTCCTTCTTCTTCAACACCTGCTTCTCCTTCAATATTTGCTCCAAATTTCTTCTTTATCTTCTTAACTAATTTATCTTTCCTCTTAATAATAGAGGTTGTCTTCAATTCAGTTTCAACTTTGGATTTGACAACATCATATGTGCCAAAGTGAGGAGCCTTTTTATCTATCTCTTTTGCAAGCAATGTTGTGATTGCTACTGAGGCTTCATCTATATCAAGTTCATAACCCAATGGCCTTAGCCATCTTACTCTTGGAATTTTTGCCTGGATATAGATATAGTCAATGTCAACCAAAAATCGTGTTTTTCCACTAGGGAAATTGGTATTCTCACCCTATGTTTCATGGATTTCTTGAAATCCTCAAAGTAGCTTGTCATTTGGGCCTCAAAATTGTCACCCATTTGATCAATGAACTCATTGATTTGTGTAATTGCAGTTTTGTTAGGGTTCTAATTCACTTTTTTGATAGAAGGAAATTCTTCCATGACATAAAAGAATATGCACATAAGAACTACACCAAACTTGCATTGAGCACCTTTTGATCTTCTTACTGCTCCTAAGTTCTCATTTATCTATTGCAACATTAGTTCTGACAGATCATATGCGTGATCTTTCTTTACAAGCTTATAGGCTACATCCACAATGATACATGGTACATTGTTTAATCTGTTGGATTGGTAGAACTTGTGAGAAATGATTCTCACAGCAAAGTATAGAAGGGGATCTGTGATCATGTCAATTGACATGCCTCTTTTATTCCATTTAGCCCCTGTGTTCTTTTCAATTACCTCTTTTGAGTTGCTACATAGGGTCTTAGGTCGATCTAGGGTTGGGGAATCTATAACTCTATGTACTATCCTTTTGGTAATCTTAATTGGTCTTATTTCCAACCACAAACATCCATTGTGAATTCTACTCAAAACAATCCTTATCCATTCTGTTTTGAAATCTGTAGAGTAAACTAGGGCATTGATCAAACCCTTTTTCTCGACTATCTGAAATTCATCCTTCAGAATTTTGTTTTCACACAGTTTCTCATAGGCTTGAAATATTTCAAGATCACCTACTACTCCTATTTTGTAGTTATAACACTTTCTCACATCTTGCACCATGATAACTTTTGGTGGGGTAATAGACAATGCGCCAGTTGGGTCATTTCTATAGGCAACTTCAAGGATTAGCCTAAACTCGAGTTGTTTTACCTCATTACTAACTAACTGGACCTCATGACTTTCCTTTCCTTTGGGGTTTCTTGAACTAGAACCGATTATACCAAACTAGGGTTTTAATGTATTAAAGACTTTAACTCTGCGTAGCTTGGCACTTGATAAATACCTTAGATCGTCAAAATGTATGTTGAATTGCTATTGAGATTGATGCAAATGGCTTCAAGGTTGCTGTATGATTGCTCCTACACTCCTTTTGTCTTTTCTCTATGTTTGAATGACGTGAAAATGAGCAAGATTTGACCTTATACCTTTCCAAATCTAGCATTAAATGCTTAGTACGAACAACTATACACTTGGCACTTGAAAGTTTCAACATAACTCAGCTTCCACTAGATTTTGTTCATTCGGCTTCAACTATCAACTCGGTCACGATTAGAAACTCGACATCCATTGGAACTTTACTCAGCATCTAAGAACAGTTCGACAGTATTTGCAAAAAAAAAAACTTCAAATTTTGTCTTGGCATCTTTTACCCATGCTGATTTCTTCTTTGCAATACTTCTTTGTCTTGGGACTAATGTATGATATAACTTTTTATATCAGTCCCATACACCTATTCTTGCTTAGTTGGATGAGATGCGATCACTTGACCTTTTAGGTGAAGTGAACTCTCCATTTGATGTGCTGCACTCATCTTTCTTTTTCCAAGTTTTGTTCATTTGCCCTATAATTTGTTCAACATCAATCTTCTCTTCTCTTTTTCTAACTTTTGTCTTGGGTGATTTTTCCTTTGTTGGGCAATTCCTACTAATATGACCAGTTTTCAAGCAACTGAAACATGTAGTTTGACTTTACCATCTACTGTAGTTTCTCTGAAATGTGTCCTTATGCAATTTTCAGGAATGTGTCCATACTTTTGACAATAATGATAGCTATACTTGGTATTGTAATCCTAGTTGTAGTGGTGTGCATAATTATTTTTCCTTGTAAGGTTATTAGGTGTCCATATAGGATTTGATCTGCATTCAAATGCTCTATGTCCATACTTCTTGCAGTTGTAGAAGTCACCTTCAAATTTGGATGTCCTCATGGTCTTGGTTCTACATTCATGTGCTTGATGTCCTTGCTTTTTGCACTTGTGACAAAAGCTTGCATTTTTAGGCTTATCATGCTTATGATTGTTCTTTCTCCTACATACATTAGAGGTATGTCCCTTTTTACCATAGAAATGACAAGTAGGTTTAGTGTTCTTACCTTTGTTAATTCTATCTTCTATAGTCTTGGATGATTCTCCTTGCTCAGTGCTAGTGTAACCAAGTCCTGAAGTATCATTACTAGCCCTTGGTGATTTCAGTAGTTGCTCAAAATACTTGATAGCCTCATTGGGTTTGTTGAAGATTTTTTCTATCTCCTTCTCTCTTTTCAATTCATTTTGTAGTTGTTCATTTTGTATCTTCAATGTAGTGATCTCAATGTCTTTCATATTCAGCTCATGATGAGCATTCACCATCTGGCTTAAGGTGTCAAGTTGTATATTTGAGATTCTCTCAAACTCAATTGTCTTCTCCTCTAGTCTATTGGTAAGGTTTCTATTTTCATCTTCTATCATGGGCTTGTCTTCAATGGCTTTCTTCTTTTGTTCAATTACTTCACAGAGCATTATATCTTGTGATTCTTGTTCAAGCTTGAGCATTCTAATTTCTTCAACTTGTGCTCTATTTTTCTCCATTAGTTCAGCTATTGTTGCATCAAATTCCTTGGAATCTCCATTGGCAAACACTTTTGTGGTATCAATCTCCTTGTAATGTATGTCATTTTCAACTATGGCTATATCCTTCATTCTTTTTAAGGATTTTCTCAATTCCTATCTGGCTTCCTCCAATTTGTGTAGAGTGAGATGCACATCAATCACCTAATTGTGTATGATCTTCTCAAGTTTGAAGACTTCCATCTTTAGATCTTTTCTCTAAGCTATTAGACTTCTCCTCGTGAGAACTTTTAAACTTTTCTAATCCTTTAAAATAGATAACTAAAAATAAGATGCATGTATGTAAACATATTAAGTAAATATAAAGCTAACCCATGCAATAACACACATAACACCAGATTTGGTAACCTAGAAACCTTCTAGGAATAAGAAGGTAAAACTGTGGTGGGGATGATACCCACAAAAATCACTGCAGCAATAATTGTTTGACCACTTTTGATGGTTTGCCCTGTGAAAGGCCTGCCCTATTAAAGGCTTTATACTATGTAAATAGTGACCTAGTTAGAGGATTTACAAACACGTTACATGAAGTGTCATCCTATTAAAGGATTTAGTCACCTCTTCGAAGGATCTACAAAATAGTTGTTAAGCTAACCTATCAACATAGGGTTTTCACTATCTAATACAATGGCTAGAGAGTATTAGAAACCTTTGACCTGATTGCTTACAAAATTCAATTTTTGATTTCAGGCACTTGATCTACTCACTCTGATGTGATCCTTGCTTGATCTGATATCTGTTTGTATCCCTTGTACTGTTATGATCAACTGGATGTATAATTGTTGCTTTGTTCCTCTAAGTCTTTTCACTCTTCACACTGAATTTCACTATAGTTTACCCATACACTTTTCTCTTCCTGTCACACAATGGGGTTTCTGTCCTCCTTTTAAAGATTGTGAAGACTTAGGGTTAGGTATGGAGTTATGATCCATATTGAATCTTAAGTTCTCGCTCATTCCTTGCATTTTTCTCATTAGTTGCATGCCTTCTCCATTTTTTTGATTGGTTGCATGCTGATAGCATAGAATATATACAAGATTCATTCTTATCCTTATTTTCCTTCAAAATATTTCTATGTCAGCTCCAAAAATGGTTTACATCTGAGTTTGTGAGAGCACAAACTCATATGTTGATTCTATGTTAGTCAACACATACTGGACTATTGGTGCTTGGCACATATACTATCCTGGTTTGCTTGGCACCTACTACATTCTATCTTGCTCGACACATGTATAGTTTTGGCTCACTTAGCATATGAAGCATTTTGATTTTCTCGACATCAACTATGACTCGACACCTATAAATCACTCGGATTCAATGTAGAAAGTGGTTAAGTGTGTTGACACTCAAATGTCAAAACCATTCTAAGACCAACACCCTCTTTGGTACAAATTTGTTAGTGTACTCTCTCAATGCTAAAATAATCCATCCTTTTGTAAATTTAGGCATTATTTGAGCCAATGTGGTTTCCCTTATTTTGCTTTCAATGGTTAGAACATGCTTCCACTTATTATCTAACTTATTATACAACTCCTCTAGAATTAACTTCTTAGCTTTATAGGTGTATACTTAAAATGTATCTTCAAATCATTGAATAGACTTGTTATGAACATGGCTCTCAATTTTTTGTGTTAGCTCAGTTGTTACCTTAACAAGATTGGTGTCTGGTGCATCATTAATTGTTACAATATTTTTCTTTCCTTCACTCATTTGTACTAGGTCATGAAAAGTATCACCTAGGTTTCCATGTTCATCAACATCTTCTTGGTGTCAAGTTCTACTTAACCATCCCCCTTCTCTTCCTTGTCCTTATCATCTTCATAAGGCATTAATACATATATCTTTTTCCACATAACCTTGTTGGCTTCCACAATATCCTCTATTTTTTGTTCAATACCAAATAGTCTCCCCTCTTTGGTACAAATTTGTTAGTGTACTCTCTCAATGCTAAACTAATCCATCCTTTTGTGAATTTAGGCATTATTTGAGCCAATGTGGTTTCCCTTATCAGCCTTTTAGTGGTTAGTGCATGCTTCCACTTATTATTTAACTTATTATACAACTCCTCTAGAATTAACTTTCCTAACTCTATAGATGTATACTTAAAATTTATCATTATATCATTTACTACCTCTTCCACTTTCTCCTTATCTTCTCACTCAATTTATCACACTTAATGAAATGAAAATCTAATAAACCTATATTATTTCCAAATATTGTCACATATCTCATGAACGTTTTGAAGTTTTTTATACACTACAACCTTAAATTGACTCTACTCATCTAACTCGGTCCGTTCTACTTCTTTTTCTAGTTTCTTTACTATTTTTCTAGGCTTAGCCTCTTCATATTTTATCCTTCTCTTTGTCGCACTCAACACTGGTGAAGACTTGGTGATTTTAACAACTTCTTTCCTCAATGGCTTGGTAGGTATAGGACTAGCTACCTTGGATCTCTATCTTGTGACCCTTGTGGTGTCGTTGTAGGCTTGGTAGCCACCTTCTTCAAACTTTTCTTCACATTTGGTTCAATCACAAAAATCTCTTTACCTTTGGGTTCCTTGGGCTCAACAACAACTATTTCCTTACCTTTACCTTCTTGTTCTTCATTATCATCAGCTTCATCTTCATCTTCACTACTAGGGTCTTCACCTTTTCCTTTAGTTATCTACAGTGGTGCTTCACCAAATGTACCCTCTAAACTCTCTATCATCTTCTTTCTTTTCCTATCCATATTAGGAAATTTAGTTTACAACATCATCTTGATCTTAGTTTTCTTATAGGCAACAAAAGGTTCAATATTCTTGTCTATCCCCTCAGCCAACAATGTAATTATGGTTGTTGAAAGTTCATCAATGTTTACCTCATAGTGAAGAGGTCTTAACCATGCAATTCTTCGAATAATGACTTGAGCATATGCATAATCAGTATCAACTAAGAAGCATATATCATCATAATACTGATCAACTACCAAATTAGGGATCCTAAACATGTTCTTCATCTTTTTCTTTAAGGTCTCAAAATAATGATCCATAATTGTCTCAAAAGTATCACCTATTTGACCAATAAACTCATTAATCTTCTCAATAACTAGATTTTTCTTATCCTACACCACATATTCTATTGCAGGGAATGAAATTTGTACATGAAATAATATACAAATAGTGAGATAATTGAAATTACATGAGTGGTTCTTTATTTTCCTTATTTCTACTAGCTTCTCTGCCAATTGGGTAAGTTATAGCTCAGCCAGATCGTAACTATGATCTTTCTTAACAATTTTGTATCCCATGTCTACAACAACACATGGAACATTGTTAAGTCAGGTTGACTGATAAAACTTGTGTACAATGACTCAAACAACAAATTTGATCTTTGGATCTTCAATAGTGTTGATCAACATGCCTCTAACGTTCCATTTTGCCTTAGTATTGCTCTCAATCACATCCTTTCCTTGACAAAAAATGATCTTTACCCTATCTAGAACAGGGTATCCAGTGACATGATGAATGATGGACTTTGTGTTCTTCACTAGTGCATTCTCCAACCATATTTTCATGTCATGAATGTGGCTCAACATGATCTTGATCCACTTCCCTTTAAAAATGTTTGGAAAATCTAGGGAAAGAGTTAACCCTTTCTCGACTACTACCTTATGCTCATCTTTCAACCTGCCATTATCACACAATTTTTCATATGCAGTCCTCAACTCAAGGTCAATAATATCTCTGATTTTACACATGTAGCATGATCTAATATCATGAACCATGATAACCCTTTGTGGAATCAATGAAAATGCTCCAGAAGAGTCTCCAGTCAATGTGATAATAGATATCTAGGTATGCCTTGAACTTTGGTGGAGGACATGCCTCATTTTGAACAATTTGAGCATTGCTATCCTTTAATGCCTCCTTCTCACTTGCAAATGTGGCTGATTCCATCTTTACAAAATAGGGTTTGAAATGCAAACAACTTCACAACTTAGTCAAAATACAACTATGTGCAACTTGTGAAACAAATAGCACACACTTAAAACTTTAGCAACTTTGCATAAATTTTGCTCTGTAATTGCCTTCAATTTGCTTTGTAAATTCTCAAAAGCCTAGTGGGGGAAATTAGCTTCAAATGGTTGAATTGGGTCTCCATAAATGCTTTATACATTTCTTAGGTGCATATTAGGTGCATAACAACTCTCTTAGCCAACTCAGTGAAACTTGATGCATAAACTTTGTTCACTCTGCTCGATTAGTATCATAACTGGGTTCATACTGACATTCAATACTGACAATCAATCCTTACCAAGTTTTCTACTCGACACCACAAATCACTTTTCTTTTCAAACCTTATGTTTGTCCTTTTACATCTATTATTTTGTTGATTTGGACTTACATGCTTATAGTATTAGGAATCAATGTATGATTTATCAATTTGAAACATAGTTCCATACATACCTTATCATTTAGTTTGAGGCAAGGGGCCTCCATCAGTTTTCTTCTTCCAATTTTGATTCATCAATGTTTCCACATCCTTAGTGTTGACCCTTTCATTTCCATTTTTTCCTCAACATTGGGTGTTGATGCTTGGTTCATGCAATCCTTTCTTAGGTGCATTAGAATATATAGTCCACCAATATAACTTGGGGGGCGGGGGGGTGTGAATCAGTTATCCAACTATTATCACATTTATCAACCTTATTAAATCTTAACCATATGAGAAATATAATTAGCAACCACAACAAGATACTCATGCACAATAACACCAGATATGTTAATTAGGGAAACCCTTGATCAAAGGGAAAACCCTAGTGAGGATGGTAACCACAAGATGATGTACTAATATAAATATTCCTTATTAGATGATGGAACCTATTAGGAGTCTATGAAAACATTGAACACATATCAATCCTTGTTAGGAGACTTTGAATCCCTGTTAGGAGATTCTAACCTTGTTAGGAGTTGTAGAAGGTAGATGGAGCCACCGTCAGAAAATATTCAGTGGCAAGACTAATGAACTCATTGTCCAAATGATCTCTGTATTATTCCTTATGTTGGCGCTCAAAATTGCATGGTCAATTTTGAGCACCATTGAAAAATTGAGGCCTATAAATGCTTTGTGAAGCTTATGTACCCTGCTGTTGAGTTAATGCATAAATGGTGTTTAATGTTTCTAACACCCTTCATTTAGCCCGTTCACATATTTTGTAATGATAAATTGATATTTGGAGCTCTTTGGCGAAGTCTTGTTTTGAGCCAATGTCTAATTTGCACTTTACCCCAAATGTCAAACAGTGACAGGAAGCCCTATTTGCACCTGAATATCTCACACCCAGAATTGTGTCATGACTCGCCACTTTGGGAGTGTCTAGTGTCCATACTTGAGAACCTATGTTTTAGATTTTGAGTTGTTTCAAATCCATTTGACTAGGTTTTGAATCCCTCAAAGTTGGTCAGTTACTATTTTCATGTAGTTGCACTTTGCACACAATTCTAGGAAGCCCTGTTTGGCATGTTATAACTTTGACCCAGTTAATCGAAATGTGAAAATTCCTTTTGCGTTACATTGTAGATGTCAGAAACTTGTTATGTTTCAAGTTTCAGCCTATGAAGAATCCATTTGATTAGTTTTCAAATTTGATTCCAAATGCAATTTCTATCTTTTTACTGGTGTCAGCACTTGCAGATTTGTCAGTACCCCTGTTCATGGCGTTATAACTTGAAATCTGTGATTGGAAAGATTGAATGGATTGTACCATTGTATTTTCCACTGAAAATACTTTAAGTGTGCTAGCTTTTAAGTCATGACGAATCCGTATGCACACTTTTCCAGGTCAATTCCATTTGCCAAAATCACTTTTCTGCCATTGCTTCAATCTGCAAAATCCAAGTAGCCTACTTTGACCGCTCGCCAAATTTGCCTAGTCATTTTTCATGATCCCAAATTGTAAATCCATAATGTTCTCATGACAGAGAACTAGTGTCCAAGTTTTCATTTCCCCATGTGCTCATTTGCATAGTTTTTCGAGCCAAATCCAAACCCAGTTTGTTGTTTTCTGACATGTTTTCTTGTAGGTAAATTTGAGAAGGCAAATTTGACAGTCAATATCTTTTGACCTCAAATTCTTCATAAGACGAGATCTGACAGGGTAAAAGTATGCGGAGCAGAGATTCAGTGTGCTAGTTTTCAGAGCCCGGTCAGAGGTTTGGGTCAGTTTTTAAGGCCAGTTAATAGACCTTCTGGCACCAATTTGATAGTTTGCAGATCAGTGATAAAGTGAATCTTTTTTGATGATTCAGTGATTGAATTTGACTCTAATTAGTTTGAGGTGATGAATGGATCAGTTTTCTAGTTCAGGTGTTCGAAAATGAATTTTTTTTTAGCTGGACCCACTTGGGGCTCGACTAATTTCACCAATTTGTTATGGCATCCAAATTAATGAAATGTTGAAATGTGTGATTGTTGCCTAAAAGTGACATATGAAGATGTTGCAACTTCATCACATCATAAGATTTTGGGTCGTATAGTAATGCTCAAATTAACACTAACAACAAGTATTTGGAAAATTAAAGGAGGACCTTGTATCTATTGTTCTTTGATCTCTTTTGCAAAATTGACTTTAAGTTAGATTGGTTGCACCCTTTAGGTCAAGGAATACCTTCAGTAGATTGCTTGGGTAATGAGGCTTCAAGTAGTCCTTTATCAGTCCTCGTTGGAAGCAAGACAGAATAATATTTTTCAAGGAGATGAAAGATTAGACATTTTATTGGAGAAGGCTTTCGATGAGTCATGCTATCGAGTGAATTTTAGACGACCAAGTTTTGATGGAGACAGACAGCAACAATCCATTACCTTTCATAATACACTGAATCCAACAATTGTTGTCCATGGCATTGCTACTGATTCATTTGGCTCTGTACATGGAGGTGTCAGGCTACAGAGGTTTGCCATAGAAATTGACAAGAATGGTGGGCATGAGAATTTAGCAAATTGGCCCCATTGGTGATAACGGGTTTCCTATATGTAGAGATTCATACGGATGTCCAACCATGTTTAGTGGAAATCCATGTGATAGAATGCTTGTTGCCAAGATGGAGACAAAATACCTTGAATCTAATGGCAAGTTCTTTTCTCAATGTAGTGTGCTACTGGACCAAGGTTTACCTATTTCACCCAACTGGTTGCATTTTCAAAAATTAGAGGACCATGTAAGGATGGGGAGTCAAGCCACGCTAAAAGCAGTGCCAATATCAAAAGGGAGATCTCCATGCCCAACAATCCACACAAGGTGGAGGACGTCATCAGCAAAGTAGCTAACCAGCATATGTATGAGCCGTGGCACAAGATGACCTGGAGTTTGAAGCGTAAAGGAAGACATTCCATACTGGCAACATCATTTGTTCCAAAGAATCCACAATTTTTTTTGACAAGAAAATGAAATGGTAGTATGGAAATGTGGTTTTTCTCTACGAAAAATGTAGCTGCTACCCATGTTTGGAGCAGGGATCTCCGTATACTTGGCAAGGTGTAGCAATAGGAGGAGCCTCCAAGTGAGAAATAAGCCACAGTTTTGAAGACAAAGTAGCCAACGAATATTAAAAGGAAGTAACCCATTTTAAGGAGTACTCACGCCCAATATCCAGAGGCGCTGATTAAAAAAGATAGTTTCACACGCATTAAAAGGAAGACGTTGTGCTAAGAAAGGGCAAGGAAGCCCATAATTTTAAAAGGAAAGTCGCCCACTAGTTTCTAGTGCAGTAGGGGAGATTCGTGGAGCAGTCCATCCATATAAAACAGTTGAGAAAAGTCCATAGTCAACAAACAAAGAGGCCGTGGCAGATACAAAAACACTAGCATTAAAAAAAAACTGCATGAGCAAGTCTCCAAAGTGTTGAGCAAGACCAATACAAATGAATAGACCCTGCGCTGACAAAAGGCAGTCCATGTAAGAAAATTCAATCAAGAGAAAAGAAATGCAAAATCCATGGCAATCCCCATGCATTAATTTAAAAGATTCGTGCCATGTTAAAGGCAGGGAGCAGGGCGTTGACCTTGCAAAGGAGGCATCAACAAATGAAGAAGGCGTTTGTTTTAAAAGATGAAAGCTACCATGTTAAGAACACAACAACCAAAGCAAAAAACCCACGACCACGGCATGCAAAGGCATCCACATTCACAAGAAAACACAGTCAAAGGATGCAAAAGTAGTGATAAACTTTAATCCCACATTGGGGATACTGTAAAGATTTTAGCAATCTAAATAGAAAAGCGCTCGTTTATTAAGATGTCTTAAAGACATGGAGTCTTTTGTAGACGTGAAAGGCTACTTTGGTGGACTCGTGCCCATGGGCAAATGACAGGGTGTGACATATCCAAAATTTTGGATGGATACGCAGGCGTGATGATGTGGCAAAATCAAAGGAAGGACCACAAGATTGCGCCACATGGCACATCCTGTGGTGCCTGCTTCCTTGCAATATCAAGTTGCACGTTAATTAAATAATGTGGGAAAGTGGATTTTTGCCATGTGGCGATGCGAGCTCTAGGTGTAGTGATGTGGCGGGGACATGCAAGTTCAGGCAGGCGCACAAGATCGTGCCACGTGGCAAGATCAGAGGACACCCACAAAACTGCAAAAATAAGACATAGGTTAGTTAAAAAATGCGGGAATGCAGAATTTTGACACGTGGAACAGTTCCCAATTAATGCTGACGTGGTAGTTTGGTGTCTAAATGAGCAATGGTCAGCCAATCAGAGGCCGCCATGTGGCGAAAAGGCCCGGTCAGACTTAGTTGACCCCGGATTTAAAGGGCAAGGGAAAAAATGCAAAGAAAATAAAAAATAATTTTTAATTATTTTTTACAAAATGGTTGCATGTTCAAGTATTTTAATTTCAATATGATGATATTCCAAAGTCCAAACATTAGAATATTATAATTTTTTGCAAAATTGAAGTGCAGACCAGACACTTGTATTTGCGGGGCGATTTTCAAATTGATATTCAGAGGGTTTTCGGTAAGAAAAATAGGCAATATCATATATCGCCGAAATTGGAAAAATCCAAATTTTTTGATTCTGCAGTCAGTTTCTGCACAGGAATCTGTCTATTCAAGCAGTGTGAGGTTTTCTATCAGGTTCCTTTTTTGCAACTATATGTAGGCCAGGAAGTTTAGATTTGATTTTTTGACATGATATTGATTTGAATATGGTTAAAAAATAGTTGAAATGCAGTATGGGTCAAAATTTGAACACATTCACTTCGTAAAAATTGAAATTTCACTGGCATTTCATGAGGTAAATCAGATATTTTGGCAAACAAGTTCTCATGATTGTGCAGAGGATATTTTCAAATCAGTTAGGCTCGGTCAAACTTAGTTGACCCCGGATTTAAAGGGCAAGGGAAAAAATGCAAAGAAAATAAAAAATAATTTTTAATTATTTTTTACAAAATGGTTGCATGTTCAAGTATTTTAATTTCAAGATGATGATATTCCAAAGTCCAAACATTAGAATATTATAATTTTTTGCAAAATTGAAGTGCAGACCAGACACTTGTATCTGCGGGGCGATTTTCAAATTGATATTCAGAGGATTTTCGGTAAGAAAAATAGGCAATATCATATATCGCCGAAATTGGAAAAATCCAAATTTTTTGATTCTGCAGTCAGTTTCTGCACAGGAATCTGTCTATTCAAGCAGTGTGAGGTTTTCTATCAGGTTCCTTTTTTGCAACTATATGTAGGCCAGGAAGTTTAGATTTGATTTTTTGACATGATATTGATTTGAATATGGTTAAAAAATAGTTGAAATGCAGTATGGGTCAAAATTTGAACACATTCACTTCGTAAAAATTGAAACTTCACTGGCATTTCATGAGGTAAATCAGATATTTTGGCAAACAAGTTCTCATGATTGTGCAGAGGATATTTTCAAATCAGTTAGAGTGTGATGATGAAAACCAAATTAGATCAGATGGGTAAAGAAATGAAAGAGGCTTTCAGTTGCAAAAGATTGAATTTCAAGTGGACAGATGGCAACTGCAGATTCAATTCGGGGATTCATCTTCTTGCTATATCTTTCTGTCTTTCATTCTTGTAAGGGTTCTAGTGTTTTGTTACTGTGAAACCATTGTTGGTAGGAAATTTATAGTCATTCTGTGAGACCACTTCTTTGGATCCAGAACTATGATCCCATCTCCATTCTTCAACAAATTCTTCTTGAACGAACAACAATAGGAAAGATAAATACAGATAGTGCAGATCTATTAGGTGTTTTTCATGCTTTCATTTCATGCATATGGTTGTATTGTTTCAAGGAAACTAATACAAGGAACAACAAATTTATAAGTATCAGATATCCATATGTATTTTTTTAATTCATGGATTTGCCCAATGGTTAAGGCACTGATCAGCTACAGGATCATTAAGTCTTACTGCTGCATATCTGAGAGTTTTTTTGAATTCAACATCTTTAATCAAATGTTCTTTACATTTTATGTTGAAGGACTTAATTATTTTTCCCTCACTCAGCTTGTGAATATTCTAGATTTGTATTTAGCTACTGTAGATCTGTGTCATTTCATGAGTTACTAGGAGAAATAAGGGCTTGCATTTTCTTAATAGATTCACAGATATGTTTTTGCACTGGTATGGTATCATTGGAATCTAAGGTATACCCGCCTAGGTTTTGTAGAGCTTGAAATAAAAGAAGGGTCATGCCTTATAGTTGGCCTATTGTCAGAAATGGCATGTTGAAAATGGGAGTTAGCTGCCCCTAGATGTGTCACTTTCTCAGTGGGATAATTGAAAACCCTCTAGTGTTTTCAAACACCAACAAAATGGTGACTCTGCTGGGGATTGTGCATACAGAAAGAATCAATATCTCTAGCATGAAATATATCAGATATAGCAAATATATAGCAAGAGGTGTTTCTTATTTCCTTGCTAAAGTTTCATGTCCCCCAATATTCTTATTCATTGACAACAAAAGTTTGACTGAATTGATTAATTTGTAATATCAAAGTCACTTGAAGTTTTAATAAGTTGCTGTAAAAATTCAGAGTTAATGTCAGGTTCTTTTAGTTTGTCAAGAATGTGAAATTCCCTTGTTGTTGAATACAGTTTGCAAATACCAGTTGTAAGTTCTGGACCATCTTGTTTTGTTTTGCAAGTTGGTTAATCTTTTCTCGCTAAGTGAGTGATGACTCAAAGTAAAATCTTTGCACCAGTGCTTCATAAGTGTGAAGGTATTATGAAGGGAACAATAGTGGGAAGGTAGATTTGAAGAATTCATTTCAAGTTCTTGACACTGGGTAAAAGAATCAAACAAGATGCAGTGCAAGTGTTAATAAATTTGGTTAAGATTTGAATCTGCTGTTATTTGCAGCATTGAAGTAGTTACAGGCATCCATATTAAAAGGTATTTTCCATTCTCATGTGATTTTATTTACATGAAAGTAAAGATTCACAAAAGTTTCTCCATCAAATGGATTCAACATTAAATAGGAGAATGGTGTAACACATCTCAATATACTTTGTGAGAGATAAATTCAGTGAAAGTATTTTCATATTTCAAAGCATATTTGAAGTTGATTTGGTAGAAGATATCTCCAGACCTACTGCAATTAATAAATTTTGAAAGTTTCTAATGGTGAATGAGTCTTGAGTTTGAAGAATGTCGAGTTTCATCTCATCTAGTATGCGGCATGTTAGTGAAAGTTTTAGATCTGTTTCTACCAAGCGGTATATGCCATTAAATTTTAATGGTATTCATGGTTTCCTGAATACTATGCCTTGTAACCTCAGAAAGTATTTTCCTAAGTTTGGTGGGAACCACATTTTTACTAGCATGTTCAATTTCATCCTGGGATGAATTACTATCAGCCTTCATGATGCAGTTCGAGGAAAGAGTAAGCATCACTAATTATTTTGATAATTTTTTGAATATCCAAGTTAGGAATGGTGAGTTAGTTCTTGAATTTAATATCAGATTTGCAAAGGTTTTAAATGAAATTCCTGAAAGTTACAAGCCAAATGATCAAATGTGTTTAGTGGTTTATCTCGGTACATTTGATAAGAAGATGAGCTATCTGTTGAGAGATAAAGAACCTAAGACTTTGCATCAAGCATTCATGACAATGATAGAGATTGAGAATAACATAAAATATGGCTTAACTAGGAATCATTTCTCTAGGAATGTTTGCCGATAAGATGAGGTGCAAAGAACAAATCAATGTCATATAGAATGTTTAATTTCATATCAGCAAATAAGTACCCCTACTGTTGTAAATAGTTTTGTTGAAGATTCAGAAATAAAAACATGTGAACATGAAATCTCTTTGTTGCAAAGAAGAAATAATTCCATTCATGCTGAATTGAATGCACATGCTTATGGTATTACAACAATGAATGATAGAGTTGATTCACTTGATGAGTTATGCATGCAAACTATAAATCCAGTCATTCATTTTCCCATTGATGATTTGCATTGTTTTGAAAACATAATGAATCAGGAAGAGGAAAGGTATTTATCTCAGTATGAGGATGAAGAACCTGAAAGTGATGTATCAAGTGATAAAGATGAAATTGTTGATTCAACATATTGTGAAGAAGCATCATGTGAAGACAATGGCAAGACTTGTTGCTCAAGTCAAGAAGAGGATTGTGATAGTACATATGCGTCTTCATGTGAATTAGATGCTGATTGGGAAGAAGAAAGCAATGACGGAAGTGAGTGCTCTTATGTCAGTAAAGGTATGAGTTCTATTTCTAAATCTAAAAGTGAATTTCCAGTTCAGAGTTATACTAGTTAGCTAGATGTTGACAATTGTGAAGAGTTGTCTACACAATATGAGAATAAAGAAATTGTTTATAAGGACAGATTACCTAATTGTGTAGATGAATGTCTTGAGAATGAGTGCAGTCATAACCAGCAATATGCAAATGATTCTGAGATTAATGCATCAACACTTATTGATAAGATAAGTAATGATTTTCTTGCAAGACATTTGAATCACCTACATGAAGACAATGAAAATAACTTTGATTTATATTCTACATGCTTTGTTGATGGGGTGGATGTTGAGTCTTCATATGATTCTGGTTTTTCTTCACATGTTGAATTTCTCCATGAAGATGAAATGGGTAATGGTTGTAAAGTATACACTAACGCTTTATATGATGAAAATCTTGATAATGATCAGCCCATGTTTTGTCAAAATGTTCAAAGAAGATCACTACATGGAGTTATAAACCCGTTTTTTGAAGAGCACGTGTGAAAGTTTCAAATTTAGTTGAAAATGAGTTTAATGATGATAATTTATCCTACTGTTATAAGAAATCAAATTTTTCTTCTTCCGAGTATGATAGTGAAATTGATGATTATGTTGCATTTGATGAGGTAAATGACACGGTGTTTGATGAAGTTGTTTCTAAAAATTAGTATGCACCTTGCATTGAGATTTATGATGAACTCTCTGATGTGAAGACTAATCTGTTTGCTGATTGTGAAGAACCATTTGAAGATTATGGATTAGTTTCAGATTCTTATGTGGATGACATATGTGAGTATCAGTCAGATTGTTCATTTGATTCCTATCCGGTTATGGAAAATGATACACAATTTGAAGGCATGAGTGGTCTTTTTCCCCATGTTGAATATGATGCATTCATATTCAATATTGATAGCATGCACAAGTCATTTGTTAGAGAAGGTTTTCAGTTTTAGTCTGATATTTTTGAGCATGCTGATCAGAACTTTCATAATGAGCAAGTGGTTGAAGATGAACATAGTTTTTATTTGCATTGTGAAAGTCAAGATTTAGATTCAGTTTTACTAAATGAGTTGATTCAGAATGATAATATGATTGGTGAAACTGATAGGAGAATAAATTTCAGTTTACCTCATGAAAGTTCAGATGAGAATTATGTTTATGATAGAGGTAAACAATTTTGTTGAAGTTCGGTGGCCCAGGGCCATTGTGTGTACATAATCTTGGTAGTTGTAGTTGTTTCCTTGCTTTCAATAAAGCTGTTTGAGAGATTTTTTGTTGTCAAGTGTATGGTCTGCTTCTCCTAGAGATCTGAATCCTTGCCATGCCCACAAGGGACATGCATCCCAGACAGAGCCACTGTTGGTACTCAAAATTGCAAGGTCAATTTTGAGCACCATTGAAAAATTGAGCCCTATAAATGCTTTGTGAAGCTTATGTACCCCGCTATTGAGTTAATGTATAAATGGTGTTTAATGGCTCTAACATCCTTCATTTAGCCCATTCACATATTTTGTAATGATAAGTTGATGTTCGGAGCTCTTTGGCAAAGTCCTGTTTTGAGCCAATGTCTAATTTGCACTTTACCCCAAATGTCAAACAGTGACAGAAAGCCCTGTTTGCACCTGAATATCTCACACCTAGAATTGTGTCATGACTCACCACTTTGGGAGTGTCTAGTGTCCACACCTAAGAACCTATGTTTCAAATTTTGAGTTGTTTCAAATCCATTTGACTAGGTTTTGAATCCCTCAAAGTTGGTCAGTTACTATTTTCATGCAGTTGCACTTTGCACACAATTCTGGGAAGCCTTGTTTGGCATGTTATAACTTTGACCTGGTTGATCAAAATGTGAAAATTCCTTTTGTGTTGCATTTTAGATGTCAGAAACTTGTTATGTTTCAAGTTTCAGCTTATGATGAATCCGTTTGATCAGTTTTCAAACGCGATTCCAAATGCAATTTCTATCTTTTTACTGGTGTCAGCACTTGCAGATTTGGTAGTACCCTTTTTCGTGACATTATAACTTGAAATCCATGATTGGAAAGATCAAATGGATTATACCATTGTGTTGTCCACTAAAAATACTTTAAGTGTTCTAGTTTTAAAGTCATGACGAATCTGTATGCACACTTTTCTAGGTCAATTTTGTTTGCCAAAATCACTTTTCTGCCATTGCTTCAATCTGCAAAATCCAAGTAGCCTTCAAAAATCTAAATATCCTCTTACTACTGCATAGTGATACTCCTCAGGATCAACTTGAAATCTAGCTATAATCCCAACTACATTTGCTATATTTGGTCTAGTGTGAGTTAGATATTGCAAGCCTCCAATCATGGCTCTATACTTCTTCTGCTCAACAATAGGTGTCTCATCTTTGCTAGATAATGTATGACTAGTTATCATTGGTTTACCAACATGTTTACAACTTTCCAAGCCAAATATAGTCAACAAGTCTCTTAGATACTTCGCTTGTGAAATGAAAATGCCATTACTGTTTTGCACAATTTGTAAACCTAGAAAGTGTTGGAAATATAAGAGGAGCAATTGAGAGGGGAGGACTGAATCAGTTACCACTAAAATAAATCCTAGATCCCTTAGATGTTAGTACAAAATTAACTCTAAAAACTAAACTTTGCTGATGCTCGACAAACACATAGAAAAATGATTTAACTCGGTAAACACTGAAAATGCTTGGTAAAAACTTAACATGAAAATCTTAAGATGTTATCTATGATTACTTATTACTTTAACTTAGTTGCAAACATATAAGAGATATAGCATGAACACGTTTGACACAAAGATTTAATGTGGAAACCCAATTTGGGAAAAACCACCAATTGCAACTAGTTACTAATTTTCACTCTTCAGAAGTGAATCCTATTAGGAGCCAACCCTGTTAAAGGTTACAAAACACACTGTTAGGTGTGACCTTGTTAGAGGATTTAATCACCCTGTTAGGAGTGGCCTTGTTAGAGGTCTTTAGACACTTCAATATAAATGCCACCTTGTTATCGGATTTACAAATAGCTATTAAGCCAACTCTGTTAAGAGATTTGATCACTGCTATAAAGGTTAGAGAGTAAAAATGAGATGACCTGATTTCTAATGCAATTGAATTGCTAATTATAGATCTCAATTTTGGCTTGTATACTTGATTGTTCTTGATCAGATATATCTTTTCAGCTTCACAAGGATAATCTGTTGTATCCTTCTAATTCTCTTCCTCTTAGCATCATTAGATCTTCAATTATCTTCCATGCCTTCACACACATCTAATCCTCAACTTGACCTTATATTTATATCCTTCCTATTGTCAAGTTGGCTAGAATATAACTTAGAATAATTAATATCCATCTTCTCAGTTGGCTACAACCAACACACAAAATAATTGAACTCAATATGCCAAAAAAAGAAAATCCTTCATTAGCTGACCCTGCTTGGTAGACACTAACACATAAATGATTTTCTTGTGTTAACCAAGTAAACTCGATTAACACTGCATATTCACAAAGTTCCTTTGGTAACTGAGTGAGCTTGGTTAACACTAGTTCCATCCAACATTTCCTTTATTAACTGCATAAGCTCAGCTAACACTCAACTTCCACAAACTTTCCTTCGGCACTTGAGTGAGCTCGGTAGATACTACCTTCTGAACTAGGCAAACTTTGGAATGCTCAACAAACACAAAACTATCTTCAATATTAGAGTGAGCTTGACAGACACTGACTGGTGATGATATAACATTTTGTATAACATCAAAGACAATACACAATTAATCAATTGTTCTAATAGAAAGAACTTCATCTCTCCTATCATGCTCATTTCAAACTCATTCTTCATTTCTTCAGCAAACTTATCACTTGCTTCATCATTTCCTCCAAATATTATGTCATCAACAAATTACTATTGTTAACAAACCATTCTCAATTTATTTCAAGTACAAGTTACTATATGTTGTACCTTTATCAAATCCAAGCTTTGCCAAATACTTGTGCAACCTTGCATACCAAGTTCTTGGTGCTTTTTGTAGACCATATAGAGCTTTCTTCAATTTGCATACCATTATCTTTTTCTTATGTGAGAGGGAAACCTTCAGGCTTCTCAATGTATACCTCTTCTTCAAGTTCTCCATTTGGGAAGGTTGATTTAACATCCATTTGATAAACTTTGAACTTCTTATTTTCTACATAAGCCAAGAACATTCTCATTGCTTCTTCATAACCAATTCCTTCTTGTCATGAATAACCTTTGCATTGAAGTCTAGCCTTATTTCTTACAACTTCACCTTGTTCATTCACCTTTTTTTTAATACCCATTTTGTTCCAATAATAGTCTTATCTTTAGGTCTTGGAACTAATTCCCATCTGTCATTCCTCATAATTTGATCCAATTCTTCCTTCATTTCTTGAATCCAATGATCATCTTTACATTCTTTATCTATACTCTTAGGTTCAACTTGAGAAATCAAACATAATTCCTCATTAAGTTTGTTTCTTGTTATCACTCCTTTATCTTTGCTTCCAATTATCTGCTCTAGAGGGTGATTCTTTGTTAGATTCCTATTAGAGGTAGGAGTTGCTAACTTAACTCTTACTTCTTCTCTTGGTTCAGATATTTGTTCTCCTCTTTTCTCAACACTTTACACATCATTCTACAAATCATTTTTGGTCTCAAAGAAAATTTCTACATTCTTATGGTTAGCCTTTGGATCAACAATAGTCATCAAAGCTATCTCTTCTAATACTTTATCTTTCTTAACCAATTCAAATTCATTATCTTTATCATCACAGTCATTAAATAATCTTTCCATACTTGCTTTAAATTCTTCATCTTTATCAGAAAGTGAATTCTTTCTAGATTTTCTCACTCTCTTAGGACAATGGGATGAAAAGTGATCAGATTCTTTACATTTACAAAAAAAAAAAAATTTATACCTTCTAGCTCTCTTTTCATAAGAACATCAATACCTTCCTTGATCTTCTTGTTTTCTTTAGATTTGGATCTGTCCTTACTTGTGCTTCTATTCTTTTGAATGCAACAGAAGGATTTTGGATAAGGAAACTCAATGCCTTGCTCTTTACACAATTTTGATAACTCACCAAGAAGCTCCATCTTCTGGGTGTCAAAATTTCCTCCATTAGACTTAGGACTTTCTTTTCTGAAGTGACTCGTTAGTGTTCTCCCAAAGTTGTTAAGCTTTCTCTTCAAGGACCTGATGCTTTGATACCAATTGTTAGAATATATAGTCCACCAATATAACTGAGAGGGGTGGGGGTGAATCAATTATCCAACTATTATCACAATTATCAACCTTATTAAATCTTAACCATATGACAAATATAATCAGAACCCACAACGAGATACTCAGGCACAATAACACTAGATATGTTAACTAGGAAAATCATTGAACAGAGGGAAAACCCTAGTGGGGATGGTACCCGCAAGATGATGTACTAATATAAATATTCTTTGTTAAAGGATGTACCCTATTAAGAGCCTATGAACACATTCAATACATATCAATCCTTGTTAGGAGACTTTGAATCCCTATTAGGAGATTCCAACCTTGTTAAGAGTTATACCAACCTTGTTAGGAGTTGTAGAAGGCAGATGGATCCACTATCCAAGCAACTTCAGGGGAAAGACCAATGAACCCACTATCCAAATGATCTCTATATTATTCCTTGTAGAATAATAGAATTTAATTGTACTTCTCCTCCTCTTTCTTTGTTTTATCAACTAGATCTCTGCTCCTTTTGATCTTGATACCAGATCATGAACTTCACATCCAATAATCCCTTGGATCGCTCACTCACATTTACCAAATACTTTTCTCTTGTTTGCACTTCCTTGAACACTTCATATTTTCATACACTTTATAAACAAGGAAAACACTTTCATTTATACGAAGTCCTCAAAATGATTCCTTGAGTTGACCTTGAGTCTTTCCTAATTAATTCTAATAGGACCATAATAAGATAATTAATTATTTCACAAGCACATAGCACTGTCGGCTCACAATCTACACAAATTCTCACACGTGCGACTTCAAGACTTGCGCACTCGCTGACATGATCATTAGAGTGCCCTATATCATTGTATAACTTTGTGTATCTTAATTATATCTCTATTAAGAGATAAAATCCAACATCAAAAACTTCTTATCAGGTACTTTGTTTAGGTATTGCTCTCTATAAATCACATATATCTTTCGTATCTCTTTGACTTATCTTATGCATACTTAACTTTATCATCAAAACATAGTGTGGAACATGTCCTTAGCTTTGCATTATCTGAACATCAAACCGTTGTCCATATGACCATGAGCTCTATTTGCTACTCTTCCAATCTTCACAAAATTAGTGTTATGTTAACATTAATGACAAGTATAGTCATGAATGCAATATGTCAATATTGCCACATGCTCTCCAATGCTTAGGATACTCCCCCAAAGGAATACAATCAACATTCATGCTAACAAGGTGACCAACCTTCTGACAATTAAAACATATTGGTCCAAAGTTTCTCCAATTTCTCGATCTTCCTCTGAGATGTATCTTAGCACAATTTGTTTCAATATGTTCATATTTTCCACAATATTGACAATTTAACCAAGTATTGTAATCCCAATTTATAGTATTACCTAGCTTAGGTGCTTTGCCTTGACCTTTAGTTGTCCAATTATTATTTACTTTAGATCTGCAATCTTGTGCCTTATGACCATACTTCTAACATGTATAATAGTAACCTTCAAATCTAGAAGTAGTCAGTGTCTTACCGACCTTTGATCTACACTCATGTTCTTGATGACCTTATTTGTTGCAATTAAAGCAATTTCCATTGAATTTGGATTTAGGGTTTGAATTACCAATTTTGCTCCTACAAAAATTTGTTGTATGGCCTACTTTTCCACAGTGATAGTGTGTAGGCTTCTTGTTCTTTGGTTTTCCATTCACATTCCTTTGCTCTCCTTGCTTTGATGATTCTCCTTGCTCGAAACCTAATAGAAACTTGACATATACTAGTCCAGAGGTATCATGAGGTATCCTTGGTGCATTCATCTATTCATTAAGGAATCTCATAGCCTCTTCAGGCTTGTTCAACCTTTCAAAAAATTCCTTTTCATCTTTCAACTCATTCACCAATCTATCATTCTCAGATTTTAGATTTGTAATCTCTAGCTCTTTCTTGCAATCTCATGATTTGCACTTAATAACTGATTGATCATGTCAAACTGATCATGACTCAACTTATGTACTTTATTGATCTTTTCATCAAGTCTTGTAGTCATCTATCTTTTATCTTCATCTATCATTACTTTGTCTTCTTTAGCCTTTGTTTTATCTTCCTCAACCTTTTTCTTTGGTTTAGTCACTTCACATAGTCTTTTTGCTTATATCTCATGTTCTCTATTCAATTATCTGACTTCTTCATTCAAAATGTTGTTCCTATCTGATATATATGCTATTGTTGAATCAAATTTATTTGAACGGGCTTCATCAAATGATTGTTTGATAATTTCTTCTTTGTATTGGGTGTCATTTTGTTGAATTTATATCTCTGTCCTTCTCTTCAATGATTGCCTCAATGTCTCCTTTGTAGCCTTGACTTGTTCATATGCAAGTTGAACATCAATCCTTTAGTTCTTAATAATCTTTCCCAATTTCTAGGCTTCCATCTTTAGGATCTTGAACCCTCAAGTGGTTAGACTTTTGCCAAGGGTATATTGAAGGTAAAATTGTGGTGGGTGTGATACCCACAAAATCTTCACTACTGCATCATTAAAGTGTGCCTGTTAAGTCTAGAATGTTTGATCAATTCTGATGATCTACCTTGTGAGGAGTTTTCCCTATTAAAGGCTTAAAGAACTACTAGGTTCTACCTTGATTAAATATTTTTAACATCACAACTAAGTGAGTACTCTATTAGGAGATTTACAAAATCCCATTAAAGATACTGTTAAGAGATTTAAACCTTGAAACAAATGTTAGAATTTTTAGTACCTAATCATTTGGTACACACTTATAATTTCGATATCAGATCTCCTATAGGCAATGTATTCTCACCTTACTATGATTGATCTTGTATATCTTTGCACAAGCTATTCACTGCACTTCTTGGTCTCTTCTATATTTAACACTCTAATTCACCTCCAAAACTTTGCATGCAACAAAACTCTTTATCCACACATACTCACACAAATGAACTAGGTCATAAACCCTTCTTAAATAGTTGTTTGGGAAAACTTTCTAGATCCCAATCAACGATTTAGATTCATTTCTTTTGTCACTTAGTCCTTGTAATTTTACGATTGGTGAATTGCCTCACATAGTGATTGATGGTCTTCCTTTTGACGTGTAATCAACTCCTTGATTACCTCCTCGATCTATAAAAAATGCTTCTATCTTGATAAAAAATATTTACATAAGATTATGTGCCATTCCAAACAAATATGTGAAATTGTGTTATTTGACACTTACACCATATTAACACTTGACATGAATTGTTTCATCATGTTATCTCTCGGTCTTAATTGTGCTGGGCATATAATGAACTACTTGACCTCTATATCACTCGATGTCAACTACTATCCTTGATAAACTCGATAATCACTAGAGTACTCATAGACCTCTGGGTTGCTCAATAGTAACCACTGCTCAACACATAACTTGAAATATATACAATTCTTCAATACATAGCTCATCCTATATAGGATGGGTCAGTCACAGTGATGACCAAACAACCCCCACTTGTGAATGACTTAATATTTGACACTAATTGACACCATGACTCAGGTATCAACACCAAATTTTTATTTTTATTTTGAATTTTAAAGCTTTTAAGGACTGTTAAGGTCATTAATTTTGAGTTTTAATCTCCACTAGAGAATATTTTAAAGACAAACCATTAATATCTTTCAAATTGTTTAGTATATTGAGGTGATCCTTTCACCAATCTCTTAATGTTTATATTACAACCCTTGGGACCAATTTTTGTGTCCATAGAACCAAAAATGGAAAGAGTACTAAAACACAACCCAAAATAGGGGAAAGTATGTGACTATTTTATGCTAGTTTTAGCTTCCAAATATCTCATATAGTTTACTTATCATAGTGGGCTCCTAGAAAGCTAAAGAATAACTATAAAAATAAAATAAAAATATAACATATCTTTCTGGGTGATGAAAAATTGCTCCTACACCAAACACTCAAGGTAATTTTAGAAATGACCTTCTCAAATTTCAAGGGTTCAAAGGAAAACCAAAGTGGTTAACCTCTTCTTTTGATAACCATAGGGAATATTGAAAACAAGTTGTCCTTTCTATTTAACCAAGTACTCTTCATACTGTATGTTACTTATGTACCATCTTAAAATGGACACACTTTCCTTTTAAGACCTTTTAGCTCCCTCCTCTTCATGATTCCCTCTTTGGACCATGGATATACTCATGCTTTGCTCTCTTTTCCTCTTCTCTCTTCCATCTTTCTACCTTCTCTCTTTGGCATCTACCCTAGCTTTTTGTGATACCAAGGACCTATCCTCTTGGACCATGTCAACTCAGGTTAACCTAGTCTACTCAGGTTGACATAGTCCTAGACTAGGTTGAACCAAGTCAACCTAGTCCCCGATAGTTTCG
Source organism: Cupressus sempervirens (assembly GCA_028749045.1). Lineage (NCBI taxonomy): Eukaryota > Viridiplantae > Streptophyta > Pinopsida > Cupressales > Cupressaceae > Cupressus > Cupressus sempervirens. The sequence goes on from CM053788.1 coordinate 659,195,665, forward strand.
AATCTTAGGGCCTAAAAGTCCTTGAGGGGTTTAATTACTTTTTTATTGTCATCCACTTGACCTTTATGATTTTCTCGCCCAAAAAATCATATATAAGGAGACTTGGAGGCTTCATTTTCATATCTCATCTCAAGCAATCCGTATCTCATGAACATCAAGCATCTCATTTTCAAGCTCTTGCTCTGTAGTGAAGATTTTGGTCTTTTGCATTCAAGGAGGTCAAGCATTCAAGCAAGGATAATTCTATCTAGCATTGGAGAATCCTTTGTGAGCATTTCCTCTTCAATATCTAGCATATTATTGGCCATCAAGGGAGGAGATCTTTATTAAAGCATTTATTCTTTGCATTGATGCATATCCATATCCATGACACTGTGATAGAGTTATGATAGATCCATTGCAAATTGTGGAGATATCCTACAAGCCTAATTCAAGATCTACATTACATAAAAAATGGGCAAGGTGAATCCTAACATTTATCTTATTCTTTATAGTCATGTACATTTACATTTCTCATTTATGGTTATTTCCTTAAGCTAGGGCTTAACCAAGGAAAACCCTCATCAAATCCCAACCCCCAAACCTTTCATTTCTTTGTTGATTTGTAGGTTGGGAGCAAAAAGGATTACAGATCTTGAACCTATAGTTCACAAGATTTTTGGAGTCATCAATTTTGGAGTCACAAAATACATTAACCTAGTTGTAGGATGTCTTTCCAAGTCAACCTAGTCCTCCAGTCTTGGATTTTGGGGAGATTTCTAGGTTTTGTTCCTTTCATCAATTTATTCCAAGATCTGTGGTAAAAAGCTTAGAAAAGATTCAAATCAAAAAGTTCTTGAGATAAAATACATATTCCTCTACGCATTTCAAGGCGAGTCTTTTATATCTTTACCCTATATTTGTATATTAATTGGGCTAATTGTATTTAGATAGCATCTAAATTTATATTTCCTTAACAATTAGTTAAATTTCATATTCATGTTATCCTGTCAAAGGGATGAAGAGTAAATTTCCTTGTATTGTATTCCCCATATAATCCATATTTATTATTAGCACCCTTCCTCTTTTGGGTCCTAGTGTTAGAAAGGACAGGGTTGCTGTTGCACCAAAGGATTGATATGTCTATGCTTGATACAACTAATAGTCTTATAGGACTATAGGAGGCAATTAAGACATATTGAAAATCTTTCAAGGGACACTGACCCACTTCTAACAATCCTCCTCCTAGTGTCACTCATCATAGCCTACAAGATTTGAATGTGTGACCAATCTCTAATACCAATTGTTAGAAAGGATAGGGTTGTTGCACCAAAAGATTGACCTATCAATGCCATATATAACCAATAGTCTTATAGTACCACATGAGGTAGTTAAGGCATGTTGTGAATCATGTAAGGGACACTGGCCCACTACCAACACCTAGCTAATCTAATTTGGGTTAAATCATATTTGAAAATTCCCCTCTTTCCCTTTCACATTGTAATGGAATGACTTAGTGTCCCTGTAAAGCATAAGTCTAGAGTCCTATTAAAGTGTTTCTATTTTACCAATAAACATTTTGGTAAACCCAATGTGAAGCCCTCTTTCTTAGAATTTTATATTCTTCTTTTGGCATTCTCTCTTCTTTGGTCTCGTCTTCAGCAAACTAAACATTTTGGTGAAAAGACTTCTTACCCTCTTTCTTGGAGTTTGATATTCTTATTTTGGCAATCTCTCTTCTTTGGCCTCGACTTCACCAAACTAAATATTTTGGCAAACCTAGACAGTCCCCTCTTTTTAATTTTGGAGTTAGATCCAAATTAATCTCTCTAATTTTTTTCAGGTGTTTATCTTCCTTTTGGTGAATGTGACTTGTACCCCTTCCTTCTCTTTTTTCTTAAAGTTGGATTTAGCTATCTTGTGTGTGGTTATATCTCTCTCTTATGTTCTTTATTACATTTTCATGGTTAGATCTTATTATGGTTTTCTTTTATGATCTCCCTTTTTATGTGCTTAATTACACAAAACCCTACCTATAACATTCATGTTAGCTAAAGCCATAGACTCATGGGTTTGTTTGATGATACTCACATTTTTTCTCATCATCTTAATCCTATCATAGAGCATAACTCTTCTCACTCATCTCAAATGAGGATGATTCTTTAAGAGTTCCTCCTTTGTAAGTTGGTAAGCTTTCTAAAGAATTTGATAAATTGGAAATTCAGCTTGCTCAAGAAAATCAAAATCTTGATAGTGTTTTTATTTTTGAAGCCCTTAAGAATCTTGTTAATAATGATGATAATAAAATTTCTATCTTATGTGGTATATCTCACCTTATTGATACTCATGCCAAGCCTTTGATGGAATGTGCACAAGAGTTAGGATACTCTCCTCCTTCTTTCGCCACCATTGAACCTTCTATCCCAATTTCTCCAAGTCGTTCTAGCATACCATATGCTCCACCTCTTATGACTACTTCTACATAAGTTTCCACTCCTTTAGTGTTAGTCTTCCTAGTCTTTCACTTCACATGAGTGTTCCCCCTACTTCCATTCCTTCTTCATTACCTTCATTTAATGCTGTTCATTTTACTCATCTGAACCCTTTACCCATTTCTTCTCATCCTCCACCTTCATCCTTACACATTCCTTCCACTTCTTATACCTTTCCTAATCCATATAGTATACTTATGGCTACTACCTCTACTTTTGATCTTACTATTAGTACATTGGTTCAAACCATCTCTTCTTTACAACAATAACTTTCTCATTTAACCCAATCAAAGTACAATATTCCTACACGTGATGTGGAAATTCCCATTTCCTTAGATATCCTTCATAATATTATTCCACAATGTGTTGATGTACATCATATTGAGACTTATAATGGTAAGGGAGATCCCATGATTCATGTTAAAAATTTCTAAACTATATGTAGTGGCTTTTCTCATGACCATAGGCTTAAGGTTTACAAATTTTCCATGCACCTTTTGGGACAGAACCTTGCAATAGTATTTCTCTCTACCTGCTTATTCTATTAATTCTTTTCAAAATCTTGCTAATGATTTCATTCAATAGTTTTCGAATAATATTGGTCCACAAGTTTCTTTAACTAATTTAATGCATTGTAAGTAGAATGTTAAAGAGAAAGTTACTGATTTTGTTTGTAGATTTAAAAATTTGTATGCTCAGATTTTTTATCCTATGTCTGATCATGATATTCAATTCATTTTTATTTCTAATTTACAAAAAGACATCAGGGATAAGATTCTCTTTGCTAAGTATACCTCCTTTTCACACCTATGTGCAATGCTTCACCACTAGTAGTTATAAGTGAGTCAACTAGAGAGCTTTACTCTGATGGATCCTATTTTTAGTGATAAGAGTGATGCTGTAGGACATTCAAAAAATTTCTCTAAATCTAACAACTTTGTCAAAACCAAATCTCCACATATAGATGGTGATCAAGTGGCTACTACATCTCCAGGTACAACTACTTTTTCCTCTATATTTCATCCTAAATGTGTTGGCAATTTGGATAAGTAGGATAATTTGTTAAGGAGTTAGAGTTGTCATATATGGCAACATTTACCTTGTATGAAGAAGATTCTATAGTTAGACTTGAAAATTGTTCAAGTACAAGATATTTTATCTAGCAAAACTGAGACAATTTTGATATGTATGGATGAAATTAGAATTATTGGAACATGTGCAGTTAGGTATGGATAGTATAGAGTGGCAAGATGATGTATGTAAGTGTGTGAGTTAGTACAATTAGTATAGAAGAAGAAATGACAATTTACCAGTTGCGACAACATATAGACAGGAACAAAGCATAACAAAAAATGGGTAATTATGAGTTAAGGAATTATTTTGTTTATGAAATAATTACTTGACTAATTAGGGATGAGATCCTATATATTGATTTTTTATTTAGCCAAGTGTGTGAAAGCTTGAAGTCCGACTGGACAATGTTTTGTGAATTACAAAGGTATAAAGGCAAACTACAATATGTGAAGTAAAGTGCACTTCTTATGAAGACTATGTAAACTTTATGTGATGTGAATTCTAATGTATGATCAAAGGTTGATGAATAATAGTGACATGTCAGATATTGAAGATGTCAGTAGTAAGTAAGAGGTTTTTGTATCTATCTTCTTGTATCGAGGAATTACATTGTGAGTTACATGTTTGGGTAGTGGGCTAAGCTTATACATCATTTTGTATATGTATATGTACCAACTCCTAACAGGGTTGAAGCAACACCTAATAGGGTTGTGGCTTCTAACAAGGCCTAATTCCTTTAACAAGGAACAAGACATTATATGCATGTAATAGTCTCCTAATAGGGTCAATATCTTTAACCATATACTTTTGATTAGTGGATCATTTTGTGGGTACCATCCTCACCAAGGTTTCCCTAGTAAGCAAAATATGGTGTTATGAGTTCTCTTGTTGTATGGTTATGTTTACTATTCAATATAATTAGTTTTCTTTCATAAGCAAGTTATAAGGCAATTAATAATATCGAGTTTTGGGCTAAAGTTTGTGGAATATTGATTCATCCCCCTCTCAGTATTCCCTATTTCTAACACTTGATATAAGAGATTAGTTACTTAGAAGAGGCTTAATAGCTTGAGTAAGATCCCTATGGATATGGAAAAAGTAAAAAAGAACTTTGAAGAAGCTCTTATGTAGATTGATATTCTCACTCAAGAAAGAGACAACCTGAAAGAGACATATGAAGATGCAAAGGACTACATTGGGAAATTGAAAGATAAGATCAATCATCTCAAATCTATAAAGGGACCTAAATATTAAACAAAAGATACTGATGAAGTATCAAGATTGAAGAAAGAAAATGAGATTCCTAAACATGAGTTCAAGATCATTGAACTGAAGCTAAGTTTGAAGGAAGATGATAGCAAAGTTGAGTTAGATCTAAAATCTAAGAATGCAGATGTAAGATCCCATCTTACAAAAGTGACATCTGAACTTGAATCCATCAAGTTGGAACATTAAAAACTTGAGAAGTATAATACTATTATGAAAGGAGAGCTAACCTAAAATAAGCAACAATTAGAGAAGTTATATTCTAGCAGTGAGAAAATTGATAAGCAATTATATTCTTAGAGACCTCCCTATGATAAGGTTGGTCTTGGATATTTTATTAGAGAAAAGTCAGCAAAGAAATCTGAAACAAGAAAAAAACTAGATCTAGTTGTTGAACATCTTGAACAAAAGAAGGATGAATAGAATAAGATTGAATCAAGTCAATCTAAAGATGCACCAAAATAAGTTGAGCAAGCAAGTCAACCTGACAAAATTAATGAACCAAAGGAAATTGAAAAAGTTGAATCACCTAAGGAAGTAAGTTATGAATTCAAAGGTAGATGCTTTGCATGTAATGAAATTGGTTATATAAAAAGAGTCTATACATGTAAGTCATTTAAACCTATTTTTAATTTTTATTGTTATAATTGTAATGGTTTTGGCCATAAAGTAGTTGATTGTAAGAAACCTAAATTTGATAGTAATAGTAGCAATAGTAGAATGTTCAGATGTACTAACCTTGCATGTGAAAGAAGGAGATTAAATGAAGGAACTAATGGAACAAGAAGAAAAATTGTGCATTACAAATATAACAACTTTGGACATATTGCCAAAAATTGCAGAGCACCAATAAACTAGTTGGAACCTAATCAAAGAAACAATGCACCAATATGTCAACTATGCAACAACTTTGGTCATATAACAAGATTTTGTAGAATGGATATGAGAAACATTGACAGGAATCTAAATTTCAGAAGGAATAACAACATAAATGTTGGAAGGAATGATAGCAACAATAACAGTAAGAAAGATGAGTTGAGAGAACATGTGGAAGTATTCTAAGAGGTATTTGTCAAAGAAAAATATCTATCAAACTCTCACATAGTATTGGAAGAACAATATTTTGATGCACCTAATGAAGATTGAAGTCGGATATTGTATGTTATTCATCGTATTTGAATTAAGCACTTTTCTATTGAAGATTGAGTACCAGGGAGATGATATTATGGTTGAAGATCAAGTTAAGAGTTGCAAAGTTAATATGAGGTAGAAGAAGACACATGAAAGCTATGGTTAAGAGCACATGTCATTTGAAGATCACACATGTGTGCATAAATGAAAACACGTTTACTGATAATTAGAAATAACATTTTATGAATTATGTACTTGCACAATTAATGCAAAGATTGATTTGGTAAGATATAAGCCATGCGAACAAGACTGTATGTAACATTTGATCATGTAAAGAGTTAAGAAGAAATTAAGAGCAAAGTGACATCAAATATAAGGAGAATTGAAGTGTTTTCAAGTGCAAACTAAAAGAAGCCCTAGCTACATGTTGAATCTGTTGGAATGTCTTAATAGAAGAATGCTTTTGAGAGGGGGGGTGAATCAGAAGTATTGGCCTTTTAACCACTTTTAAACCCTTAATAACATATAATTTAAATTAACATGCATGCATATAAACATTAAAAAATCATGAGAAATAAAAATGCATCACCACATAACACTTGAGATTTCGGTGACCAAGAAACCCTCTAGGAATAAGAAGGTAAAACTAGGGTGGGGATGATACCCACAAAATTAGTACAACAATTGATTTCAACCACTTCCGATGGTTTTCCCTATTAAAGGCTACAACACACTATTAAATGTGACCATGTTAAAGGATTTCTACACCCTGTTAGGAGTGTGCCTTATTAGAGAACTTTAAGAACATTCAACTCAGAATGCCACCTTGTTAAAGGATTTACATAAGGCTGTTAAACCTACCTAACTCAATAAGATTTCCAAATTCCTAATACAATTGTGAGAGAGTATTAGAATAATAAACCTAAACTAATGCAATATCTAATGCTGATCTCAAGCTCTTGATCTGCTCTTCTATCCCTTGATCTCTGCTAGATCTGATCTGCTGATTGTGTTCCTTGTTCTGTTCTGATCAACTAGATGTGTAAATGCTATCATTTCCTCTTAATCTTTGACACCAATGTTCTGCAATAACAAGCTCTACTTTTCCTTCTTCTTTTTGTACTTCTCACTTCTCCATTCAATGGTGTCAAGACTCCCTTATAAGGATTAGTGGTTCATTATGCATCCTTGGATAAAATGTTCATGCTCAAACCCTTGAAATTCACTTATTGGCTGCATGCAGTTTCCAATTTTCTGATTGGTTGCATGAGGGTTGCATAGGTGGTTGTGATGATTTGATCTTATCCTTTTATCCTATCAATGAGTCATGCATAACTGTTTTACATCTTGGCTTGCAATTGCACAAACTTTTATGCTGATCCTGCATTGCTCGGCACATGAAGTAATACTGATGCTTGACAACATCTATTCTGGATTGCTCGGCATCTACTGTAGTTTCTACATTACTTGGCTCCTATTAGTTTTTTGCATTGCTCGACTTCTACTGATTCTTGAATTACTCAGCTCATATAGGATTACTATGTCACTCAACACTTATTGAATTTTTGCTTTGCTCAACATATACTATAATGTGTTGTGCTCGGCAGCAACTGTAGTTTGCTCAGCACTATCTATGACTCGGCACATAAAGAAATTCTAGCTTGTCTTCCATTGTGTACTTGGTATGTATAATGAAAAAGAATAAGTGTGTTGACACTCATTTGTCAATCTTATTTATTTGATCAACAATCTCCCCCTTTGACATGAGTGTCAAAAACACTTAGCTGATTATTCATGATCCAATCATTATATGTACATTCTTTAATTACAAAATTTCAAAAAGATATTGTAATCAACAATATACCTTATGACTCCCCATGAGTTGATTATGCCTTATCATGTCATAAATTTTGATATCTTGTGCCATTGTACCTAATGTTCTCTGTTTTTGACCTGTTCTTGCCTTGTTATCTCCTATTATCTCCTTATCTTTCTTGCTATATGCATTTCTCCTCCTATAATATATCTCCCCCTTAGAATATTATCTCCCTCATTATTATCTCCCCCTTTTTGACACTGATGTCAAAGGCTCCTAAATGGGAATGACATGCTTGGCCAAAACTATTTTATTTACCTCAAGGAGAACTTTGAGAGTTGCATCCCAGTTATTCAATGCAATATCCAATGATTTGTGTTGGATTGCAAGCTCTGTTGCTAGATCAACAAGTCCTTCACGTGTAGAAATATTTGAATCCTTCTTCAAGATTGTTTCTACATACATTTGCTCCTTGTGTAATACTTCCAAGTGAGGAGTGATAGAGGCTTGCATTTGCATAATCTTTTCTTTAATAGTAGCCTCTTCTGCTGATAATGTAGCTAATTCCCTCTAAATGTGAAGCGTTTGAGAAAAATGCTTCTCACTTTGTGCAGGATTTGAGGGTAGTTGCATACTGGAGAGTTTAAGGTTGCTCTCAAGGCTCAATTATTTTTGATTTATTTCTTGTGTGAAACTAGAAAAATCTCACACTTTGCTATAAAGGGAAAAGATGTTCCCTAGTACAATCTTTATCTTATCTAGTTTCTTGGCTAGATCAACCTATCCCAAAATAATGTTATTGGCTATCTTTTGGTTGAATTTGCCTAGAAACTTCTTCTCTGACCATTCCATGAGTTTTACATTTGTATCATGGTCTTCATTATTCACTTGGTCAACTATATCAAATAGCTGCTTAAAGATTGGTTTGGTTGAATCTGGAGGTTGTAGACTGAAGGCATCCATGAATATATCTTTGATCTCATTCATTGCCTGCTTGTATTTGAAGTCTTTCCTCATTGCCTCTTGCCTCCTTCTTTTGTCCAATGCACTTTGTATTTCATTCATCTTTTCTTCAGTTACAGTGCTTGAATCATAATAGGGTATTTTAATTTCTTCATCAAGCTTAGGAATACCATAATGAATGGTCCTGGCTACCCTAGTAGAACTTGAGCTTGTTGTACTAACTTGTAAGGTTAACTTGTCAGTACTTGGCCACTGAAAAAATTTGGTAGGCGTTCATGTTCTTGGTAATTCAACCAAAGTTTGTATTGCAGACTCCTCCTTATCATGTGTTTCTTCCTTATCTTCTTCTTGCATCATTGCTAATGGGGGTGTACTTGTTGTCTATACTGGTGTACCTATGGCTTCCCCTATTGTTGCACTCAGCTCCTGATGAGCTTGTATGGCTATTCTTGGTAGTGATGGATATAGTAGAAATGGGAATCCAGTAGCTTGAGTGATCTGAGGTGGTTCTTGTGGTGACACCTTGGCTTCTTTGAGTTTATCTATTGCCTTTTGAAGCTCATCTACACTGACCAATATGGGACTTGTACACAATTGTACTTGAAGAGTTGTTTGGTCAAGGATCTTAGTGAGATCCTCTGTAGTTAGTGGATTGATGTTTTGACTTGAGGTGTCAACAACATCTTTAATCTTTATGATTTCTGCAGGTGTGATAGTAGAGTGAGGAGGACTAGGAGGTGGTAGTTGTGTGTCTTGCACACTTTGCTGCTCATCAGTACCTTTTCTTTCCTCCTCTTCAACCTTTTTCTCTACTTCTATCTTCTCTTCTCTCCTCTTCCTTCTTTCCTCTGGTTTAGCAGTAGCTTCTTCTTTGTATTCCTCTTCAAGGAAATCTTTAGTTTTCTTATATAAATTCTTCCACGATCTTGTGGTTTTCTATACTTCTTCAATTTTGTTTTGGAGAATGGAGAATGCCCTATACTTAGGTGTGAACTTAGTGTTATGCCTTTTGACTGCTTTAGTTATCTGTTCCCTTGTCAAATTGCCATTTGTCTTCTACAATTTTAGACAATTCCTTTGGCAATTTTCCATCAAGTTCAAGAGGTGTATACTTGAACTGTGCCATTAATGCATAGACTGATTCTTCTATGCTATTTCATTCCTCTTTGGTGAACTTATTGAAATCAATCTTTTTCATATCACTTAAGTCTCCGTTCCTAATCTTTTCACATAGTGTATCAATTGAAGACTTAGGAGGATGACTTACTTTTTCAGACTGATCTTCTTCATCAGTATCAGGTTGAGCCACATATCTTTTCCTTTTCCTTGGCTCTTCCTCTACCTTCTTGATTGTTTTCTTCTTCTTTGTAGCTTCCTCTTTGCCTTTTTGTGTGGAGGCCCTTGTTGTAGCTCTGGTTGTTGGCTTCTTAGGTGTTGGCATAGAAACTTTCTTTGGTGTAGGCTGAGAAGCAGAAGGTGTCATTTTCTTCCTTTTGATAGCTTTGCCTTCGATGGGTGCTTCCTTGACTCCTTCTTCCTCAACACTCTCATCTTTGTCTTCACCTTGGTCTTGTGACAATTTGAGTGGCCCTTATTCTGGCTCCTCTTGACTAATCTCCTTTGCTTCTCTAGTTGCACTTGTTTCTTCAACACCAAATTTCTTCTTTATCTTCTTCACTAGCTTGTCCTTCTTCTTTACTGCTATGGATGTCTTGAGTTCTATAACAACTCTTGATTTGACAGTGTCATATGTTCCAAATGCCTTGGTAGATTTGTCCATTTCCTTCACAAGTAATGTTGTGATGGCTGTAGAAGCTTGATCAACATCAAGTTCATATCCCAATGGTCTAAGCCATCTTGCTCTTGGAGGGACTGCTTGGATATAAGTATAGTCAATATCAACAAGAAAGCATATATCATTTACATGCTTTTCCACCAGTGAAACTGGTATCCTCATTCTTTTCTTCATTACATTCTTGAAATCATCAAAATAGATAAACATTTGATCATCAAAGCTATCTCCCATTTGTGCAATAAAATCATTTATTTGATCAATAATTTTTTTGTTCTGACTCCAGTTGACTTTTCCAAATGAAGGGAATTCCTTCATCACATAGAAGAACATACAAACTAGCACTGACCCAAATTTACATTGTGCTCCCTTGGACTTTCTAATAGCTCCAAGATTTTCATTAATCTGGTGCAACATGAGCTCTGCAAGATCATAGGTGTGGTCTTTCTTTACAAGCTTATATGGCACATCCACTGCTATGTAGGGTACACTATTCAACCTATTGGATTGATAAAACTTATGTGATATGATCTTTATAGAAAAGTCTAAAAGGGGATCAATTATGGTGTCTATGGTCATGCCTCTATTGTTCCACTTTGCTCCTGTGTTTTTCTCAATTGTTTCCTTTTTGTCACTTCTAAGTGTCTTGGGCCGATCTAGGGTTGGAAATCTTGTAACCCTATGAACCATTTTCTATGTTATTTTAACTGGTCCTTGCTTTAACCAGAATGATCCTTCATGAATTCTACTAAGTATTATGCGTATCCACTCAATTTTGAATATGATTGGAAAAACTAGGGCTTTGGTTAAACCCTTCTTCTCTATGATTGAAAATTCATCCTTCAATATTCCATTATCACAGAGTTTTTCAAAGGCATTAAAGATTTTCAAGTCTCTTATGGCTCCTATTTTGCAGTTATAACACTTTCGCACATCCTGAACCATAAGAACTTTTTCAGGGATGGTGGATAGGGCACAAATGACATCATTTTTATATGCAACTTCTGAGATGGGCCTAAACTCAGGTTGTTTAACTTCATTACTGACAAGTTAATCTCATGGCTCTTCTTCCCTTGGGTCATCTTTGAACTAGACGCCATTATTTATTAAACTAGGGTTTGACGTTTAAAGCAAACTTTAGAAACTATAAAACTCGACACCTGAAGGAAATACCTGGTTAAATGCTTAAATCACTTGGTTAGATGCTAAGTCATTGCAAATCACTAGTTGAATACTCAAAAATCACTCAGTAATGCTTCTAGTAATCGCTCTTCATTTGAATGGCTCAAAAATGAATCAATTTTTACTTTTAAGCAACTCAAAAACTTTGCATTTAATGCATTCTTGTACCTTCACCTGTCACTTGACTTCCAAAGGTTTTTCAACTCGGCATCCACTCAACAACTATTTTCATTCGACATCTACTAACTTTGTTAATAACTCGGCTACCACTGCAGTTTTACTTGGCTTCCACTAAACTTCTTGACTCGATATCCAAAGCAGTTTCACTCGGTATCCAAAGATAGCTCGTCATCATCATTCAAGTTTTGTCTTAGCATCTTGTCTCATGCACATTTATACTTTGTAGTGCTTCATCATGGTTTAGGGCTGATGTATGATACTTCCTTAGATGTATCAACCCCATAGGCTCATCTTGTGATTAGTTGGATGAGAAATGATCACTTGACCTCGTGGGTGAAGTGATCCTTTCATTGGATGTACTTGATCCATCCTTTTTCTGCCATGTCTTCTTCATGTCTATTCTAGTGTGTTCCTCATTAACTTTTTCTTTGCCCTTATTTGCTTTAGTCTTGGGTGCCTTGGCCTTTGTTGGACAATTCCTGCTGACATGTCTAGTTTTCAAGCAACTGAAGCAAGTAGTTTGGTTCAACCATCTTTTATAGTTCCCCTTGAAATGTGTTCTTATGCAGTTCTGGGGTATATGTCCATATTCTTGACAATAGTGACAACTTTTCCTTGTATTGTAGTCCCAATTGTAATGGTGTACATAGTTGTCCCTTCTTACATGCTAATTTGGTGTCCACATAGGCTTTGATCTACACTCAAAGGCTCTATGTCCATACTTCTTGCAATTGTGGAAATGTCTATCAAATCTTTGTGTCCTTGCATGTTGCACTTGTGATAGTAACCCTTGCTTTTGGGTGTGTTTGGCTTATTGATCCTTCTACTCCTGCAAACATTAGCAGTATGCCCCTTTTTATTACAATAATGACAAGTGGGTTTAGAATCCTTACCTTTGTCACTTCTTTGCTCAACATTCTTTGATGATTCCCCAACTTCAGTGCTAGAGTATCCAAGTCCTGATGTATCATGGGCTGACCTTGGGGATTTCAACAACTGTTCAAAATACTTGATAGCTTCACTTGACTTGTTGAGGTTCTCTACTATTTCTTTTTCTCTGTTCAATTCATTTTGCAGTTGTTCATTCTGCTTCTTTAAAGTAGAGATCTCAATATCTTTCATATTGAGTTTATGATGAAGGTTCATCATTTGGGCAAGTTTATCCATTTGCATGTTTGAGATCCTTGTTAATTTAGTACATTTTTCTTCAAGTCTGTTTGCAAGATTTCTTTTGTCATCTTCCATCATGATTCTATCCTCAACTGCTCTTTTCTTTTGTTCAGTGATTTCACATAGCATCATGGCTTGTGATTCATGCTCCATCTTAAGAATTCTTATCTCTTCTGTTTGAACTTTGTTTTTCTCCATCTGTTCTGCTATTGCTAGATAAAATTCTTTGAAATCTCCTTTGGAAAATACTTGTGTGGTGTCAATATCCTTGTAGTGAATATCATTTTCAGCTATAGCTATTTCATTCCTTCTTTTAAAGGATTTTCTTAATTCCTCTCTAGCTTCCTCTACCTTGTGTATAGCAAGATGCACATCTATCACCTGGTTCTCAATGATCTTTCCAAGTTTGAAAACTTCCATCTTCAGATCTTTTCCTCCAAGCTGTTAGGCTTCTTCTTGAGAGAGCTTGGCTCTGATACTAATTGTTGGAATTTCTTAATAGAAGAATTCTTCTAAGAGGGGGGGGGTGGTGGTAAATCAGAAGTACTGGCCTTTTAACCACTTTTAAACCCTTAATAACATATAACTGAAATTAACATGCACACATATAAACATTAAACAATCATGAGAAACAAACATGCATCACCACATAACACTTGAGATTTTGGTGACCTAGAAACCCTCCAGGAATAAGAAGGTAAAACTGGGGTGGGGATGATACCCACAAAATTACTGTATCAATTGATTTCAATCACTTCTGATGGTTTTCCCTATTAAAGGCCTGCCCTGTTAAAGGATTTCTACACCCTGTTAGGAGTGTACCTTGTTAGAGGACTTTAAGAACATTCAACTTAGAATGCCACCCTATTAAAGGATTTACATAAGGTTGTTAAACCTACCTAACTCAATAGGATTTCCAAATTCCTAATACAATTGTGAGAGAATATTAGAATAATACACCTGAACTAATGCAATCTCTAATGCTGATCTCAAGCTCTTGATCTGCTCTTCCATCCCTTGATCTCTACTAGATTTGATCTACTGATTGTGTTCCTTGTTCTGTTCTGATCAACTAGATGTGTACATGCTATCCTTTCCACTTAATATTTGACACCAATGTTCTGCAATAATAGGCTTTGCTTTTCCTTCTTCTTTTCATACTTCTCACTTCTCCATTCAATGGCATCAAGACTCCCTTATAAGGATTAGTGGTTTGTTATGCATCCTTGGATAAAATGTTCATGCTCAAACCCTTGAAATTCACCTATTGGCTACATGCAGTTTCCGATTTTCTGATTGGTTGCATGAGGGTCACATAGGTGGTTGTGATGATTTGATCTTATCCTTTTATCCTGTCAATGAGTCATGCATAACCGTTTTACATCTTGGCTTGTGATTGCACAAAATTTTATGCTGATCCTGCATTGCTTGGCACATGATTTAATACTGATGCTCGATCTATTCTAGATTGCTCGACATCTACTATAGTTTCTCCATTACTCAGCTCCTGTTAGTTTTCTGTATTGCTTAGCTTCTATTGATTCCTAAATTACTCGGCTTGTATAGGATTACTGTGTCACTCGACACCTATTGAATTTCTACTTTTCTTGGCATATACTATAATGTGTTGTGCTCGGTAGCAATAGTAGTTTGCTTAGCACTATCTGTGACTCAACACATAGAGAAATTCTAGCTCGGCTTCCATTGTGTACTCAACATGTATAATGAAAAAGATTAAGTGTGTTGACACTCATTTGTCAATCTTATTTATTTGATCAACATAATCAAGGTATTTATCTTTATGAAAGAATTTGGGAAGTTAAATGGGTTACACATTTAAGCGTGAAAATGGACAAGTCTTTGATACATAATGTACAAGATGAAGAAAGACCTAAGCCTAAGATAAATCTTGTCAAACCTCCACTAAAAAACACTAGTTCAAAATTTCAAAAAATTTCAGAAAATGTCATTTATTTGGAAGACATAAGTAGTTACCTTAGCAACAAGTTTGAGTTAGTTGGTGAAGAACATGTTTCCAAGGAATTTGGTTTGATAAATA
Organism: Cupressus sempervirens; assembly: GCA_028749045.1. Taxonomy (NCBI): domain Eukaryota; kingdom Viridiplantae; phylum Streptophyta; class Pinopsida; order Cupressales; family Cupressaceae; genus Cupressus; species Cupressus sempervirens. The sequence continues at coordinate 659,210,769 of CM053788.1, forward strand.
ATCAAGATATGAGCTTTAAGCAAGTATTTGAACATTTGAAGGATACTGATTCGGTAAAGTTTATTTTTTATTATGAGTTTGATAATGAAGAATGGAAAAATTCATATTGAGCTGAATTCATGATGGAAAGTTATTGTTAGGAGATAATGCTATAGAAATCTCAACAAACTTGACTCATGAGATTACTAGTCTATGTAATTGTTAGAATAACTGAGAGGGGGGAGTGAATCAGTTATCTAATTTGTAGATGTACCAATTGAACAAAAATATGCTCAAATCAACTTCAGATCTCATCATTCCATAACTCAGTCTCAATTGTAAACTATTAGAAACATCAAATAGTTGTCCACTATTCTAAATATAATAGACTTTTAGAATGTAAACATTAATTAGTAAAACATCACAATAAAATTCACACACGTTTGACACTAGGATATTACGTGGAAACCCAATTTGGGAAAAACCACCAGCAACATGTTGTTAGAATATATAGTCCACCAATACAACTAGGAGGGGGGGGGGGGGTGTGTATTAGTTAACCAAACTATTATCATAATTATCAACCTTATTAAACCTTAACCATACAATCAATATAATCAACAATCATAACAAGATACCCATACACAATAACACCAAATATGTTAAGTAGGGAAACCCTTGATCAGAGACAAAACCTCAATGGAGATGGTACTCACAAAATAATGCACTAATATAAATATTCCTTGTTAGAGGATGGAGCCTATTAGAAGTCTATGAAATACATTCAATACATATCAATCCCTATTAGGAGAATTTGAATCCCTGTTAGGAGATTCCAATCCTATTAGGAGTTGCGCCAACCCTGTTGGGAGTTGTAGAAGGCAAATGGACTCCTTGTCCAAACATCTTTAGGGGCAAGACCAATGAACCCACTATCCAAATGATCTATGTAGTATTCCTTATAGATAATCAAATTGAATTGTACTTTTCCTTCCTCTTCCTCTATCCTATCAACTAGACTTTTGCACCTTGTGATCTTGATACCAGATCACCAACTTTCAATCCAATAATCTCTTGGATTGCTTACTCACATTCACCAAAGACTCTTCTCTTGTTCACACACTTCACACACTTCATACACATTTATTTTTTAAACAAGGAAAACATCTTTCATTTATACCATGTCCTCAAAATAATTCCTTGAGTCATCCTTGAGGCTTTCCCAATTAATTATAATAGGACCACATTAAGATAATTAATTATTTCACAATCATATAACACTATCATCTCACAATATTTGCAACTTCTCACACATGCAACTCTAGACTTTGTGCACTTGATGACATCATCATCAGACTATCCTCTATTATTGTCTAACTTTACATAACCTGATTATATCTCTATTAGGAGATACAATCCAAACAATAGAAACTTCCTTTTAGGTACTCTGTCTCTGTATTGCTCTTTGTAAATCTTTCATATCTTTTGCATGATTTTGATTTACTTCATACACACTTAACCTCATCATCAAGAAACAATGAAGAATATGTCCCTAACCATGAATCACCTAAACATCAAACCTCTGTCCATATGACCACAATCTCTATCTGCTACTCTGATAGTCTTCATAGAAACCATACTATGTTTTCATCAATGACAAATAGAGTCATGAATACAACATGTCAACTATGCTACATGCTCTCCAATGCTTAGGACACTCCCCCAAAGGAATACAAATATCATTCATGATAACACATGTCACTAATTTTTACTCTTCTAAAGTTAGCCCTGTTAGGAACCAACCCTTTTAAAGGTTATAAAACACATTGTTAAATGTGACCTTGTTAAAAAATTTAATCACCCTATTAGGAGTAACCTTGTTAGAGGGCTTTAGAACATTCTATTAGAATATCACCTTGTTAAAGGATTTACATATGACTATTAGGTCAACCTTGATTGAAGAATTTCAAATATTGTTTACAATGGTTAAAAAGTAACATGGTTTTAATCTATTAAGTACAACTCACTTTGCATGTACAAATCTCTATTCAGTTCTTGAGCGAATTTATTGATAGGCCTCCATTGTCATCTCCATCTTAGATTTTCTTGGCAACCCTTCAAGAAATCACACTTCTCTTCTTAACTTGTCTTAGTCATCTGCTTAGATTTTCCAGTCAATAACATCAACATTTGCTCCAACTCTCTAAAACATCTCCTCTGGAACTTATTGAAAGTTCTCCCATGTACCTCCTTAAATAGGTAATTCTAATCTTTTTCCAATTAAGCAACACCATAAATCTTAGGGTTTATGATTAGATCCATCAAATACAATGTATCTAATTGCCATTTATTTTTCTCTTCTTTTATAGAAAATTCTCTTGGAACCCATCCTTAGATAATTTTCCTAGTGCTCTCCTAGAATTAAATGATCTAACTCATTGATCCTTATCTTCAAAACACTTTCCATATTCCAAGAAATCAACTTAATTAGCTAGAAATTACGATTTCTCATAAATAGTTAAAATGTTGTTCCTTGGCCAACACTATGTTTTGACACTTGGTCATACCTGGATTACTCGATTGCTACTAAATTTATTTCTTGGCACATACCGATTCTTCTCGTCACTTATTATGGCTCAGTTGATCCTAGCATCACTTGGCATGCACTTCAAAATTCTTTAGTCTTCTACTTTGTTGCTCAATCAAGCCAATGCATTTGATTTATCATTGTTCACATATTCAAGAACTGAGCATTACTATCTTCTCCATTTGTAGCATGATTTAATCAACCAATTTATCTTGTCAATGCCCAACTAATCAAATGTCCATTTGTAGTTTCCTCTTCATAACTCAACCTATCCTCTAGATTCTTTTGTTATGAAAAAATTCTCAAATCCTCTTCATCAATCAAATAGATGTGACATTTAAATAAGATAGAAAATTGTCTCACCAATATATTTGACATCAATAAAAACATAAGAATTTTTTCAATTGTAGTTTCCAAAAATGAAGACAACATACCAATTAATAAGAAAAATGTTAAGAAAATAGTTTTAGACAACACCAAGTCTATATACAATGGTAGAGGAATAGTGATCAATATTATCAAGTAGGATGATGTGATGTTCATGAGTTGAATCATTTCCACCATGATATGTTCTAGCTCTAGAGAAGATGATATGGCAATTGGTTTCATTTAAGCAACCTATAAGATTTGTGTAGAGAGAGAGAGAGAGAGAGAGAGAGAGAGAGAGAGAGAGAGAGAGAGAGAGAGAGAGAGAGAGAGAGAGAGAGAGAGAGAGAGAGAGAGAGAGAGAGAGAGAGAGAGAGAGAGAGAGAGAGAGTGAATCTAAGTGAGATCCTTAGAGCGTAGTTAATAGAGAGCTTAGAGAGGATTAAGAGAGTCAAGAATAGCCAATTCAAATTTTAGTCAATGATCACACATATGTTTTTCCACCTAATGAAAAGGTTTCCCTTCATGTCAATAGCAGAGTTACTAAGTAGTGACAAGTGCACCATGGAGAAGATAACTAAGATGTACTCAAGGAATCCTATTGACAAAATTAGAAATAGCTCATATCTTATAATAAAGATATTTCAAAATGTGATGAGGGAGAGATTTAGAATCCCACCGTCCATGATAGAGAAGTTCAAAGAAAACATTTACTTTATGATAGACACTAATTTTACCTATATTGAAGTAGTAGAGCCTAGAATGCTATATGTTGAACCTTTGGGCTATGAGGTCACAAAAATGAGACAAAATGATATGTCAAGGCTATCCTTGAGTCAGATAAGGATGAGGAGTTTGACAAAATTAGAACCAATAAAGAGCTGATGCAATCAACTAGCCTAACGAATATTGAAAAGATAAATCAGAAGAAAGATGAAACAGTAATGAGGAAATCTATGCAATAGGTAGGAATAAGTGCAATAAGGCATATAATGATAGGTATGAAAGATATTTTTCAACAGGGATTAATGTATTTTCTACCATTAGCAATTATAGGACCATTTGAAGGAGTGATAGTGGCTACACCTGCTACAACAATGCCTATAGCATCATATGCAATAGTTGTATAGAAAAAAACACCCATTACCACAAAAATTCCATTATCTAAACCCGTAGAGGAAGAAGAAGTGAAGAGAAAATCAGTTGGATTGATTGAAGTAAAACAAGAATCACCAGATTCTCCTAGGAAGAAAAGGATGAAGGCTATGGTAGCTGGGCCTGGAAAAAGGTACAAGGAGATATTGCAAGTACCTAAAAGGAAGATGAGAGGAAATACTAAGTCCAAGAAGAAAGCAAAAAACAACTTGAAGTTGTGAGCTTAGGAAGGAAGGCATAGAAGCATAAAATTGAGAAACCAAACTACACAATTATTGATGAAGGTAATTTTGTTCATTTAAATAAATATTATCATCTATATACAAGAATAGATAGAATATAGTTAGAAAATGTAGTAATCACACATATGATATTATCTAATTAAAATTTTGAGGATTTGAAAGACGAGATCCCAAAATATCTCTATGAAAGATTGATCAATAGAAGAAAGCGGGTAGCTGATGAAGATAAGGGCATTAGACAAAACCAGATAAGAAAATTATGCCAAGTAGATAGTGATGACCATATGGATAGCCTGATGAAGAGTCTTGGGAATTATCTTAGGAACAAGATAAGAGAAATATTGATAATGGAAGGAAATTATCAGGAAGTAAATGAAGAGACAAAAGAGCTATAGTTCAAATGATGTCTGATATAAATAAGGCAACAACATCACCTCAATTCACTATTGGAAAGGACACAATGAAAATTGATAGAACTAAAGTGAGAGTTGTTGCATCAGAAGATCCCTTTAAGGATTTCATAATGAATGTTGGCAATTTGATTAGCTATACCAGCTTAGAGGAAGAAGATGAGGAAAAGAAAAGGCTTGAAAAGGAAGAAAATAAAAAGAAAGAGGGATAAAAGAAAAGAAAAGAAGAGGACGAGAAGAAAAAGGAGGAAGAAGAGAAGAAGGTCAGTGTACCTAGCCCATCTAGGACACCCCATACTTTTGTGGTCCTGGAAATATTTGATGATGATGATCAGACTGAGCTGATCTCATCTTTAAAAAAAAACATTGATAAAAAAAAAAGGTGAAAAGTTTGCAAAGATCTCTAGTGAATGTTATAGAGAAGTTGTAGAGCACCTTAATTATAAAGATGATAGAAGCTAATCCAAAACATAGAGAAAAATTTGTAATCCAAGAATTTTATGCTGAATTCACAAGTTTGTCTGATGTGGCAGTTGTACAAGCTTAGACAAAGCATAGCACTCAGATGTTTAGCATTGTATGTCAAAACATCATAAATGACTTGAGAACTCTTGATACATGCATCGAGGAGATAAGAAGATGTGAGCAAGAAGGAAAGACATTATATGCCAAATGTGTAATGTCTTTCAAGTTCACTAAGGGTAGGGAAGATGAGCTAAAGAGGAAGCATGATGAGTTATAGGTACTAGTAAATCAACTTCAACAAACATATAAAAAGATTGAAGACATTGAGGCACAAATAGGGAAGACTTATGATGAGATAAGTCTTATAGAAATGAATAGAGAAAGGACAATGAAGAGGTTATCACTTTTGAGAGAACATTTTTCTTTAAAAATAAGTACACTTGAGCATCAAGTGGAAGTATGTCTGAAAGTGAAGACATCTTTTGGCAAGTTTGTCTACTCAAACTTGAATGCAGTTGAAATAACATCCTATGGGTTATGTACTCTACTCAGCATATTATAGGGAGTCAAAGATTCATGGGAGAAGAAATTTAAGAGTTTGAAGACAAGCTTTGATGACTGTACCACACACCTATCAACCTAGTACAAAGGTATACGATTCAAAAATTTGACTTGTATATAGATTTTGACACCTTTGTCATTAATGTCAAAGGGAGAATAATATAGGAAAATTTTATAAAGTATAATGTAAGGGGGAGTATCAAAATAATTGTATGATGTATGTAGAAAGGGGGAGCAGTAATTATGTGAAGTATTATAGTCAAACATAAATTAAATTTTAATAGCAGATATAAAGAAAAGTTGGTTATAAAATATGATGATTCACAAATTTTGAAGTTTTGTGAATTTTGTAAATGCCAAGTTTTTGTAAAGTTTTTATCAATATTTTGGGACTTAGCCAATTTTCCCATATGTTTCCATCAATGCCAAAGGGGGAGATTGTTGAAAATTTAGCTAAGTAGGATAAGTTTTAAAGGAGGTAGAGTTTTCATTTATGGCAACATATACCTTGTATGAAGAAGGCATTATGTGCAGAAGAAGATTGTATAGTTAAACTTGAAAATTGTCTAAGTACAAGATAGTTTATCTAATAGATAGAGATCATTTTGATATGTATGGATGAAAAAAGATTTATTGGCATGTGCATAGTTATGCATAGACAATACAAAGTGTCATGATGACATGTCTAAGTGTGCGAGTCAGTATACTTGGTACAAAAGAAGATATGACAATTTTACTAGTTGCAACAATATACAGATAGGAACATGGCATAACAAAAAATGGGTAATTATGAGTTAAGGAATTATTTTGTTTATGAAATAATCACTTGACTAGTTAGGGATGACATTATATATGTTAACCCTAAGAGAGAAAGAATTAATTTTGTATTTAGCCAAGTGTATGAAAGCTTGAAGGCTGACTGGGTAATGTTTTATGAATTACAGAGGTACAAAGACATATTACAATATGCGAAGTAAATTTCAATTCTTATGAAGACTGTGAAAAATTTATGTGATGTGAATTCTGATGTATGATCAGAGGATTACGAGTTATGTGATGAGAAATAATGACATGTCAGATATTAAAGATTTTAAAAATAAGCAAGAGGTTTTTTTATCTATTTTTTTGTATTAAGGAATTACATTGTAAGTTACATGTTTGGGTAGTCGAATCTTCTTGTACATCATTTTGTATATGTATATGTACCAACCCCTAATAGGGTTGAAGCAAATCCTAATAGGATTAAGGCTTCTAACAAGGCCTAAGTCCTCTAATAAGGATTGAGACACAATATTCATGTAATCGACTCCTAATAGGGTCAACATCTTTAACCATCTATTTTTGATTAGTGAATCATTTTGTGTGTACCATCCCCACCGGGGTTTTTCCTTGGCTAAGGTTTCCCTAGTTAAAAAATATGGTGTTATGAGTTCTCTTATTAGATGATTATGTTTACTATTTAGTATAATTAGTTTGATTTCATATCAAAGTTATAAGGAAATTAATAGTATTGAGTTTTGGGATAGAGTTTGTAGAATATTGATTCACCCTCACCCCTCAGTATTCCCTATTTCTAACAAATCATCAATATAATAATTTATATGAGCCTTGTCTGAGTTGATGACTAAGTTGATTCATGTCCATGTCCTTAATATTCCTCCTATTCATCCTATTGATCCTAGTAAAGCTTTTCCCAAGTCTATTGATTCTAATGATTTCTATCAATATCACTGCCAACTTGGTCATGGTACTCAAAAGTGTAAAGATTTGAAGAACACTATTTGTTGCTAGACTTTTAGTCCATACCTTTTAAGCCCCTAGCTTGGTGGATATTCAATGTAAAAAGTGTCTAGGTAGTCTCAGGTGACTCTCTTCTCATCAAGCACTATAAGACTTCCTCTTTTGCATATTTTTGAGATTTCTATGCTTTATTGCCTCCTTACACCTCTACACAAGATTCATGCAATTCATGTGCATCATAGTCTTAGGTGATCTAGGTTTGGGTGGGTTTCTATTTGAGTATCTTCCTGATGAGAAGAAAGTCATTAATTTGGTTTTGCAGCATCTCACTTTCTACAAGCAAGTGTTCCTCCTAGATTTTGGCCTTTCTAGTGCTTTTCCATCGTTGGAAAACTTCATCTAAATGAATTCTAAATATCAAGCAATGAATGCTTTTGTAGGTGTATTTTTAGTTTGAATCATGGTGGAATGATCAGTGAAGCATGAAACTAAAGCTATGGAACTCTTAAAGTGAAGATGTGAAGTGAAATTCTCATTCCATGCATCAAGGTAGAGTTCCTTCTATTCGAGTGCTCTCCCCATTGGAAATGAAAGCATTCATATATCTTTCTAGTGCATAAGAAGAAAAAGATTAACGTTGATCTAATGTTTCAAAAGATGAAAATCTATGGTCAACGGTTCATTTGAAAGCCCAAAGGGAAAAGTAAGTAAGTGATGGAAACTTTTCTAAGTGTTGAATGTTTCAGAAAGACTTAGTTGCCATGTTACATTTTTTACCAAAAGAGGTATCTATGAAGCTTGCCTTTAAAAGATTATAAAAGTCAAAAGATTTTGAAGTCATATGTGAGAATATTTTGCAGTGATTCCATCTTAATGCCTTTGATGGTGTAGTTTTCCAAGTTGAGCCCAATACAAAGGAAAAGCTCTATTCAAGTATGTAAGGTAGAGAATTTATATCATAGCTTCTCTGAGTTAGTTGAGAAAGTAGAGATAAAGCCTTGTGCAGAAAATAAAGTAATGAAATATTTCTAGCACTAAAGGAGAAGTCCGCACATTGCACCCCTAGATAAAGATAAATTTATTGTAAGCTTACACTTACAAAGAAGTAAGATAATGCCCCCCTCTCGATGCTTAATGATTTAATAAGTGCATGCTCATGCTCCAGATTTCATAAGGAAGGAGTTATATCTTAGAAATCTTAAACATGAATCATAAAGAAAATAATATTGCTACTCCAGGAGACTAAAGTAAGTTTTATGTGTTTAGATTCTAAAGCCATCATATGGGTAAGCATTGTTGGTCTCTCTAACTGTTGTTGTCTATTAGTGTCAAACATTTAGTCATTTACTAGGTAGAGTCAAATGGTCATCACTGTGACCAAGCTACTCTATATAGGCCGAGTCATGTAAAGACTTAAATAAACTTGTATATACCAAGCTCTATTGGAGCCAAGTAAGTCTATGGTCACCGAGTATTCTCAATGTAAGTCAAGTCTAATGTTAATCAAGAAGTTCAAGCATATTGAAACTAAGTTAAATAAAAGGTACCGAGCATAGTAGAGACTGAGCACCAACAACATTTACAATGAGTGTTGAGTGTTAGAAATAGTAAGTGCTAAGAAATGCAAAAATTACATTCAAGTTAGGAATGATACAAAATTTGAGGTAAATCATTTTAGGCTGAAATGGGTAAGATATTTGATATTTTTAGAGTTTGTTACAAAGAGTTTTACACATTTTATGATGTGGATCACAGATCCCTATGTTATGTGATGAATGAATTAGATGGAGAGGTGAAACAAGGAAGCATCTAGAAAAATCTTTAAATAGGGAAGAACTTAACATAGTTTTGTATGGCATGGTGATGTATATGGTGATATGAAGGAGCAAATAGGCTATTCATGTGATTCAAGTGTGAATGTGTGAATTGTTACCAATTTTAGCATCATGTTAAAATTGATAGACCTATAGAGAGATTTGTGACTATGAAATAACATCATAAAGGTACACAAAAAGGTAGAAGTATAAAGAGCAATTGATTTCATTCATGAAATGATAGATCATTATATTGACGTGCACAAGTGTTTACAAAAGATATATACAAATGTATTTCTACAACTTGAATCCTTTCAATTTATTTTCAACAAGAAATACATTAAAGTGAATAATGCACATACTTTTAATGCAAATAAAATCTTTCATGGTATTTACAATGAAAATAGAATATGATCCCACATAACCCATGGAAATGTATAAATGCTATGCTAAAAGCATGTATATAGAAGTCAATAGGAGAGATAAGGTTGAGATCTCGTATTGCCTTGTGGAAAATAATGGGTTGTTGAGCTTGTATTTGGATCAGGCATGTTGTAGAAGTTGTCTTTATAGTTTCAACATATTTGCAAGATGGTAAAAATAGTGTCAGTTCAAGAAGAATTGAGCACTAAAAGATCATAACCATATCCTCTTTATTAACTACCATATATGTACCTTCAGATGCATTATATAGGAGGATAAAAACTAGATTGAAAATCAAGTAATTAACAACATATACCATGAAGAATGTCACATGGTCATTATTCAGAAAGCAACGGAGAGAAAATGTATTGAAAGATACATAAATCAAAGCAACTTATTTTTAACTAACGAGGTTGTTTCATGTGCAAGTACATATTCAAATGTAATAATTATGGTGATGTATCATGATTTGCAGCATGACATATGTATTAATAGAAAATATCATAATATTGTAGCCAAAGGGGTCATTGTCACTATACAATACTACTTTATAAAAGATTCAACAAGGCACCTTCAGTATACAGTTCAAGTGGCATGATGTAATTTTGAAAGTATATGGACACACATTAATCAGAGAAAGATTTAATATCATAGAGAAGATTAATTAAAGCCATGACACAGAGTCTTATAGCAGCATGATCATCCATTATGCAAAACAATACAGAAAACAACAATCACATTGCGTTATGATTAATGGCCAAACGAGAATGCATCTTAGAAACCACTTTCTGGGTTATGAGCAGAGTAGGCCTATTCAAGTCTCATGCGGAAAGAATCTTTAGGAGATCAAGGAAATAAAAGGCATGAAAGTTTTTTTTAATAACAACAAGGTTTTGTAGTAATGACAAAAATATTGTTAAAGGGATAGTGCTCAATATCTTTTGTATAGTTACAACAATACTAAACAATGGACATATATTGATCTGTCATGAAATAAATAAATGTTTCGCATTTTAATTACCATGAAATTTTCACTCCGTGGAAGGAATGATAAAGTTTCAAGTGCTTTAACTAGTCATAGTGATAATAAGCATACATGGAGTTACATAAGAAAATATACACAAAGAGATGATGAGTGAAAAGAATATCGACAACCTTACCAGTGTTATGATTGCAAAGCCATGCAAAGAGACACTAGAAAAAGCACATTGGTACTATCAAATATTTATAGATGGGACCCCAAGCCTTCACAGAGTTATCTATTTTTAATCAAACCCAGAAAGTAATGACCCTATTCAATCACCAAAACCATCCATGAAACACAGAGATTTTTTTTAGAAATGAGATTATATAAATAGTAATGATAGTAGAGAGTCTTAGAATGATCAATCATGATGTTACTTGTTTCTAAACTAAGTAGAGATCTTCTTCAAACCCTTGTTTTTGAGTTTTTTTTTCCACAGAGAGAGGAATTCTTACTAGTATGCTTCAAGAATAGAACTCACAAATATTAAAAGATCAAAGCAGCCATGTTTCCAACCATACAAACAACCCAACAAGAAGATAAACTCATAAAATGGAGTAACCAAGAAACAACCATCAAAAGTGTAAAGAAATGTGTACAAAATGTCCAGCTACAACCATACAAATGGTTGCAAGCACTGACAAAATGAAGCTCACATGAAGAAGAGTATGAAGATATGGCAACAGATAAATGGCCGAAACCAGAGCCATGAAACAAAAGTTCTCCATAGCCCTTCGACACTCACGAAAAAGTCCAAGGGTTTGAAACCTTAAATTTTCTTAGCTACAGGTTTCTCAAATGAGCAAATATCTTTTGGTTTTTCCTTTTTATCATTCCTTTAATATGTATTACAAAATTTTGGGTCTGATTGTTCTATAATTAAAACAAGATAATAATCTACTATTGATATAAATTATATGACTTTACTATTAAGAGTTATATAAATAGGTTAATATTTTGTTGTAAATTTAAAATATGAAATTATTATTATATTAATTGATGCTTAACAAATCAATTAATTAAAAGACAAATTTAATTCAAAAGAAATAATTTGTTTATTATCATTTGCATCAGAAATTTATAATTAATATTAATAAGTTGATGAAAAATAAATCAACCTGTTAGTGTTAAGTTAAATGCAATAAATAATGGTAAAGGAAAAGTTAAAATTGACTAAGTGTTGTCGAGAGGGAGTTGCATTCTTAAATGCCTAAATTTGAGGGTAATGTTTCAGTTACTATTTTTAGACTCACAGATTAGACTCATGACTTTGGAGTCAATTATAGAGTAGGTTTTTGGCATTTTTAGAGTCTTCTTGGACTTGTCTACAATCGTATTTGGTAAAAGCACAGTTTGGAGTGCATGTGGCATGTTTTTGGAGTGGTTATGGTCAGTTTCAGTTGTAGTTTACTTTGGAAGGCCTTTTTAGGCATGCTTTATATGTTTTTGAGCATATTGACATATGATATTTTTGGCTTATTTTTCACATCCAACCTAGGATTTTGTGCATCCTTTTGAGGAGATAGAGGTAGATTTTCAGTTGGCTACTAGTTGGACATATCTTTGAGGGAAAATTTGATAGGTTGCTTGACAAACTGGAGTAGTTTTGATGCATTTTTGCCATGCTTATTAATGATATCCGAGTTAGAGCTTTGAGCTCTATTTATTGTACATTCACCTCATTATGAGTCTCTTCTTTCTCATTCATATTTTTTTCCCATTGAAATTTTTTGAGTTGATTGTAGGAGCACTTTGTAGCAGAGATTTTTTCAGCATTGATTATACAGATTCATTGATTCCTTCTCTTTGATTCTTTTTTGCAATATTGTGGGTTCTTTGCTTTTATGTTGTGTTCATCCTTCATTCAAGCTATATTCCTTATTGAATGTTAGAATATCAATACTTTTAATTGCAGGTCTTTGTTTGTGTCCTTATTCTTTTTCATAAAATTGGTCAAGTTTAGGTTTTCCTTTCAAAACAAAAGATTTTGTGTCCTTGCATAGAAATACTTTTGTAATTGCACGCTTGTTTGGGTATTGTGAATCATTATTATCTTGAGTAATTGGTGTTAATTAAATTGAAGTTACATGCAAATCATTGGTCTTTCACCTCATTCAGGTCTAGTATTCATTATTTTCATTCACTTATCATCCCTTTTCCCGTACACAATTAAGTTTTAGGTGATCACTATATAGGAACCAACCTAACTCTTGGAGATTCATCTCTCATTTTAGGAAAACCCACCACCTAAGAGAGTTTCCATATTTCAATAGGATAACTAGATTTTGCATCTTGCTATAGGAACAATCTTGATTGACAACATGAATATTGTAGAAGAGGCAAAGAGTTCTGTTATTCTAGAATAGAGCAAGTGACCTAGTCAAGCAATGAAGGATAGAAGAGCCATATCAGATCAAGAGATTAGATTAGATTGGAAAGAGGAGATCCAACATCATCTTATTAGAGAAAACTGAGGATCAAGTACTAAATTAGTTTTAACAGATTGAGTTAACGTAAATCTCTTAATAGAGTGATCTTAACAGATCTTTGCAAATCTCCTAACAAAGTACTTACTTTTTTGTAAGTGTAAAATCCACTAACAGGGTGAGATTTAACAGTCTCAAAAGATTTTAATAGGGAAGAGCCCTCATAGGGTAGATCATTGGATATGGTCAAATGTTGTAACCTTAATAGGTTAAGTTTATTATTGCAGTAGTGAAGATTTGTGGGTGTCATCCCCATCCTAGTTTTACCTTCACCTTGAAGTGTATTTGGGTAACCAAAATCATTGTATCATATGGTTACTTTTCATGCATGTGAATGATAGATTAGATCTATATTCTATTACAATTTCATTTTAAAAATTATGCATGCATAATAAATTAGATATGAGATGGTAAATGTGGTGAATGCAATATAGTATTGTTGAAGAGGTTAAAGTGTTACAAATCCTGATTCACTCCCCTCTTAGTATCTTAGTTTCCAATTTAGACTTCCAATAATTAGTATTAGAGCTGAGTTCTCTTGGAGGAGTTTAACAACTTGGAGTTCATATCTTGGAGATGGAGGCTTTTAAATTGGACAAAGTTATTGACAAGCAGGTGATTGACATCCATCTCATACTACAACAACTTGACACAACTAGAAAAGAATTGAAGAAATCCCTAAAAAGGAGAAGGGAATTGGCTATTCAGGATAAACAACTTCATTATAAGGAGGTTGAAATTGAAGGAATTTTTGAAACAATAAATTCAAATGACACAACATTTGGAGAACTACTAGATAAGAACAAAATGCTGAAGGAAGAAGTCAGAGGACTAAAGAGGGAACATGATATTCAATTAGTAGGGCTATGTGAAGTGATTGAGCAAAAAAATAAAGATGGAGAAGAAAAGGTTATTGCTGAGGAAGAAAAAAGGCTAATGGCAACTAGACTTGAAGAAAGGATATCTGATGTACAAAATCTCACAAACATTCAACTTGACATGATGAATCAACTAATGCTTGCAAATCAGGAGTTGAACATAGAGGATGTGGAAATAACAAATTTGATATTATAGAAGGACTTACTAAATAATGAACTAAAAACTGAGAAATAACTTGTGGAGAGATTCAACAAACCAAATGAAGCAATAAAATACTTTGAAGAGCTTATGAGCTCATCTGGAAACACTAACAGTTTATGACATTCATCTATCGAGCAAGGAGAATTATCCCAGAGTGAAGAACTAAGAAATGAAAAATATAAAGGGAAACCGACATGCCATCATTGTGGAAAACTTGGTCATACTTTAAAAAATTGTCAAAAAAAAATGGTATGTAAAGTCCTAAACCTAAGTTTGCTGGTTATTATTTCTACTACAAGAAGCAAGGACATCAAATACATGAGTGTAACTCAAGAATGAAAAATGCATATAGATTTGAAGGATATTTTTAAAACTATCAAAAGTATGGACATAGAAAATATGAATTTAGATCATAGACAAAGCCCTAGTGGACTAATCAAAGGCATATCTATGCACCTAACAATGTGTGTTCTAAATGTCACAAGTTTGGACATTGAAGAAAATGCTATAGAACTCAAGTACCAATAGTAAATCAAAACAACACCAAAGGCAAAAAAAAGTGGACATTGATAAAAAAAGGAAAGAGATTAATCAAACATGGAAGAAAAATGGAGAAGGTGGAAGTAGTGGAACAAATGGAGTTGAGATCACCCAATCCAATGGAGAAGGTGATCACATCACCTCAAACTAAGTAAGAAAGGTATGTATGGACTTGTATACCTAATGATACATCATACATTGGTTCCTAACATAAAATGTGCTAAAGTTCATATTTGCATAAGGAAAGATGCATAAGAATACATCTATGAAAGGACTAATGCAAAATAATTGTGTAAAAAGCCAGTACTGAACATCAGTAAAATTATCTATATTGACTGAGCATTACAATATGGACCAAGAAATTTAGAAGCTAAACTGATGTATAGGCCGAGTTAGATGGAAGATACTGAGTTGTATAGTAAAGACGTAGTTCAAATGAACAATGTTGACTGAGACAGCTAGCTTTCACCTACCCGAGTACACACCATTAATGGAGACCCCAAATTGAGCAAAAGGAAGTATATATCAAAATGTGAAGACACTATTTCATACCTTGCATAGAGTATTTTTGATCACAAAGTGATTTGAGTGAAAAGAGATCTTAAGGAAATTTAAGAGAAAATATAAGACAAGAAGATTGATTGAGTGAATATCTGAGTAGTGTAGAGTGATCTAGAGGAAGAAAGATTACAAATCCTAACAAAGAGAAAAATAGTAGCTTCATCATCCACATGAAAGATTCAATGATTAGAGGTCATAATGTTTAATTGGTAAGGATTGATGTTTTTCATCCACCTAAATTTTGTGCTATTCTTGAAATTGTGATAAAAGGAGACTCAACGGGTGCACTATCCTCGATACCACCCAAGGTAATCATGATACATGATGTGAATAGTAGATACATGTGTAAGATTGGAGAAGTAGGTGATATGAGATTCAAGAAGCATATTAGAAACTATGTGACAATGAAGTTTTGAAGGAAGAATTCAAAAATTTTGAGAGGAAAAGATTAACTCGTGCCTTAGAGTTCCCAAGAAATTTCAAGATTGAATGGATCAAGGTTGTGCTGAGTAGGATCCATGACATGAAGTTTTGGCTACATAATGGACCAGTTGAAATAACCAAGAAAATGATTCATAATATTACTAGTTATCAAACACTTGATAAGAAGAAGACCATGTGGAGTTTGAGTTGTGACGAAGTTGAAGCCAATATAGGAGCCAAGTGGAATGGATGAGGGTTGTCCATTACAAAAATTCCTAATCCATTGATTGAATTTGTTATGAGATTTATTTCTCACTAATTCTATCAATCTAGCATATTGAATAGTGTGCCATGTATGGCAATGGATCAAGCATGGAAGATAGTCATGAAAGATCATAAATATGATCTTCCTAAGTTATAGAGACCACAATTAGCAGAAAACCTAACAACCATTAGGAAGGAAAAAATCTCAATGTGTAAGTTTAGGTCATTTATCATGTGTATTTCCTTCTACATTCAGAAGCATTTTCTTGGTATTGGTAATATTGATTGAGAACAAGGAAAACTATTAATAAGGCAATCAATGAGTATATAACTCAATTAGGAAGGAATTTTTAAAATATCATGGATACATATTTTGAAGAACTTAGAAAGAGAATAAGAATGAGGATTAGGATACTAGAAGAGTTGGTAATGAAACTCTATAATGATATATGTTTTCTAGTAGACACATATAACACATTTGTGTAGGTAGTTAAGCCAAGGAAGGCATGGCTAAGAACATTTGATTATGAGATTGATAGTGATACAATTAATACAAATATTGTTGCATTACCAAAAGAAGAAATTGATACAAAAGTTGAATCTTTTGGGAAATATGAAGAAGCTAAGGAAATAATTACTACAGAAATCAAGATAGCTTCCAAGGAGAAGAAAGGGAAGAAAATGATTGAAGACCTAGAGGTAAAGCTAAGTGCCCAAGGCATGAGCAATGAACCTCTGCAAATTACACAAGGTTTGGAAGAAGATGAAGAAAATGGTAGTGGTCATGAAGATGAGAAAGAAGAAGGATTTGTTATTATGAATGCTAATGATACCACATTGGGGGAGTATCCTGAGCATTGGAGAGTATTCATATGTTGCATTCATGACTATGTTTGTCATTGATGTCAATATAGCACTGTTGTTGTAATGAATGGCAGAGTAGTAGACAAATATCTTGATGGTATGGAAAATGGTTTGATTTTCTAGTCATGCGCAGTTATGGGCATTTACAACACAATGTCTTGATGATGTGGTTAAGTGCGTAGAGTCTAAGTTGATGGAATACAAAAGTTGTTACTAATTTATAGAGAGTAGTTCAGAGATAAAGTATTGGAAAATCAGTTCCTGATGTTTGTTATCTATCTTACATCCTAGATGTAATGAAGAGATATGCAGTCATGTAGCGATAAAGGATAGTTAGATGATGATTTCAGTGAGTGCACAAGTCTTAGTATCGTACATGTGAAGTTTTGTATAGACTGTGAGCCAATAATGCTATTGGAATTGTAATTTAATTAATTATCTTATTTTAATTAATTGAGAAAGCCTCAAGGATGACTTAAGGAATTATTATGAAGATATGGTATAAAGGAAAGATGTTTTCCTTGATTTTAAAGTGAGTTCAAGTATTGTGATCATTGTTCAAGTGTAAATTGCAAAAAGGGCAAAGTGCTAACTGAATGCATGTAAGTGATCTAAGGGATTATTGGATGTGTAGTTTGAGATCTAGTTACAAGATCTAAAGGAGAAGAAGTCCAATTGTTATGAAAGAGATAGAGGAAGGAAGTACAATTAAACTCTATTATTCTATAAGGAATAGTATAGAGATCAACTGGATAGTGGGTTCATTGGTCTTTCCCTTGAAGCTATTTGGGTAGTGGGTTCAGCTGTCTTCCACAACTCCTAATAGGGTTGGAATCTCTTAACAAGGATTCAAAGTGTCCTATCAGGGACTCATATCTACTAAATTTTGTAATAGACTCATAATAGGGTCTATCCTATAACAAGGAATATTTATATTAGTACATCCCCACCAGGGCTTTCCCTTTGATCAAAGGTTCCCTAGTTAATATATTTGGTGATATTGTGTATGAGTATCTTGTTGTGGTTTCAATTTACCTTACTTATATGATTAAGATTTTTTTAAGTTATTATTTATGATATTTTTTGGATAACTAATTCACCCCCACTCTTTGTTATATTAGTGGACTATATATTCTAACAATTGGTATTAGAGCTTCAGGTCCTTGAAGGAAAATCTTAAAAACTTTGGGAGATCAACAATGAATATGTTCAATAATGATAGTCAAAGATTTAATGGGGCCAACTATGATAGCCAGAAGGAGAAGATGAAGACTCATCTATTGTGCATGGGTCCAGGATATTAGATATTGACAAAAGTCAGAAGACAATCATTAAAGAAGAAGAAAGAGAAGCCCTATTGACAACACTTCTAGAGGATGAGTACAATTAGGTAAAATCACTTGTAACATCTCATGAAATTTGGAAAGCTTTAGAATCTACTTTTGAAGGTGACGATCATGCAAAGAGAATGAGATTACATAATTGGATATGTTCATTTCAAGATGCTAGAATTATGGAAGATGAATTTGTAAGAATTTATATTGGAAGAATATAAAAAATGGTTGCAAGTTTTTGGTCTCATGGTGGAACCAAGGGAAATGATGAAGTCATATGGAAGATCTTGAAAAGTTTGACACCACAATTCAAGCCAATTGCATAGATGAATCACTAATTGCAAAAAGGATTTTACTAAGGAAACATTACTTGGAAGATTAGAATCAGCAAAAGCATATCTGAGATAGCCCAGAGAACTTGCAAGAGTCAAAAAAATATTTAGTGCCCTAAATATTCAACCTAATTTGACAAGGAGTACAGGCACACATGGAGATTTTTCTGGTAGCAACAGAGTTGATGAAGACGAGAAGATTGAGAAAGAAATATCCCTTCCAGTGAGAAGAGAAAAAGATGGTAAGAAAATATTTAAATGTTGGACTTGTAATGAATTTGGTCACTATGCATCTAAATGTCCTAAAAGAGAGAAAAAATATAAAGGGAGATTTAACCCTAGAAGAGATAGAGATAGAAATTGTTTATATGCAAATGAAGATGAAGAATCTAATGAGAAAGATCAAAGTGAGAGTGATGATGAATTAGGATTTGTGGCTATCAAGGAAGATGATCTTGATAGAGAAATTAGAGAAGAAAGAGCTCTGGTTACCCAAGTGAAAAAGAATTTTGATTGGATAATTGATAGTGGTTATTCACATCACATGACTGGTGATATGAATAAGTTTTTTAAGTTTAAGAATCATGATGGAGTTATTGTTAGAGTTGGTAACAATGAAGCCTATCATATAACATGAATTGGATCCATTACTCCTAATGGTAAAACTATCACTAATGATTTCTATTTTGTTGATGGATTGAAGCAGAACTTGTTGAGTGTTGGATAGTTTGTGGACAAAGGCTATCTATTGTAGTTCACTGAGAAGACCTGTACTATCAAAGACAAAGATGGGAAGATGATTGGAACTGGCACTAGATCCAGAGGTAATGTATTTCAGTTGAATCCTACTAAGATGACATGTTTATTAGCTAAAGTGGATAATAATTAGTTGTGTCATAGAAGATTTTTTCACATAAACTTTGATAATATTGTCAAGGTTAGTAGCACTTTTGTAGTCAAAGATTTTCGTAAGATTGTTAAGCCTACTAATGTTGTGTGTAAGGAATGTATTTTGGCTAAGTCGAAGAATGTATCATTCCCTAGCAAGAAGTTTAATACCACAGAGAAGCTGGAGATCATTCGCATAGATCTGAGTGGTCCCTTTAGAACAATAGGATTCTATGGTGAAAGGTATTTTATGATTTTTGTTGATGATTTCACTAGAAAGATGTGGGTAGCATTTCTTAAAGAGAAATATGAAGCTTTTGAGAAGTTTAAGATATTTAAGAATAGAGTTGAGAATGAATCTGATGTTAAGATTAAGTGTTTGAGATTTGATAGAGGAGGAGAATTCACCTCTAGAGAATCTAACATGTTTTGCGAAGAAAATGGAATCAAAAGACAACTATCTACACCTAGAATACCCGAGCAAAATGGGATTGCTGAGAGAAGAAATAAGTCCATAGCAGAGGCAGCTAGAGTGATGTTATTTTAGAATGATGTTTCTAAGACATTCTGGAGAGAAGCAACTAATACTACAATATATACTCTAAACAAAGTATAGATCAAAAAAGGTATGGACAAGACACTTTATGAACTATGTTTGGACATTCACCATCAGTAAAATATTAGAAGATATTTGGGAGAAAATATTATATCAAGAGAGGTGATGACATTGGTAAGTTTGATCCAAGAAGAAATAAAGGTATGTTTCTTGGCCATTCATTAAAGAGTAAGGCTTACAAATGCTTTAACTATAGAACTAAGACAATAGTTGAATGCACAAATGTAAGAATTGATGAGAAGTTTAGAACAAAAGAAAAGATGGTAGATTATAATTTAGATGAAGAGGATAACTTTGGAATTGTTGGAAAAAATGCTAAAGTTTTGTTTAAGACTAACAATGACTTGCATAATGATGTGCTAACTTTTGAGCATAGACACTAGTACATTTGACCTCATTTTTTGACCAATATTGGTCAAAATTTTGACCTAGGTTGGTTGAAATTTGGACCAACCAATTGGTCAAAGTTTTTGTCGTTGAAATTTTTACCAACTTACTTGTTGGTTAAAATTTAAACCAATAAGTTGGTCGAAAACTTTCCAACACCTTGGTACAATTTCTACTAGGCAATGCTTGGTCAAAAACTGCCAGGCATTGGTCAAAATTTTGACCAATGCTTGGTAGAAAACTTCTAAGAATTGGTCAAAATTTTGACCAATTCCTGGTAGAAAACTTCCAGGAATTTTGACCAATTCCTGGAAGTTTTCTACCAGGCATTGGTCAAAATTTTGACCAATTCTTGGTAGAGAACTTTTAGGCATTGGTCAAAATTTTGAACAATGCTTGGTTGAATTTTTTTTTGAGGCATTCTATAAAATAGTTCACATGCATTGCCTATGATTTGAAATTTGACATGCATCCTACACTCTCTCATCCTGATAATGGATTACAGAGAGTGATTTGAAATGATGATGCTAAAAAACACTCACAATCAAATCCAAAACAAACTTGCATTACAAATGGATTGTGGAAATCACATGCATGAAAAATTAACAATATTAGATTTCCACAATCCATTTGTAATGCAAGTTTTTTTTGGATTTGATTGTGTGTTTTTTTTAGCATAATCATTTCAGATAACTCTCTATAATCCATCATCAGGATGAGAGAGTGCAGGATGCATGTAAAATGTCAAAGCATAGGTAAGGCATGTGAACTATTTTATAGAATGCCTCAAAGAAGCTAAGAATATTGAAATACTTTGGTTGGAAATTCTTAGAATGAGTGATTAAGTATCACAATGGACACAAGTTAGTGCTAATGCAAATTGACACAAAAGATGGCATGAATCAGAGCTAATGTGTAAAAAAAATTGAACCGTATACCTTTAAAGTTCTTTTATGATTAGATTTATCTGATCAAAAGAAAGCATTTTCTCAAGTTTGTGTGTGTGCATATCAATCAACCAACAATTATGTTCAATCTTAAAATACAAGAACTTTGTCAAAACAATGATTAAACTTTTTCAATATTCTTTTCTCTGACTTGCCTGATCAACAATTCTACTCCTTGAACAAGTGTTTCCATTAAAAAAACTGCTACAAAATATCCTATTCACCAATCCACAAGTTTGATAAAAAAATCAATCTGTTCATCATCTAAGATGACCATTGGAACAAATTTATCGCCTTGTAGCAATGTCCAAAACATGACTATGCATGTGGACTAACATCTCAATTGTCCTTCAATCTCATAGTTATTCCCTCTGATGGGGACACAACCCAACAACAGAAAAGACACAATAGAAAGGGGGGATTATATTAACTGAGAAAATAAGCTAGTACAAACAGTGCAGAGAAAATAAAATTCAAAACATGCCCTACGGGCTTACAATAGCATAAATCTGGAGAATATTTCTCCTTTTAGCACCTCCTCTCAAGCTCCAATCCAAACTGCCTTTTACAATGCCAAAAATCTCCTTAAATAGACCCCGGAGGGTTAAGGACTAGGAGTACATTCTAGAAAGTGCTAGTAGGCATCCACCAACAAAATAGAAGGTTCCAGAAGCCATGTTAGAAGTCGGTGCAAATCTAGAAGAATCCAGAAACGGTAGCCGAACTTCTGGGAGGCATAACTTTTGAACCGTAGCTCCGATTGACGAACCGTTTACATTTTCGAAAATCTCTCAAAGCGCTCTATAGCCCTATGGACAAGCTTCGCTCGTCCCCCATTTTTCGACCCTTTTCAAGGTCATTTAATGCCCTAAACCTGACTTTGAAGCATTCTTAGGAGGTCTCCAAAACCCAAAAAACTGCAATAACTTTCAAACCGTGGGGCCTTTTGACCTGATTCTTTTTTTGGAATGCTCTAAATCTCAATTACATTCATCTAGCCAAGTCACACCTTCTAGGTCACCAAAATGATGGCCAAATTGCATGCTCCTATTTTTTCAGGATTTTCAAATGCACTAATAGTTGACTATGAGAGTTGGAACCTTTATTTGAGCCAAATGGGTATCCAAAAATGTAAAGACATGAAACAAAAACTAAGTCTAAGTACATTTTTTTTGGGTGACATAGGATTGCCCTTATACCTCTGGATGCTCCTGCATCACCCTTATTACTAGAAAGTTAGTAGTTACACACCTTATTGTGGGATGGTGCTCATTGGTCTACCAGGACCTTGTATGCCAATGCCACCAGTTCTAGCATGGGATGATGATCTTGATATAGATTTTCCTCCACCAATGCTAATAGTTCTTTCCAAGCCTCTAGCAGCTACACTTGCAGGACCACCCATAATGGAAGTAGAGCTTGTTATCCTAGCCCCTGTGTTGCTTGTAAGAGATAACCCAGCACCTAGAGCACTAATCTAATTATCAAATTCTATTGAAGCAGGGAAGATATCCGAATAGAACCACAAATGCAACACACTCCTATTGGAAAAAAAATATTAACAAATGTAGAACAAAAACAACATATTATTATACTACCTGCATAGTATTCCATGCCTGTATGCCCATGTATTCCACCATGTGATAACTGAAAAACCCAAAAAATATCATGTAGAGAATAGTCAACTAATAGAGACAATATTAATAAAAAGGGATTTTTACTCCTACCAAATTAAAATCAATGACTAAAATTTATTTTTAAAAATAAATTATCATATAAGACAAATTCCTATACAACAAAATATAATCATATAATTTTCAAACCTAGGAAAGGGCAACTAGGAGATTGTTTGAAGCAAAATGTCTAGATGAAAGGCCACCAGAGGGCTGGTGAATACCACCAGATGGAAGACCTTCAAATCCTCAATTGTGAGATGAAATAGAAGATGGCATGGTTGGCATGCTGTAATTTCCATGAACATTATGCAATCCTTGTATGTTTCCTACATTGAGCACACAATTCCAGAATTTTGCTGTAGAATATTGTAAATAGATTTGCTTGGAGAGCTCACAAGAGATTACATGACGAAAATAAAAGGGGTTCTCACCTGAATGGCAAAAAATAGGATTTGATGTTGATTGTGCTGAAAATGATGTTCCAAATGGCCAACTTGTGCTTGTGGAATCAAGCAAATTTGAGGCTAGATTTTTGAGCATGGATTGCAGGCATTATTTTCCATTGTCCCAGTAAGAACTAGCAGCAATAACACATTTAAAAATCCAAGAAAATCCATAATGCATACATAATTTCTGATAGAAAATCACCAAAAGGAAAAATAAACATTCAAGCAATTAATTGATAGATTAAAATAAAGACCATTAGACTCAATTCAATGACAACATGCAATTCTATTTTAGACCATTAGACCATTAGAAAAAACTATGAGAAGGATCTAAATATCCCCCTTCCAATAGAATTTATATTCAACTTGATTAATATGAAAATCAATATATAAAATAAGTAAACAAATAAATAAATAAATAAATAAATATATAAAATCCAATACATGACATTCATATAGCTGTAGAGGGGAGACAATGTAATGGAAAATTTTAATTACAAAGACTCTTATATTATCCTCATTTCTACCACAAGCAAATATGGAGCATGTTCTAATGACATGCTTGCCATAGTTTGATTTCCCTAAAATACTTTGAAAACCCTAGGACATGAATAAGCCTATGATGGAATAATCATTTATTCACCTATTATGATTGAAACCATAGCAGCTGGAAAGACTACGAATTAAATACTGGCATCAACACAACTAGCTATTTGAGATGTGTTGGCAATGAACACAATTGCACAATTACAAGAAAATACAACAAAAAAAACTTTTCTAACACTTCAAATAACAAATATATTATTTAGTTATTCCCTGGCCTCTGTCTCATCTCTACTTTGGGAGGAAATTTTGGCTTATGGCTGTAAATGAATAACCATAACAACAACCTCCCTGCGATTTTTTCAAAATAATTGCCACAAGAGCAACTAGGTGTAAGAATAGCAAGGTACATTATTAGGCTTGTAGGAAACCATTTTCTTCCAAATATGCAACAACCTTTTCTGCCATATCTTTTGGTGAAGGACTCACTCCATTAATTGATTCCATCACAATCTGCAACACATAAATCCAAATGATTATAACAAACAAATTGAAGATGAAGTTTACTAGTATTAGAATATTTTATTATTTACTAATACTAAATAATTTTATTAGCTATTTATACATTTTATTTTTCTGCATCTTGAAGTCATACCAATGGTTTCATGACTTCCAACTTTCCTATCAAAATAAAAACCATTGGCATTAGTGTGTTCTTATCTCACCAAAGCAACTTGTTAATGCCAGAGCTTTGGGTGGAAAGTGAAACATTTTGCCATTTAAAATTTTACAGTAGTTTTTCCTTTCAATGTAGACATGCTGGACATACCATAAAAGACAAGTGCTCATACAGGGAAACTGGGAAAAAGACAAATGATTTAGCATTTTGTGAAAAATGGATTTATACCTCACAATTTTTTGGTGGCTCATAAGGATCATCAATGCTAGTAAAGCCTACAACCATAACCACATATTTACTAATAATGATAAGCTTAGGCAAAGAATTGAAAAGGAAAAGAAATAATGCAATTATAAAAGATAAAAATGGGCATTTTGAAATGTGTACAATCATTTGATCAATAGATTGAAGCATATATTATCAATATACAAAGGTGGAATGTGTTTCTCCAAAAAGTAAGACAGATATTGACTATACTATGAGACATTGTCATCTTTAGTGTGAAATTCCCTTCGTGATGGCTAATTCATGGATGTAAATGCACCTCCAATTTTTAGTGTGGGAATTATCTATTCATTTATTCAAAAATTAGAGCTTCTATTATGACAATAATATTTTCAAATTCCACTCCTAGAATTAATACAAAAACAATTCTCATCTTGTTGACACATCTGAATATGGTGGTCTGTGCCACCTTGTTGGAAGAGAGCTCAATAGATGAAAGGAAGAAAATATTAAAAAAACATGCCTATGAATGAAAGAATTACTACAAGGCCTCGATCAATTTTATTTTACATTGAAAGATATACAAGCTACCAGTTCCATTTCCAAAAGAAGCCAAGGAAAAATAATGGATGCTATTGAATAAGACTACAAAATGATTCGAACTATGCAAGTTGACTATTATGTAAGATTCTCAATGAAGGGTTTTGCTAACTCATGGCCAAAAGAAGCTTACTATTGATCATAGAGTTAGACCCTTTTATTCTAGAGGAAACTACTCTAGATCACTAATGTTGACTACTATGCCATAACCTATGTTGCTAGTTTGTGTTAAGGTTTGGGTTCAACAGCTCATAGTTTTTTATTCTAGGTTTGATACAATCAGGTTTAGTCATAATACATATATATCTAAATGGCATAAAGGTTAAAAATTGAGAACACAACTGATAGTTCATTGCTCAGTCTTGTTGATAAATCAAAATGGTTTATATCAAAGTAGCATTATTGGAATTGGGATTAACTTGGAAAGACAAGTACAAAAGGAATTCAATTATTTATAATTTAATCAAACAAGCTCTGGAAAAAATTTTGATTTTCCATGTAGAACAACCAAAAACAAATTTTATTTCTTGTATTATAATACAAGACACCAAACCAAGGCCTTTGAAGCTTTAGTTTTGTGGTATATGCCATTTAAAAAAAATCTTGCTGCTTTAAACAAAGAGTCAAATTCTTTTAAAAAAACATTTTAGGGTGGGTTAGGTTAGTTTTCTTTTTTCAAATTCAATCTCTTTTGTAAATATCTAAGGACTTTGGCCTATCCATTCGGCCTACATACATCTGAGATGCTCAGAAGCCCAATGGTCCTACTCAAGCTAGACCCTGGCCAAACAGAGAGCGAACTTAGAACCACTTAGGTTTGTCAAGGAATGCAACTGAAAGGATTAATGGATATATTATATATATATATATATATATATAACATCTCTCAATAATTTCTTAGTACGAAACAATGTTTCACATGAACTTTAGCTTTAGACCCTTCCAAATAAAAGTGGTAGAAAGGATGACTTATTGGGATGAGAAGATGAAAGGTAGGTGGATTTGAGTTTTGTGATTCCTTGGTATGTTAGTTTGAGCTTCACTTGGTTTCAAGAATACTACAATATTCTCTACTTAACAAGGCCAACCACGTGAAGGTGGAAACTCATTTGGCCTCACCCTCCTTCGCTTAACATCAATCTAAATTCCCCATTAACATCTAATTACATACTTCATTCATTTCATTCATCCATTTATGAAGTATAAAATTCAATCAATACAATCACATAACATTCATTAATATGATATAAAATTCATTAATACAGAATAGTAATCAAGACTTTATATTATATTATCAGAAGATTTTACAAAAGTTTTGCCCTGTTCAATTGCAGGCATTGGGGGAAAAAGAATAGGGCAAAGAAAACCCCCGATATAGCTTGGGACCAGAGTCCTGTATACATTATAGATGCCCTTTATAAGGGTCTTTAAGAAGGTACACCTCCTTTTATACAAGGGGAGGATTTCTAATAGAAAAACCTCTAAAAATGAATACAAGGTTGGATCAAAATCCATCTTAGCCAGATTCCCTTCCCAACATATTGGGGATTACAAACAATAGCGGCTGAGAGGGTTACAAATATTAATGTTGGAGGAAATTAGAGTGACAAAATTTTGAGGAGATCTATGGTCTGGTTAAAGAAATGGTGGACACTGGAGGTAAATGTTGCAATCTTTGAATAACTTGCAATAAAAAAACAATATTCCATGGCAATGAAAAGAAGGGGGATAAGGGGTTAATAAGTCTTACCCCCCTAAAACAAATATCTAACAAGTCACTTATTCTCAAAATAGGAATCCATAAAACTATTTAGCACCTTACACTTCTGGCTTTGTTCACAAATAGAAATATACATATACAGAGGAGAGCATATGAATGATTCAGATCTGCATATGTATACATATACAGGTATATATACTTATGGGAGATAGTTTGTATATATATATATATATATATATATATATTTAGACATACATACATATATGGAAATATACATTTAAACATATAGATCTAAATAAATACAATTGTAAACACACACACACACACACACACACACACACACACACACACACACACACACACACACACACACACACACACACACACACACACATTTATACATACATATATACATATATAAATCTGTATACATATATATATATTATTCTAGAGGACAAACAACAATTTATGCTAAGGAGAATAATAAATTATTGTTTGTCTCTATAATATATAAATTTAATCTAGCACCCACAGAAGAGGACAAACAAATTGGCTTCAAGCAAGGCTATAAAGCAGTGGTTACCTGCCACGACACAGATTCTAGTGGCCAAAGAAATGTAGAATATTTTGGTGCATTGGTTCACACAAAGGTAAATAGGCCTAATCAATAATAATTAAAATTGAGAACTTCATGAGAAATAATCTATTTGATGTTAATTTTGAACAATGATAACAATGTGCATGACATTTCATTACATCCTTCTACTCCCGGCATAGATCCTACTCATGATTATGAAGGCTAATAGGCACATCATGACTATCTTTGACATAAAGGCTAATAGGCACATCATGACTATCTTTGGTATTCTCCTATGGCTCTTGTGGTTCTAATTTTAGAACATGAGACTTCCTCTTCTTTTTTTGAGCATAAGGTTGATGCACCCCTATAATAAGAAATAAATGGGTTTAATTCTAAACATTTTTTTTAATGTTATAAGTATTTCATTAATCTAAAGAAATAACATGGATTTTTCTTTACTTGATAGTACCACATCATCTACCACATTTTGTTTAGCCCCAACCTCAATATGCTCAGCACTAACATCACACTTGACTTGATTACCATGATGTTCTCCATACTCAAAAATTACCACATAAAGTTTACACCAATTGCAATTTAAGATGCTAAATTTTCTTAATAATTACATAATTAATTTTCAATAAAAATTGAATATGTACCTCTATCACTATGGTGCACATCAGGGCCTTTGTCATGTGTAGGATATGTGGCTTAATAATCATGAGTAGGATTTGTGTCGAGAGATTTACATATTGGGCATGCCTTGAACAAGATACTGAAAGATTTTATCAATAGATATATGCTACTTGAAGGGTATAAGGTGCATTATGTACCTAGTTGGGATTGCCATGGGATACCCACTGAGCTCAAAGTTTTGCAGTCCATAGACCAAGAGGCAAAGAAATAAAGCTACTGAATTTGCCAAGAAAACTATGTGTTTATATATGTTTAAACACATATATAACATGTGTGTTTATATTCAAGAAAATGCAATTGTAAGGTATAAAGCTGATGGGGACACAACCCAAGAACATAATGGACACAACAGAAAAGGGAAATTGTATTAACTAAAAAATAAGCTAGTACATTTAGTACAGAGAAAATAAACTTCAAAACATGCCCTAAGGGCTTACAATAGCATAAATGTGGAGATAATTTCTCCTTTCAGTACCTCCTCTCAAACTCCACTCCGAACTGCCTTTTACAATGCCAGGAATCTCCTTAAATAGACTCCAAAGGGTTAAGGACTAGGAATACATTCTAGAAAGTGCTAGTAGGCATCCACCGACCAAATAGAAGGCTCTAGAAGCTGTGTTAGAAGTCGGCGCAGATCTAGAAGAATCCAGAAACAGTAACCAAACTTCTGGGAGGCATAACTTTTTAACCGTAGCTCCGATTGACGAACCGTTTACATTTTTGGAAAGCTCTCAAAGCACTCTATAGCCCTATGGATGAGCTTTGCTCATCCCCCATTTTTTGACCCTTTTCGAGGTCATTTAGTGCTCCTAACTTAACTTTGAAGCATTCTTAGGAGGTCTCCAAAACCCAAAAAATTGCAATAACTTTCAAACCGTGGGGCCTTTTGACCTGATTCTTTTTCTGGAATGCTCTAAATCACAATTACATTCATTTGGCCAATTCGTACCTTCTAGTTTACCAAAATGATGGCCCAATTACATGCTCCTATTTTTTCAAGATTTTCTAGCACACTGATAGTGGAACCGTGAGAGTTGGAACCTTTATTTGACCCAAATGGGTATCCAAAAATGAAAACACATGAAACATAAACTAAGTCTAAGTATTTTTTTTGGGTGACACAGGATTGCCCTTATACCTTTGGATGCTCCTGCATCAGACACCCAGGGTAGATTGAAAAGTGACCGTGTCACTTTATGAATGGTAGAGGAAATCCCAAATGGGAAACCTCAGCTGCTGAAATCCAAGTTGAGTCCTCGATCGGTCGTCCTTTCCATTTGACCAAATACTCTTCATATTGCTTGTTTCTGGTACTCCTACCCACACGATGATTTAGAATGTCTTCTATCTCCTCCTTCTTAGAAGTAGGTATTGGACATGGCTCTAACACCAGCTCCTCATCTGCACCATCATCATGATACTCTGTTAAATATGTAATGTTGAGAATGGGAGAAATGTGAATATCATCTGGCAGCTCCACCTCATATGCATTTATTGAGTCATGTTTCTTCAAAACTTTGCAGGGGCAAAATTTCTTCATTTTCAGCTTGTTGTAAGTACCAGCTGGAAATCTTTCTTTTCCTAAGTGCACCATGACTAGATCCCCTACTTGGAATTCCTTATGTCTTCTCCTTTGATCAGCCCTAGCTTTATACTCTTGATTTATCTTGGTAATGTGTGCTTGAACCTCCTCATGTAGACGCTTGATATGTTCAGCAAATTCCTCAGCTTCAGCACTTGTCCTCTCCCCTTGTTCTATCTTCCTCAATTTTGGTGTAGTCCTTGGGCTATTCCCATATACAATTTGGAATGGTGATTTTCTAGTACTCCTATTTATAGAGTTATTGTAAGCAAACTCTGCTTGTGGTAGAATCAAATCCCATCCCTTGGGCTTATCCCCAACTAAACATCTTAACAAATTGCCCAGACTTCTGTTTACCACTTCTGTTTGGCCGTCAGTTTGTGGGTGATGCATGGAACTGAATTTCAAGTCTGTTCTCAACTTTTTCCACAATGTCCTCCAGAAATACCTCACAAATTTAGTATCTCTGTTAGAAACTATACTCCTTGGAAAACCATGTAGTCTTACCACCTCTTTGAAAAACAAGTATGCAATATGGACAACATCATGAGTTTTGTGGCATGGAACGAAATGTGCCATTTTGGAGAACCTATCAACCACCACGAATACTGAGTCATTACCCCTTTGTGTCCTTGGCAATCCAAGAATGAAATCCATACTTATGTCCTCCCATGGCCTTGATCGAACAGGCAATGGCTGATATAGGCCAGTATTGTGACTAAACCCCTTGGCAACTTGACAAACCTGGCAACTCTGTACAAACTTCTTCACATCCTGTGAAATTTGAGGCCAAAAATAATGTTCTCTAAGAATGGAAATGGTCTTATCTCGACCAAAATGTCCTGCCATCCCTCCACTGTGTTTCTCCTTAATCAGATTTTCCCTCATGGAACTCCTTGGAATGCACAATTGACTACCCTTGAACAACATGCCATCCTAAATCAAATAGTCTAACCACTTGGTTCTATCTACAGCAACAGGTTCTTTACAAGCTTTCCATGCTTCAGCAAAATTAGGATCCTCGGGGTACAAATTCTTGAGTTCATCAAACCCAACTACTTCAACCAACATTACTGTAAGCAACAACTGTCTCCTACTTAGTGCATCTGCAACCTTGTTAGATTTTCCACTTCTATGCTTCAACACAAATGTATAGCTCTGTAAGAACTCTACCCACTTCATATGCCTCTGATTCAATTTACCTTGGCTATTTAGGTACTGTAATGCCTGATGATCAGTATACAAAACAAATTCCTTTGGCAATAAATAATGCCTCCATTTCTTTAAGGCCTGAACTATTGCATAGAACTCTTGATCATAAACATAATACTTCTTCTTTGTATCATTCAATTTTTTACCAAAATATGCAGTAGGCTTACCTTCTTGGCTTAATACAACCCCAATAGCGCTACCACTGGCATCACAATCCACCTGGAAAGCCTTTCTAAAATCTGGAAGTGCCAACACAGGCTGTTCTATCACCTTCTTCTTCAACAATTCAAAACTTCTCGCAGCTACTGCAGTCCATTTGAACTCTTTTCTATCCCCTCTTATTGTATCAGTTAGGGGTGCACATATGCCACTGAAATTCTTAATAAACTTCCTATAAAAACTAACCAGACCATGAAATGATCTTACCTCAGTAGAAGACCTTGGAATAGGCCATTCCAAGATGGCTTTTACCTTCTCTGGATCCATTTTGAGACCTTCAGGTGATATAACAAACCCCAAATAGACTAACTCCCTTTTTGCAAAGATACACTTCTTCAGATTAATTAACAATTTCTCTTCCCTTAGCCTTTCAAGGACACTACGCATATGCAGTAAATGTTCTTCCAAAGTCTTGCTGAAAATTAAAATATCATCCAAATAGACAATAACATTTTTTCCCAAGAACTTCTTAAGTACCTCATTCATGAGCCGCATGAAGGTGCTTGGGGCGTTCGTCAATCCAAAGGGCATGACTAACCACTCATAAAGACCCTCCTTGGTCTTGAAGGCTGTTTTCCACTCATCTCCTCCTTGAATTCATATATGATGATAGCCACTCTTGAGATCTATCTTTGTGAAGTACTGAGCTCCACTCAAACAGTTCATAAGATAATCCATCCCTGGAAAAGGAAATTGGTACTTGATGGTTGTCCTATTTATAGCTCAAGAATCTATACACATCCTCCACTCTCCATCCTTCTTTGGTGTGAGTACTGCAGGTACTGCACATGGACTCAGGCTCTCTCGAATCAAGCCCTTCCTCAACAGCTCCTGAACCTATCTATTTAGCTCCTCTGTTTCAGTAGGAGTCATCCTGTGAGTAGCCTTGTGAGGAAAACTAGCTCCTAGAATCAGATCTATCTGATGACTAATTTACCTTACTGGTGGCAATCCATCTGGAACATTATCAGAGATAATATCTCCAAACTCCCGTAGTAAATCTGAAACTTCAAGTGGTATTTCACTACTACCTTCTTTATCTTTCCTAGGAATCAAAGCATAGCACATATGCTGATGTTTCATGCCATCTAAAAATTTCCTTTCATCAACAAGACAAATCCTAGCACTGCTACATACCTTTTCACGTTCCTTTTCCATGGGCTTCAATTTGTGGTGAACTCCATCCTTTGTCAGAGAGTATGTGTTTGCATGCCCATCATGTACTGCATGTCTATCAAACTGCCATGGTCTACCCAACAATAGATGGCAAACATCCATCGAAATAACATCACAAAGAACTTCATCATGGCAACTCCCAATTTTGAATTTTACTAAACATTGTTCACTTACTAGGACCTTATGATCATCTTTTACCCAAGCAATCCGATAGGGCTGGGGATGTTTCTCCCTCTTGAGCTTCAGCTTAGAGACCATTTCTTCTGATACCAAGTTATCAGTGCTACCACCATCAATGATCACGTCACAACATTTATCCTCACACTTGCATCTGGTACGAAACAAACTCCTTCATTGTCCTGGTTCTATCTCACCACTTAGTAGGAATCTTTCATTTACCAAGGTCTCTCCTCTTTTTGCATCCTCTGAATGTGATGATTGTGCATCCTCATCCACATGAGCAACCCTAGCTTGGCCCTCAGCTCTCCTATCTATCCTTCCTTATCGTTGAGGGCATTCAAAGGCACGATGACCTTTTTCATTGTAATGGAAATAGGTACCATGAAAGCCTCCTCTTCCTTGTCCATGTCCTCTACCTCTTCCTCTGTGATTTCCAAAGTCTTGATCATGGGAGCAGTTGAAACCCTCATTCCTCTAGTTCCTGCTAGTACCCACATCTTCATTTTTCTTTTGGGTTTCATTGCGGCCTCTAGATGATCTACCGCTTCCCCTTCCTCCTTGACCGCACCCTCTTTGTCTTCCTTCAAACCTTTTATTCAGCTTCTCTTCAACTCGTAGGGCAAACTGGTATGCCTCTTCAACGCTGGTCATTCTTACCAGACTTAATTCCTCCTGGATGCTAGGTTGCAACCCACTGATATAACGAGCAACCTTCTCCTTATTTGCTTTTGCATGCCTTGCTCTAATCAAGAGTCGATAAAATTCCTCTGTATATTCTTGGACTTATCTTCTTGCTTGCTTTAACCCATGCATCTTCTTAAACAAATCAAGCTCGTAGTCCACAGGAATGAACTGCTTCTTCAATTTGTCCACCATGCGATCCCATCTTGTGATCTTCTCGTTTCCTCTTCTATTTCTTTCCAATTAAACCTCTTGCCACTAGATTTTGGCATTGCCTTTCAGTTTGGCCTTTGCAAACTTAACCCTATTTGGGTCCCTGATATCCTCATACTCAAAGTATTTTTCCAGTTCATTGATCCAATCGATCAACTCATCTGGTTTCAGACTTCTTGAAAATACACCCACTTCAATTGTAGGTCTTTTCCCAAACTTAGTAATGGCCCTAAAAAGCCTTTCCTCTGCATGATTCAGAACTTCCCCGTCAAATTCCCCTTCTGGTCCAATTTCGTCTTCTTCATTGTCATCTTCACTTTCATCACCTGCGGCCATAGTTGCTCCTCTACGAAGCTCCTCCTGCAATGCTTGTACCTGCTTTTGGAGGGCTCTAACCTCCTCAGGATTAATAGCTCTGGACCTTCTGCCACGCTCTCTTCATGGAGGCATCCTCTTAACTCAAACCCACAACCACACAGTCTTGGTGCAAATTGCCTCACAATCGGCACTTTGTCTACACACTTAGGAAAACCAGCTCTGATACCACTTGATGGGGACACAACCCAAGAATAGAATGGAAAAAATAGAAAAGGGAAATTGTATTAACTAAAAAATAAGCTAGTACATTTGGTACAGAGAAAATAAACTTCAAAACATGCCCTAAGGGATTACAATAGCATAAATGTGGAGATCATTTCTCCTTTCAGTACCTCCTCTCAAACTCCACTCCGAACTGCCTTTTACAATGCCAAGAATCTCCTTAAATAGACCCCAGAGGGTTAATGACTAGGAATAAATTCTAGAAAGTGCTAGTAGGAATCCACCAACCAAATAGAAGGTTCCAGAAGCTGCGTTAGAAGTCAACGCAAATCTAGAAGAATCCAAAAACGGTAACCGAACTTTCGGGAGGCATAACTTTTGAACTGTAGCTCCGATTGACGAACCGTTTACGTTTTTGAAAAGCTCTCAAAGCGCTCTATAGCCCTATGGACAAGATTTTCTTGTCCCTCATTTTTTTGACCCTTTTCAAGGTCATTTAATGCCCCTAACTTGACTTTGAAGCATTCTTAGGAGGTCTCCAAAACCCAAAAAATTGCAATAACTTTCAAACCGTGGGGCCTTTTGACTTGATTCTTTTTCTGGAATGCTCTAAATCACAATTACATTCATCTGGCCAATTCGCACCTTCTAGTTTACCCAAATGATGGCCCAATTACATGCTCCTATTTTTTTGGGATTTTCTAGCACACTGATAGTGGAATTGTGAGAGTTGGAACCTTTATTTGACCCAAATGGGTATCCAAAAATGAAAACACATGAAACAAAAACTAAGTCTAAGTATATTTTTTTGGGTGATACGGGATTGCCCTTATACCATGATGTTCTCCATACTCAAAAATTATCACATAAAGTTTACACCAATTGCAATTTAAGATGCTAAATTTTATTAATAATTACATAATTAATTTTCAATAAAAATTGAATATGTACCTCTATCACTATGGTGCACATTAGGGCCTTTGTCATGTGTAGGATATGTGGCTTAATAATCATGAGTAGGATCTATGCTGAGAGATTTGCATATTGGGCATGCCTTGAACAAGATACTGAAAGATTTTATCAATAGATATATGCTACTTGAAGGGTATAAGGTGCATTATGTACCTGGTTGGGATTGCCATGGGATACCCATTGAGCTCAAAGTTTTGCAGTCCATAGACCAAGAGGCAAAGAAATAAAGCTACTGAATTTTCCAAGAAAACTATGTGTTTATATATGTTTAAACACATATATAACATGTGTGTTTATATTCAAGAAAATGCAATTGGAAGGTATAAAGCTAAATCACACAACCTTTGCTAGCATTATTGATGCCCATGCCAAAACAAGAGCTTTGGAATAAGCTATGGACATGCATTAAAGCATAAAGAATTTTTTTCAGATGTTGTAGTCACAATTTCCATGGTAGACATGTTTGAAAAATGGAAGCATAGACAAGGCATGTGAATTTTTTGACATAATTCATGAACAAAGTGTGGTCATGGTATAACACTGCTAGTTTTTTATGTTTTGTTAAACTCCTTTACCCAACTCTTAGTTTGTTTTTGGGTGCTTAAAGTGGATAGTATAGATATAAGAATGGTAGAGATTAAGCCTTGGAAACCATGAAACATATTGGGTGAGCCGAGGATGGTGCCTTGGAGGACACACAATAAAATAGTTTAATTTCCTAATGTTATCACCTTGTTATCAAATTTGATCAATATAAAAAAAGTCTATCGAGACTCAAAAAACTTTATCTTAATTACTTGATGTCAATGATTGAGAATTTCAAATCAGTCATAAATGAAAAAAAATTGTTTCTCTGATGTTCAGATCATAATCCAAAAATCAAGTTGATGTTTTTCAAGTAAACATTTAACATCAAGCATCTATGACCTCCTCACTTCTATCAATCATTGGTATTGATTTTTTTCTAATGTCACATTCTAGAGCACTTATGAAAT
Source organism: Cupressus sempervirens (assembly GCA_028749045.1). Classification (NCBI taxonomy): domain Eukaryota; kingdom Viridiplantae; phylum Streptophyta; class Pinopsida; order Cupressales; family Cupressaceae; genus Cupressus; species Cupressus sempervirens. Next base: position 659,247,192 of record CM053788.1, read on the forward strand.
TCATCTCTAAAGCTAATTATAGGCTATCATAACTTTGAAATACAAATATTTTTTTTTTGCACAGAAGCATATTGGGACATTCACAACAGGATAACTACTTAAATAGATATATCATATTAATTTAACACCACAAATTAAATCCAATATGATTATAGGTATCAATACAAGAAATAAAAATTTGAACTTACTCTTTAATCCTATGTATCCTCAAAAATCTATAGACAATAAGATTAATGTAAGAGAGATACAAAGATGTCATTCCTACCCTACACAGTTCAGTGATATGACAAACACCCCTTTAAATTCCCACTAATCAGTGGTTCCTAGTCCCACATCATGTTGCTTATGAAAATCAAATGTTCCACAACTACTTATAGTCTCTCTAAATACACATTTGGCTAGGTGGAGAATAGGCCACCAAAGATGCTTAAACTTGAGTCTCAAGTTTTTGCTCCAATTTTTTTGGCTTTGAAGTACTGCCAGTTTTGAGTGCTATAAAGCAAATCCCATGTCAAATCTATTTCCAATGCTCAAACACTAGTCAAATAGTTCTCATCTAGATCACCCCACATAAAATCAAGAGAAGCAGGCCAAGTATGGACTTGAGGATATTGAGGCTCACTATTCACAACCTCCTCACATCTAGATTCTACATGGCTAGACAACATTGGATTGGCTTCATATGTAGAAACACTTCTAGAATTATTGAAGCAAAAGATTGGAATTCTTAGCAGAAGTCTATTGGGAAATTAAACCCAATCCATATAATAGGAGGAATTCAAAACAACCGAGGACTCTAGGACCAAAAGAGAAAAACATAATTAAAAAAACCAAAAATCTCAATTGATCCTCACTTTCAAATAAATTTCTATAGAATAAAACCCAAGGATTCCAAAATAACATCCAAATATTATACTCTTTGCAAGATTCAAACTCTGAACATCCCAAAAACTAGCAAACTATCTTGGAAACATATGAATCTTCCGAGATGGCAATATTTTTGTAGGGTGCCACATTCCAGTTCAACACTCTACCTATACATAGATGAACACTGGCTAATTATAATTATATGTAACCAAAACTAAATATGTTGCACATTCACAAAGATAGCAAGATAATGGTGCTTATATTTTCCATGAACATGAATTGTAGGTATAGGTATATAGAGGAGAGCATATGAATGATTCAGATCTACATATGTATACATATACAGGTATATATACTTATGGGAGATAGTTTGTATATATATATATATATATATATATATATATATATTAGAGATTAACTTGCACCAGTGATTAATAGTGATTAACTTGCACCACAGACCGATGGTCTTCATCTTTGTTGTGGGCTATGGATTGGGAAATTCTTCATTTGGAGAGAAGTTTTTTGTCATGGCAGCAACACATAAAATTTCTCAAGGTAAAACTGATATAAGTTGCTTGAGCTCAAAGTTCTACAGTTCATAGACCAAGAGGCAAGGAAAGAGCTCACACCATTGAAACTAAGAAAGAAAGTTGTTCAATTTGCCAAGAAAATTTTAATTTGAGATTGAAGCTCCAAATTGGAAGAGCTATTTATTCTAGCATCATTTAACTTTCAAAAGGTCATATAATATTGAATATTAAGTTGTGACTCTAGGTTCTACATAGTTGACTTCTATTGAGGAGGTGACTTCTAAACAAGCGGATGTTGAAGTTGACTCTTGATTTGTATAGGTGGTCTTTAGCATAGATACTTGAAAGGAACTAATATTTCAACTTTGCATCTCATTATCAATTTTAAAACTTCTGTACACAATTTTCCCAAAATGTCATTAGGACAATGCTTAAGTTATAAGTTATTATAAATAATACATTAACATAAAAATTTGGTAGTGTTAGTGTTCTAATATATTATAATAATAATGTGTTAGTGTTCTCAAGATAGATTTAAGTTTTAGCCTCTCAATGAACAAATCAAGAAAAAAAAACCTAGTGCTAAACAGGCTCAACAGTTAAACAAACAAGATTTTAATATAATCATGTATCCATTGTAATGATGTTCATTAGTCTAATTAGAGGTAGTTTTGTGATGGTTATTCTCCTCAGTTTTGTAGGCTGAACTATTTATAAAGTACAATCTATGAGCTCTTTGTAATGAACCAAATATAGAGACTATGAGAATAACTATTCAAAAATCTAATGTTTTGGTTTAGCCTCCTGTGTCTTTCCACTCAGTCATATGCAGTTACATTTATCCCCAATTTCCATATTTACCACAATTAGTTTAATTAATACTTAAAATCTGGGTTTTTTTTTACTTGTTGTGTTTTTATTGGCCATCTTAAGTACAACTTTTTATATTTAGTGTAGTCTAATACTCAAGCTTGTCATCTTTATTTTATCTTTTATCAGATAGTTAGTTGCCTAATGCCTTTGAAAGGCCAAAGTGCATCCTAGCATGTAATGATCAATTGACCTTGCACAAATCAATATTTGGGTTTATATTAAGAAAATAAAAGGGAAATCATTGAGCCACTCTCACTATTTTATAAATTTATACCAATAAGAAGGGTTAATTTTTAAAGATACATAGAAAAATTCAAATGCATAAAGAACGACAGCCATCTATTCTGACATATATTCTTTCCACCAACTGATATCATAATTTTACCAATCTAGAAGTAAAGGATTAAAACATCAAATGCAATAGATGGATATCTTCATCTTAATGTACTAACTTTCCTCTTTAGTTTTCAATGTTAAAAAGTGAGGTTGCAAAATTTTAGCTCCAATTAATCATTTTTTCTATTATGGAATTTCTATTGACTCCTTGCACTCTCGAAACAAGTTGTGCATGTTCAATGGTCTTTAAAATGTCATTTAGCCACTACACATCATCTCACCTTTATTTCTTCCTCCTATAGCATCTTTTCTCTCTACATTAAGGCATAGACTTAAGTCTATTTTGACTCTCATATGGTATCAAAACTTCATATGTACATGGGCCTTCTCAATTTGGACACATTTTTGCAGGAGTTTTTGTTGGGTGCATTTTGATGCAAAATGGACCTCACAATTGAGTCTAGAACACCCAAAAACAAATAAATCAATATAAAACTCAAGAAAAATAGCCTCTCAATGAATAAATCATTACAATGGATACATGATTATATTAAAATCTTGTTTATTTAACTGTTGAGCCTATTTAACACTAGTTTTATTTTTTTCTTGATTTGTTCATTAAGAGGCTAAAACTTAAAACTATCTTAAGAACACTAACATGTTATTATTATAATATATTAGAACACTAACACTACCAAATTTTTATGCTAATTTATTATTTATAATAACTTATAACTTAAGCATTGTCCTAATAACATTTTGGGAAAATTGTGTACATATGTTTTTCTTGATTTGTTCATTAAGAGGCTAAAACTTAAAACTATCTTAAGAACACTAACATGTTATTATTATAATATATTAGAACACTAACACTACCAAATTTTTATGTTAATTTATTATTTATAATAACTTATAACTTAAGCATTGTCCTAATAACATTTTGGGAAAATTGTGTACAAAAGTTTTGAAATTGATAATGAGATGCAAAGTTGAAATAGATAGTTTAATCACCAAGAAACCCTCAATGATGAAAATGCTCAAAAAAGGCTTAAAGCTCAAAAATTGGCCTTGGCCACTATTACTAAAACAAAAAAGTACATAAGAAACTTAACCAAAACTTTGTCAAATGTGTTTTAAGTAAAAAAAAATGAGGATATTGTAAGGCAATAGTCACAGTTAATAATGAACTAAGTATGACAGAGACCAAATTAACAAAGGATTCTTTTCCAGCTGGAAGTGTTAAGGAAAAAATAAAAATTGATCATAGGAAACCTCTCTCAAAATTGAATGGAGACTAAAGCCATTCATAGAAAAAGAGGGGAGATTCCATAATGCTTTAACAAAACTTTATGAAAACTAGAAAAAAAAAACCATTGATAAATGAGTGCTAATATTGCCATATTGCAAGTAGGAAGAAAAAAACACCCAGTGATAAATGAGTGCTAATATTGCCATATCCAAACACTCCCTATTATGCTCATATTAGTATAAATTGTGTCTCTATTTGCTCTGAAGGCTGGGGAAGAAATTAATTGAATTCTTCCTTGCTTAAAGATTAGGATGATGTAGATATTATCAAGACAACCACTTTCATGACTAATGTCTGCAATAAAATGTCTACTCAATTTGTGGTGTGAAAGAAGATGTTTTAATTTGCGGGTGATAGGAACAAAGTAGAGGAGGCATTTCAAGGGAAGTTATACAAATTAGAGGGTTTTTTGTAAGATGATAGACTTGATACTATGATAAAGGATTAGCTTTGAAAGACTAGAGGGGAGCTCAAAAAGGTTCCAAACTTCAAACGTAAAGGGAAAATAATGAGGGTTGGGATGAATTGGTAAATTAAGATTAGTGGTGGAGTGTCTTATGATCCTGATGAGATTTGTAAGGCTTTCCTTGATTTCTATAGTCATTTTTTTGACTTTTCAATGTAATAAAGACAATTACAATGTTTGGCTTTGTGTCTAAATATGATTCCATAGAAGATTTAAAAATGGATGCAAAAATGTTGTTTGGAGATTTTGTTGTTGAAATTTAGGAGACTACATTAATTATAAAAATATTACCTGTTCATCTCTTGCCCTACTGTAAGTGAAAGAGATCAAAGGGCTTCCTTCCATTGGTTAAGCTTCTCCAGTATCTACCCTTCTATTTATATTTAATGAAAGCTTCATCATATATTCATATTTCTATTTAGCAAAGATTATAACATTTGACTTGGTGGAACACGGGGATAATTTTGGGCTCACTTTCTTACATGAGAAGTAGCTTGTCCAAATACCAAGATGAGTCTGCATATCCCTTGGAAACAATGGCTATGTAGACTGAAGCAGAGCAGACAACTGTCTGAATAGTGGAAGGAAATGAATCTCCAAGTTGCTTCTCTTTGGAATCAAGAAATGTCTAAATTCCCAGCTGTTCAGGGGAATTTAAATGGGAAATATATTTAATTTATAAAAAACCCCACCACCAATCAAAAAAATGATAATAAAAGGAGAGCATGGTCCACAAAAAAGTGCTCCCACATGGCCTTCCCAAGGCCATGAGTGGTGTGTCCTCACAAAATATGTGGATATCAATCCCAAAAATGGGGGTGGCATGATGCAAAAAGCCCATAAAATTTGTGCACTGAAAAAGACATAGTCAGCCCCAAAATAATGCCTTCATTAATGAGCATGGCATAATCATCACTATAAACAAGGAAATCATCACAACCCTCCAATAAGAACATATTATTACTGATATGGCTCTCCAATCCCAAGGCTTTGCCCAAATCCCAGTCCAAGAAAGGAACAAAGATGATGGTCTCTAAGGAGATGTGCACATGGGAGTGCAAAAGAAAACACTCTAGATCATAAGGAATACTAACCTTCAAACAATAGGTAACCTCCAATAATCACTGAGAGAGCATAAACAAGCTTGCATGTATGAGAGATAACGTAAGGAATAGAGTCCAAAGTATAAAATCTGTATGGACAGGACTTAGATGGATCCAAATAACTCCACCAAATTAGGGCATGTGAGTGGGCCTTGAACAACATAGTAGGAGAACCAAGGCCCATGTGTGAGTTTAAACAAAATTGGAATGGATCTTGCAGGTCTAAAAGTTGTGCAAAATGCACATGGGGAGTCCATATGGGACTTGGCATGGGTGCTTGCAATAGTTTCAAGGCTACCTCATCAAAGAAAAAACCAAAACTGCCAAAAATACCACTCCCAACTTGAGAATATAGCTAAACCATTGATGTAAAAGCTAGGAGAAAGTTATATTTTAGCACATTACAAATAATAGATTGTCACACATGTTTTTTAAGATGGAGTTTTTTGTGTTAAGCAATCTTGATGAATGTGAATTTGCAATTGATGTCATTATTTCATAAAGAACAAGGACTTAAGAAAGACATCACTATATGCATCGAAGTAAAAATATTAATAGTGGAACACAAATGGGAAGAAAGTGATAAATCATTTCAGGGTTTTTTTTATCATACCAGCTAATGTTTCTTGCCCAATCTATGGGTGCACCCATTCATCTGCAAATTGGAGAAGTTAGAGATTTTGCTATTATCCTAATAAGCGAAAAAAGAGTTTTTGCCATCTCCAAATGGGATATCAATGCAATGAAACGAGCCTGACCTTCTTAGCCTCGACGATGGAAGATTGAAAGCACGTTGAGGCATGGATTAGAAATGTTGCATTGAAGAATGAAGAGCACAACTCAGAGTTGAATGCGATTGACTCATTTTTCCATCTTCAAATATTTTCCCCTTTCAAGCAGCCATTGAATCTGCCAGTTGCTCCTTCAAATGTAGGGGTGATTCAAACATATTTTAATTGAAGCTTAAACCCCAAAGGCATCTGCACACATGGGACCATTAATCAAATTCATAGATGGCCATAAATCAGGGTAAAATAACAGGCCATAAATCAAAAAAATTCATCAAAATCATGCACATAGAGAAGATAAAGACAATAGTAAGAAAATTCACATACCAAACACTATTCGTAATGGCTGAATAATAATGAATTAGGGTAAATTAGCCTTTCTACATTTTAACATGATGAAGCCCATGTTGGTTGAAATTTTGACCAACACGGGCATGGTTTAAAAAAAATAAAAAAATTTCCTTGCAAAAGCTGACCAATCTAAAACATTTTAATAGATGGTCGAAAATTTTGGTCTAAAAATGGGGTCCAATGTACTAGTGAGAGGAGAAATTTTTTCTAAACCTAGAGAAGTAAAATAAGATTTGAGATGTCAATTCCTACCCCTAACATAAATTTGACAAGGGATCACCCTCTTAAGAAGATAATTGGAAGTAAAGACAAAGGCATTATGATAAGGAACAAAGTAAATGAGGAGATATGCTTGATATTTGAAGTTGAACCCAAGTGCAAAGATGAAGCAGTCAAAGACAATCATTGGATCCAAGAAATGAAGGAAGAATTGGATCAAATAATAAAGAATGACACATGGGAGTTAGTTCCTAGATCAAAAGACAAAAATGTAATAGGAACAAAATGGGTTTTCAAGAACTAAGATGAATGAGCAAGGAGAAGTTATGAGAAACAAGGCCATACTTATATTTAAAGGTTATTCACAGCAAGAAGGAATTGATTATGAAGATACATATGCACCTATAGCAAGAATGAAAGTTGTAAGGATGTTCCTAGCTTATGCAGTGAACAAGAAAGTCAAGGTTTATCAAATGGATGTCAAATCTACCTTTCTGAATGTAGAATTAGAAGAAGAGGTTTATGTTGAGCAGCTTGAAGGTTTTCCTTTATTATAAGATAAAGATATGGTATTTATATTAAAGAAATCTCTTTATGGTTTAAAGCAAGCACCAAGAACTTGGTATGCAAGGTTGGGCAGTTACTTGGAAAAGCTTGAATTTGCTAAAGGTACAACAACCAATTGCTTGTGTTTGAAAGAAATTGAAGATGACTTGTTGATAATTGTAGTATTTGTTGATGACATCAATTTTGGAGGTAATGATGAAGCTAGTGATAAATTTGCTAAGGAGATGAAAAGTGAATTTGTAATGAGCATGATAAGAGAAATGAAGTTTTTCCTAGGCTTGTAGATTGTGCAGAATAGTGATGGTATATTCATTTCACAAGCTAAGTATCTAAAAGATTTGTTGAAAAGGTTTAGTTTAGAATGTTGTAAACCTATTGGCACACCTATGATAACTAGTCACAAGTTATCCAACAAAGATGAGACATCTATAGTAGAGTAGAAGTATAGATCAATGATTGGAGGTTTGCAATAGCTGACTCACACTAGACCAGATATAGCAAATATAGTTGGGATTGTAGCTAGATTTCAAGCTGATCCTAAGAAATATCATTTTGCAGCAGCAGTTAAGAGAATATTCAAATATCTGAAAGGGACACCTGATTATGGAATTTGGTATGATAGATCAAGTGATTTCACACTTTGTGCATATACTGATGCTGAATGGGCAAGTAGTATGGATGATAGAAAGAGCATCAATGGTCAAGAATTATTTCTTGGAGGAAGGTTGGTTTCTTGGTTGAGCAAGAAGCAAGATTGCATTTCATAGAGCATTGCTGAGGCAGAGTATGTTGTGGCAACAAATAAATATAATCAAGTTATGTGGATGAAGTAGATATTGAAGGATATTAGAATTGAGATCAAAGAACCTATTATAATCTACTGTAATAACACAAGTATAGTGAGTATGTCTAAAAATTATGTATTACATTCTAAGACAAAACATATATCTATTAAGTATCATGTGTTGAGAGAAAAAGCATTAGATAATGAGATCAGATTGGAGTATGTAAGTACTAAGGATCAAATTAAAGATATCTTTGTGAAGCATTTGCCTAAAGATACATTTGAATACCTAAGAGACATGCTTGGGGTTATGCCCTTGCCTACTTCTAAATAGTTGATGTAGTGAGTGCATTAGTCCATTAGCACATAGCAATATTATTTGACTGGACTGAATGATGATGCTTCCTAAATGGGGGAGTATCTAGTATGTACTGATTCATTGAGGACTCTTTGTATTTGGTATTTGGTATTGAACAGTGTCTTTGGACAGTTGAGATGGTTAATGACTTGGAGCAATTGATTGAAAATTGGTATTGAGACTGACACCTTTGACATTGATGTCAATGGGGGAGAGAATATTCATGAAAAACACTTCCTAAAGCATGGGGAAGAATATGCATGAGATGAGGACAAAAGTAGCAGCAAATTACTACTTGGTATTCTTGGAACTTAGATGTTTTTTCATCTATGTTTCCATTAATGTCAAAGGGGGAGATTGTTAGCGTGAATGCTGATGATACTACATTGGGGGAGTATCCTAAGAATTGGAGAGTATTCATATGCTGCATTCATGATTGTGTTTGTCATTGATGTCAACATAGCATTATTTCTATAATGACTAGCAGGGTAGTAGACAAAGATCTTGATGGTATGGACAATGGTTTGATTTTCTAGTCATGCACAATTATGGACATGTACACAATGTCCTGATGATGTGGTTAAGTTCCTAGAGTCTAAGTCAATGGCGTACAGAAGTTGTACCTAATTTACAAAGAGAAGTTTAGAGATAGAGTATTGGGAAAGTAGTTCCTGATGTTTTTTGTCTATCTTACAACCTAGATGTAATGAAGAGATGTGCAATTGGGCAACCATTAAGGAAAGTTAGATGATGACATCAATGAGTGCCCAAGTCTTAGTATTGCATGTGTGAATTTTTGTATAGACTGTGAGCCAACAGTGCTATTGGAATTGTAACTTAATAAATTATCTTATTTTAATTAATTAGGAAAGCCTCAAGGTCTACTTAAGAAATTATTATGAAGATATGGTATAAAGGAAAGACATTTTCCTTGATTGTAAAGTGAGTTCAAGTATTGTGATCATTTTTCAAGTGTGAATTGAGAAAAAGAGTAGAGTTCTTACTGAATGAATGTAAATGATCCAATGGATTATTAGATGTGTAGTTCAAGATTTGGTTACAAGATCTCAAGGAGTAGAAGTCCAGTTGAAAAGATAGAGATAGAGGAAGGAAGTATAATTCAATTGTATTATTCTATAAGGAATAATATAGAGATCATTTAGAAAGTGGGTTAATTGGTCTTGCCCTTGTAGCTATTTGGGTAGTGGGTCCAACTCTCTTCCACAACTCCTAATGAGGTTGGCACAACTCCTAATAGGGTTGGAATCTCCTAACAGGAATTCAAATTATCCTAACAGGGACTCATATGTACTAAATGTTGTAACAGACTCCTAACACAGTCTATTCTCTAAGAATAAATATTAATATTAGTACATCATCTTGTGGGTACCATCCCCACCAGGGATTTCCCTTTGATCAAGGGGTTTCCCTAGTTAACATATATGGTGTTATTGTGTATGAGTATCTTATTGTGGTTTTAGTTTACATTACTCATATTGTTAAGTTTTTTTTAAAGCTATTATTTATGATATTAGTTGGATAACTGATTCACCCCCTCCCCTCTTAGTTACATTAGTGGACTATATATTCTAATAGGATTTAAGGGTAAAACCTCAATTATTATCACACCACCTAGAAGAAGGGCTAAAGGAACTACAAAGAAGCTAGTGGTGACACTCCTCTCTCCACCACCACCTGCCAAATCAAGGACTAGAGCAACAACTAGTGCCAAGCAGTCTGCAAACAAAAAGTAGTAAAGATCACTGAGTCTAGTGGGTCAAACCAAAGAGAAGGAGATTGATTAAAGAACCACCCACAAGAAAAACAAAAGAAATTGATGAGGTATGTGCCGAACTAAGAAAATCTTCAGGCTTATCCAGTTTTAGATTTTTAAAATATGACACATTGGATAATATTGATGGAAAAAAAAGTTGAGAAGGCTATGATAGATATGATGAAAAACCACAAGTTAACTCCAAATGAAGTAGAAAATAAGATACCTATAGATTTATACAATAGACTAGTTAGAAGGTGATAATAGGCAACAAAAGAATAGAAATACATTAGAATTGGCACATTATCCAAGGTTATGCCTAATCTATCACAAGAACAAAAGGATCAATTTTTGGAGAGATACAAGAAAGTATTCATTCCTAAATTTATAATTTTTATGATATTGAAAAATAATATTGAAGTGGTAATTCAATAGAATGAGTTACTTTGAAAAAGCAATTTTGGTCTCATAAAAAAGGAAGAGAAGGATATAGAGACTGTTACTATTGAAGATGATGAGAGTGATGAAATGAGTTTAGGTGTGTTGAGTCCACAAGGAAGCATGTCACTAGCTCATGTTGACACCCTGGATACTCCAGAGAAGCCTTAAGATGCAAATAAGGAGGAGCAAGAGGCAAAAGAAACTGATAAGGACACTAGTGTAGACATTTCTACCAAAGTTCAAGAAGGACCATATGTGTTGGAATCCCACATTGAGGTAAATAGGAAGGAAAATAAGACAATATTGGGTGCACCTATTATTGTCTCTAGTACAATGTACAAACATGACTGAGTGGTGATACCCCTTAACCATCTCCTAAAGTAGTGCTGAGCAACAACACTTCTACACCTCACATAAGGGAAGAAATAGAGGACCCCTCTCTAGATATTGAAGTTAGTTTGGATGAAGTAATTGAGATGCCACAATTGGATTTGGAAAATCTCACTCTTGAATGAACAATTTTGGTGCAAGAAATTTGGCTAAGAAGAAAAAGTAGGCATAGATAAGAAGGGAACACCAATAGAAGCAAGTACTACATGACGTTAAAGACATTTTTGCTAAGAAATTTGATATACAAATTTTTGATGGGCATGCCCCAATAATTTCCTAGCTTGCAAGTATTTTTGAACAAATCAATGTTGGAGATATAGAATCCTATGATTTTTTTTTGGATTGGTTAGCAAAAAAATTCAAGAATAAGGTTGTAGAAAAAGTTTCTACAACAATTGCTAAATAGAAAGTTCAATTAGAGGAATGTGTATGCAACACAACATAATTAATTTAGATAGTACAACATTTGTACAATATTTCATGTGATGTACCAACGTTTGTAGGATTTGATAACGAACAAATCCCTAGATCCCTAGATATCCTCAATGCAAATAACCTGTTACAAGGAAGTAGTAAATGCAGAGAGAGAGAGAAGGGTTTCTCAATAAATAAGAAGATTGTATTTACTTGTACAAAATAGAATAAATAATTTTATAACTGATTAATCCTTATCAAGGACATCGAAAACCTAAAAGGGAAACCTTAAGAGGTAAATGACATTTAATAATTACTAATTAATTATTAAATAGAAATGCAAGTGCATAAAGGGAAATCTTAAGATGGGAGAAAAGGTAATTTAATAAATTAAATTAAATTAAACTTTTACTCTAACACCCCCCTTAAGATGAGCAAAAATGCAGCTACAAAGAATGCTAGAAGAAGCAAGGAAACTATAATACAATGCTAAAAGAAAACTTGGGTCCTAACAACAAGGCCTGATGAGGTCCCTAATCACAACCAAATCTCTATGAAATGGAGAAATAGGTAAAACCAAATGGGAAAAACCATACTATAAAAAGAGATAGAAAAGAAAAAAGTACAAATGATATGTCTCAAGAGATTCTCTCAAGACTATAAGTACAATGAAACCCTCATGGTAGAGGCTTGAGTCTCAATAGCCCCCCAAAATGGAAGAACTCTTATATTGATGAACATACCCATGTAGCTCCAATTTAAAAGAAATAAAGAAAGTGGACAAGGAGGGTGAAACCCTTGAATGTAAGGTGAAGATGGAAATCTTGGTTGATGCTCAAAGGAGAATGCATAGGAATCCTGAAATAGAATCTCCAATGGAGGTGGGATAACAAGTGTGCTAAATCTATCATCTTAGAGGAGATGCATATCCTCTGAGATATCCTCAACAACTATAGTAGGTGGCTCAATGACTAGAGCTATAATGGTATACAATGAAGATACATAATGTGTTAATAGATGGAATTAGAACAAGAGTTGGAGGTGTAAAAGACACACCACTAGTCTCAGGAATATCACATAAGTTCAAGTGACCTAACTTCACCACAGTAGTCTCCCATGAAGAAGGAGAGTCAGTCTCTGATAGTAGAGATGGTGGACCAAAATGAGATAAAGTGGATAGGTAGGAAGAGTGATCAATAATCCTATAGAAATAATATTTCTTGTTTCACCATCTCTGATGTGCACTAAATCTTGTGCAAACTCAAATGTCTTCCTTGTCCCATTGTGGATAATCTAATCGATAGAGAGAAGGTTAGAGGATAAATATGGAACAAAAAGTACATCATGAAATGTACCATCATCAATGTCAATAGAAACTTTCCCACATATAGTCATTAAAGTTTTGTTCCCCATCAAAATATGCAAAGTAGGAGAAGCCTAAAAAAAATTTAAAAAGACCTGAGAAGATGCCATATGGTGTGAAGCACCCAAATCTAGTAACCATATAAAAGAGGGTGGAGTAGCAGTGACCCTTTCCTATATATTTACCATCTAACTAAAATGATGATGATGAAGAAGATCTATGAGAAGTAGAAGGAATATCAATGTTTATTTTTTGAAGGAGAGCTACCAAATCTAAAACCTATTTGGCAGAGCCATCTAACTTCTTCTCATAGCAATGTGACTTATCATGATTGGGCTTATTACAATAATTACACTTTAGTATTTTTGGCTTTGGTTTATCTTCCTTAGGAGGAGTTGGGCTTGATGTGATGTGAGGGCTAGAATCAATTTGAGATTCTGTAGGATGTGACTTCTATTTCTTCTCCTTCATCCTAGAAGATGGCTGAGCTACCAATGCATAAGTCTACGAGCCTATGAGAGAATCCAACTAAGAGAGTGTAGCTTTCTCTTGAGTCAAATGATCACAAAAAATCTCAAAGGATGGCATGGAAAATCTATTACCCAAAGCATCTTTGGTGGAATAGAAGGTAGAAGCAAAAATATGAAAGTTTCCATGAAGCTTAGAAAGAATTAGGAAAATGTAGTCAATGTCAATCTTGTTTTCCCATAATCCTATAGTAAAGATCTCTAGTTTTTGAAATTCATGAAGAAGTCCTCAATTGAAGGAAAATAATCTGATACAAGAGAGGTAATCTTTGCATCAATCTGAAGTGCTCTGAACTTGTTGATGGTAGCAAACAAGTCATTGAACTTGTCCCACATTTATTGAGGAGTGAAATACTCATCAAGAAGAAACTATAAGTTGAATGAAACACTCAATGAAATTAGGCCCATGGATTCATTCATCTTATTCATGTGCTCCAAATTCTGATACTGAATTTGAAATACTGTCTGCACTATATCTAAACAAAACCACAAACCCTTTGAATAGAGAAGCCATTGCATATGAGATTTCCATGTGTGATAGCTGTGTGGGTTTAGGAGTACTAGACAAGAAAAGGTCTTGACCATTTTTTAAGAAGGTATTTTGAATTTTTCTAATATACTGATAGTGTAATAGAAAATAATAAAAGAATACCCCCCACAATGCAAAAAATTGAACCCTAACTTGTAGAAGGAATGCTTAAACAAGAAGAGAGAAAAAAGGATCTAGATTGAGAATCACATGTACCTTTGAGAAATATTGATGAGAATAACAAAGAATCTAGATAATGCTTGAGGAGATCTTTTCAATGCTTCTTTCAAATAAGAAAATGGAGCTATAGCGAGCAAGTTATGCCCCTTGGAAGATTGAAGACATCATCGGACTTTGAGTGAAAAAATAAGTATCAAACTAGAAAAAAATCCAAAAAATATCTACACCATTGTTCTGTCTTTGAACCATCTTTCTGGCGCTTCTTACAAATTGAAAACATACCCTAGTATGCTCAAGTTAGAGTGAAAAACCAAAAGGTACATTAAATTTGTAAAAAAAACCTTTTGGGGCATAAATTTTAGCCCCTAGGTCCCCACCTAACTACAGAAGCTCTAACAGAGTGGGGGTGGCACTTGGATGGGGTAGCTAGTTATGGTGGTGTACGAGTGGTATGTGAGTGGAGCATGAGTAGAGTGCGAGCATCAAGTGGGCATGGTGGAATGCGAGTGATAAACTCGAGTGGTGATGGCACAATGATGGCTAGGTGGTGGCATAGTGGTGGAGTGGCATTTTTGAACTGGCCATGTTAAAAAAGATGATTTTAATTTTTTTTCTTGTGATTTTTGACAAAAAATGACCCTGTTTATGTTGGAAATACAATAGGAAAGGTAAATGTAAACTCTTGGGGGGGGGGGGGTGAATCAATACTTCAAACTTTTACCCATGAAAACTTTCACCATTCATCCATCTCACAATTTAAAATGTAAACTGAAATGCCATATAAAGCATATACATCTAAAGTATGTAAACTAGTAAGCATTCACACATGTATGACACAAGATATGATTACCTAGAAACCCTCTAATGAGAAGGTAAAACTAGGGTGGGATGACACCCTCAAATCTTCACTACTGTAGTAATAAAGTGTATCCAATGAAGGTTACAATGTTTGATCATGAAACATGATTTACCCTGTGAAAGGTCTACCCTATTAAAAGCTTACAAAGACTGTTAAGTCTTACCTTGTTAAATGATTTCAACACTCTATTAGAAGTGTGCTTGATTAAAGGACTTTAATTCAAAATTAAGTAAGCACCTAGTTAGATGATTTCAATACATCTTGTTAGGACTACTTTGTTAAGAGATTTAACTAATTTACTTGTTAGAATGTATCAAAAATGATCATGTGATTGGCACTCTGTTGCTTGATGTCAGATCATTTCTATACTGATTTGCTAATGTGCACTTGACCCTTTCTGATTAGATGTCTCTTTGCTATCCATTGTTTCCTTTCCTCTGTTCTCCTTTAACTAATTTTGCAATGTAACTCAAATCATAATACCTTGGTCACCATCTTGTTTGCATATGTAAAATCTCATTTCTTTACTCTTCTCTCTCTTGAACATTTAGGGTTTTTCCTCCTTAAGAAGACCTAGGTGACTTAGGATTAGGTATGAATCAATGGCTATGATTCATCCATATTAACACTTAAATCTTCCCTTTTACTAATTGGATGCATGTAATACATAGGGATCCATACTTAAGATTCATTCTTATCAACAAAATATTGTAAATCAATCCTTAAGTCAACTTAAAAATGGTTTACATAGTAGTTTGTGCCAATACAAAAAACTATGTCAAAACTGTGTTAGTAAGCATCTGAAGTCACTGGTGCTCAACACTATCTATGACTTCAATGCTATCACTCGACATATGAATGACTTGGCATGTACTACTTTCTTGACACCTAAATCACTTGGCACATACTATCTACTCGACACTTCAATGACTCAACATATGAATGACTTGGCACTCACTGGTTACTCAGCATGCACTAACTTATATGTTGTGCTTGACATATGTTACTTGTTAGGCATGAACTAAGTAAATGACTTAGGTGTATAGACACTCACTTGTCAAAACCAATATGAGATTTAACAATTTCATGTGCCAAGGGTCACATGACCCTGGCAGGTAATTTCTTTTTGCCTCAGAATGTAATGTTGGTGAAAAAGGATGTATTTTATATGGAAATAGGTGTTTTGACTGTTAGATTGTGGTGACTAATTAGGAAATTACTGTACATAATAAATTCTTTGGGGTTTAGTAAAAATTTTATTTGGGCCCTATTTTATCAAAATTTTGGGCCAAAATGTAATTATTAATTATAACCCTAAAGTGGTTAAAATACTTTTATAAAAGGGCTTAGGGTTAGGGATTGTTTCATAAGGATGTGATGCAAAATTGGTTCTTGTGGTGGTATTGAGCTGTAAGGGATTATAGATTGTAATTAGGTTGTAATCACTAGATCATAAAATATTGGACTTGCTATTTGGTGGACGTAGCCCAGGGATTAGGTGAACCATGTTAAATCTTGGTGCATTTTGTTCTTTTCTATGTGATCTATTATTTTCTGTTATTGGTTATATTTGCATGTAATTGTTATTTCTGTCTGTGGTTTAATCCTAACATTGACATCTTTGAAGCTAAACATGAGGTTTGCTTGGCCTCAAAGTGCTCTAAAAAATTAGAGAACCCCCCATTTTGACAAAAAGTACCCAAAATATGCTAGATCTATTCTGTCAAACCCTCGATCTTCTTTTGCTTCAAACAAGAAAAGGTAGTCGCAGGCAAGGAACTGATACCATGTAGGAGTTGATATTGAAAAAATTCACAGATCCCTAGATACCCTACATACAAATAATTTGTTACAAGGAAGTAAGAAAGGTAGAGAGACAAGGGTTATCTCAATAAACGAGAAGATTGTATTTACTTGTGCAAAACAAAATGAATAAATTTACAATCGATTAATCCTTATGAAGGAGATCAAAACCTAAAAGGGAAACCTAAAGAGGTAAATGAAATTTAATAATTACTAATTAATTATCAAAAGGAAATGCAAGTACATAAAAGGAAATCTTAAAAAGGGAGTAAAGGTAATTTTAATAAATTAAATTGAATTAACCTTTTACTCTAATAAGATTTAGTAGTGATCTTTAGGAAAACATCCAACAAATTCAGGCTAATATGAGTACAACAAGCAACACTATTTTGCAATCAATTAAATCTAGCTCCCTGCACTGTAATAAGTTATTGAATGCTCAAGGCAAATTGGCTGACCTTCAGGCAGTTGACAACAACATGAAATTACAGTTGATCTTCATTCAATCAAAGTTGATATCTCATTTGGAGGTTATGCAGAGAGAAATGAAACCAACACAAGATCTTATCAATGAAGATCATAAATGTTTAGTGGCTGAGAGTTTGATTGATTTAGTAGCTAAGTTATAGTTGCAAAGTCACATTTTAGAATAAATAAGAACCACTTTGGATCATGCACTTGCTATGATCAACAAAGTTCACAAAACATTTATTGATTCCACCCATTCAAACCCAATAGCACACACAAGTGACACAGCCAAGGGGGAATTGTTAGAATGACTACATATTTTGAATGGAGAGAAGAAGAGAAGTCAAAGGGGAATATAATGATGATTATAATAGTTCAGAAGGCAATTAGAATTTAGAAGGTAATCAGAATGTAGAAGGAAAATAGGGTATAACACTGAAATAATCTAACCACTTAGAGTCATGTGTATACATTGTTCATTATTTGTTAATTTAGCATAAGTCAAAGTTGTGTAGTTCTATATGAACTAAGTCATAGGCTTAGGGGGAGTACTCATATTCGGAACAATGTAATCATGACAAAGTATTTTTTCCACTAATGTCAAATGGGGAGATTGTTGTCTCTGTAACTATTGTTGTGTATTATTGTCAAAGACTTAGTCATTTACTAGGTAGAGGTAGACATTCATCACTTTGACTAAGAAACTCTATATAGGCTAAGTCATGTAAAGACTTAAATAAACTTGTATATACCAAGAACTATAGGAGTTGAGTAAGGATATGATCACCAAGTATTCTAAATGTAAGCTAAACCTAATGTTAACTAAGAAGTTTGAGCATACTGAAGATGAGTTACACAGAAGGCACTGGGCATAGTAGAGACTGAGCGTCAACAACACATATAGTGAGTGTCGAGTGTCAAAAATAGTAAGTGCCAGGAAACACATAATTTACATTCAAGTTAGGAATGATACAAACTTTTAGGTAAAATTTTTAAGGCCGACATGGGCAAGATATTTAATATTTGTAGAGTTTGTTACATAGAGTTTCACAACTTTTATGATGTGGATCACAGATCCCTATGTTATTTGATGAATGAATAAGATAGAGAGGTGAGATAAGGAAGCATCTATAAAACTCTTTATGAAATATTTAAATAGGGAATAACTTAATGTAGTTTTTTATGATATGGTGATACGAAGGAGTGAATAGGATATTCATGCGATTCAAGAGTAAATGTGTGAACATTGCAGAAGAGGAAAAGAGTTCTGTTATTCTAGAACCAAGCAACCAACCTAGTCAAGCAGTGAAGGATAGAATAGCTATATCAGATCAAGAGATCATATTAGAATGGAAAGAGGAGATCCAACATCAACTTATCAAAGTAGACTGAGGATTAGGCATTGAATTAGTTTTAATAGATTGAGTTAGAGAAAATCTCTTAACAGAGAGATCTTTATAGATCTTTTTAAATATCCTAATAGAGTCCTTACTTTTTTGTAAGTGTAAGATCTAATAGTCTCAAAAGCTTTTAACAAGGCAGACCCCTCATAGGGTAGATCATTGGATATCATCAAACATTGTAACCTTAATAGGTTAACTTTATTATTGCAGTAGTGAAGATTTGTGGGTGCCATCCCCACCTAGTTTTACATTCACCTTGAAGTGTTTCTAGGTAACCAAAATCATTGTTTCATGTAATTACTTTTTATGCATGTGAATGATAAATTAGATCTATATTCTATTATAGTTTGATTTTATAAGTTATGCATGCATAGGAAATTGGATATGAGATGGTAAATGTGGTGAATGCATTATAATATTGTTGAAGAGGTTAAAGCGTTACATATCCCGATTCACCCCCCTCTCAGTATCTTGGTTTCCAATTTAGACTTCTCGATAGGCATAATATCATTTAAAGAGCTATTGATCTACCCAGTTAAATAAAAATCTGACCATTATGCCATTAGAAGTGATTTATTTCATTCATGTGGTGCCAATGTTCAAACTCTTGAGTCTATATGATTGTATTTCTACTGAACATATTTCCTCATTTTGTAATGGTCATTTTTTGCAAATTTGTTAAGTGTTTTCTCTTTATATGTGAAATATATGCTAATGGAAGTTAGAACAACTAGGTATGATCATCTATTTAGATTGGAGAGTGAATTGAATAATTACATAGATACATTAACATCCCACCAATCTATGGAGGAGCTTCTCTACCAGATATAATAAAAGTGGGAGATAAACATGTAGAGAAAGATAAAGAAAAGAAGGAGAAGAACCAAGAATAATCAATAGTCAAGAATTCCTCCCTTGTGCTAGTCATCAATATTGATGGTGACAATAATCCTCTAGATTTAGATGGTCAAGTTCAAGGAGCATTTGAGAAAGGTAATACTCTAGATCTCTCTATTACTAAAACAATTACCTTTCCATTTCCTAGCAAGAGCAAAGACACACCCCTAGTTTCAAGGAAGCTTTTTAATCCATCAACCTTGTAATCAACAATAAATGTCCTTTCAATTGAGTCTTGGTTGGAAGAGATAATTTATAGAAAGAAGAAAATGTGTGAGGAAAGTGTTCCATCCAAAGATCTTGCAATACAAGCCACTTAGCCATAACCAGTGTCTCAAAAAGAAAAAAAAGGCAGAAGACTTTATCAACATTGGCAACAAATGCAACTACTAGACATATGCTTGTAGAGATTGTAGAACCTCAAAAGGAGGGGAAATTCCATGAGGTAACTCCTAATGACTTGGGTATTCTAGTGCATGCTTCTATGGTCAACATTTGGAAATCAACAAATTTTAAAATTGAAGATAAGGTGGAGAAGTTAAGTTCAAAAAAAGAGGTACTGAAAGCCTCCAACAAAGAATTAATGGATTACATTAGAGAAACACTCGGTAACACATCTACAAGTATGTTTGATCCAAGTGCAAAGGCAAACACAAATCTATTGATCAAGTTACAACAAGACAGGCACTGTGGTCAGATTGGCCATGCCTAGATTGAAGAATTGAAATCCCAAGGTCCACCCCTCATAGTAAACCTTGGAAATTTGTTATTTCATAGAGATAGATTAAGAGAAGAAGTACTAACTCACCAGTCCTTAATGACAAAGGAATCAACAAGCCCAATAGAAAAATTGACCCTATTACAAGAGGTCATTGATATGAAAGCTAATGTTGCTATGACTCATGGAATCCTAATGTCAGGAAAAGAACCATTTCTTTATTAGAAGCAATTCATAGAGTTCAAAATTGAAAGCCTAGTGAAGTCTGAGCATGAATTAAAAGGTGTTTATGATTTAGTTAAGAAAGTAATGGATTAAATATTTGAACAATTGAGGGTTTTGCATACTGAATCATATGTCACTAACAATAGCTAGCTAGTAGACATAGACCAGATGAAAACTAAGTTTCTTGAATTCATTTAAGAAACTACTAATCCAACTAACTTCCAAGTGACAATGATTTCTAATCTTATAATAATGGATTGTGTTCCAAAGCTTGCAACACAAAAACTCTAATCAAAGGTCTCCAGAGTTGAAGAACTAATAGAGATGCATTACTATTGGGTAATAAGAGCTGATAATACTCTCATCCCAAATGTTAAGGAGATAAAGAGTGTACTGGATTCTATAAAGGCACATAGAGCCAAAATTGTAACTCCAAAGAAGAACTGATGCTGAACTAGAGTCGTTACATTCCTCCTATGATGTAGCTGCTACAAGATGTAGTGAATGTCACTCCCTCTCTCTCTTTCACTTTCTAATTTTGTAGTAAAAAATGGCATTCTCCTTACATGTATAAGTTTTGTAATGGATGATTGCCCAATCAATCCTATTTTTAGCTAAGCATACTCAAAGATGCTCTTCAATGTAATCATATAATGTAACTAGCCAAATCTAAAGGGCCTATAAATGTAACCTTTCAAGGGTGAATAAAGATTGACAAATTTGGGTGTGGACAACCCCCTATAGCCTTGATGACTATGTGAGAATTTGTGTTTGCACTCTGATTTCACTATTTTAGCTAAGTTCTTGTATAGTACTTGGGAGTGAATTGTATTATTAATGAAAGTTGTGGGACTGAAAACAAACCTTGTGTTATTTCTTTCTCTATAGTGGTTTTATGAAATATAACTATAATTCACAGTGTAATTTCACCTCCCTTGTTCTATGCAAAATAACTTCATTTGCATTTTCTTTGCTATGTGAGAAGTTGAGAATCTAATTAGTGTAAGATATTAAGTTGGAGGAAATTTGTCATTGTTGAAATCTTAACAGCTTGGGCAATCTTTGGGTTTTTAGTTGATCATATCTCTCTTCCTACGTAGTGTGCATCAGTAGTTAAATCTTGCATTATTGCATTTGGGATTCAATAGTTATATTATATTGCATTTTAGGAGTTAGAAGATCTTCAAGGTGACTCACATGCATTCGTGGTCATGAAGGATGTGAGTTATCATCATAAATCTGCCTAGGTTGCTTGAAGTTTTGGGAAGCTTAGTTATATCCTCTTCTTCTCTTTGGTTAAGAGCACACCCCTAGACTCTCTGATCTACTAAAAACATTATTCATTGCAAATATTTTCACATAAGGGAGTTATACCTTTCAATTTAGCGGTCTCTAATAAAACACCTACATTGACCCATCCAACTAGTTTTAGATTAGTCTTCCACTACATTGGGCACATTTAAGAGTCAAGGTATAAGCCAAAACCAATAAAGACAAATTACTAATCGATAGTGTTTGGTGACTCTACTGGGGATGATTTGTATGAATCTTTGGTTGTAAGAGTTTTAATCCATATCATATTTATTTCCCCTCTATTTTTACAAAGATTATTTACCGTGTCCATTATTCATTCCATAAATTATCTCATTAAGTTTGTCTGTGGCTCTATTGAGATAACATACTAGTTCACACTCATACATTTGTTTGAGTCACATGAAATGACACATGAGGGAAAATGGTTCTTCCTCATGAAGGCCAACTCTTAGTAGTACAACCCAATCTTAGCCTCCAAGATGAACAAGAAGATATTAACAATTAATTGAATATACTCACTTGGAAGAGACAAAATCTATAAAAAAGTACATAAGAGTCATCTTGGTGCTAGAATGATAGGAAGCCAACATTGAGTACTGAGAAGGAGAGCTTCAACAATGAATGTTGAGGCAAGCTTAAAAGAGCACTTATTTGTGAAGAAGCTAATCCATCTTGCATCCTAAATATACCAGGAGTTTCCATAAGTGTGGTCAAATTAATTAGTGTTCAAAGAGCTAAAGAAAGATGATTTTTCCATATTAGAGGATCTAATAAGGAGTGGAAGAGCTTGCTCAAGAGACCTGGTACTACAAGGTATCTATGGGGTCCTATTCCCAACACCCTATCCTTCTTACTGGAGATGCAGTAAATCCTTTTCTCCACTTATTTTTTGAACACAAACTCTGTCATTGTGTAACACCCTTACCTTGCATGGGGTGGAAGGACCAACTTCTATCACCTTTCAACCAATTCTTGTTCTTTTACCAACATTAATGGCAATACCCTAAGGTAAAGATATTGGCCCTCTGCATCTTTCTACTAATAATGATCTACCAAATTCTTCTTGGAAGAATTTTCCTAGGTTTAATGATGATGGGAAGGTCTCTGCAGATGAACATATTGCTACTTCCTTTGTAGCCTATAGTGTTGTGTCCCCACAACATGAAGATGTAGCCATAAGAATGTTTGTTAAGACACTAGTAGTAAGTGTGGTGGATTGGTTCCAACATCTTCCTATTGGATGCATCATAGACTAGGATAACACATGTAGAATTGATTTGAGTCTCGCTTCAAAAGCATAGAAGAAGACCACACATTATTATCTCAACTCACTTAGATCAAGAAGGAACCAAGTGCTCCCATGAGGGATTGTTAGAATGAATGTTGAAGATACTACATTGGGGGAGTATCCCAAGCATTGGAGAGTATTGACATGTTGTATGCATGACTATGTTTGTCATTGATGTCAACAAAATATTGAGTCTCTAAAGATTGGTAAACTAGTAGACATAGATCTTAGTTGTAAGGACAATGTTTTGGTTTTTTGGTGATGCACATTCATGGACATGTTTGATACAATGTCCTAATGTGAAGGTTCAATGCACAATACCTTAGTCAAAGATGTACAAAAGATATGACTAATTTGTAGAGAGTAGTATAGAGATACAATAGCTAAGAAGTAGTTTCTGATGTTTCTATTTTATTGTCTGACCAAGATATAATCTAGAGATGCACAGTTAGCTAGTGACATAAGATAGTCTGATGATGATGTCAACAAATAAATAATCCCTAGTGTTGCACGTGTGACAAGTTGCATAGACTGTGAGATGACAGTGCTATTGAAATTATGAATTAATTAATTATCTTATTATAATTAATTGGAAAAGTCTCAAGGCTGACTCAAGGAAATATTTTGAAGATACAGTATAAAGGAAAGATGTTTTCCTTGCTTCTAAGAAGTTTTTGGAAGTCATGATCATTGTATTGAGTGCAAAGTGTGAAAAGGAAAAAAGTGTTTGGTGAATGCGAGTAGCCAATCCAAGGGATTATTGGATGCAAGATTTGTGATTTGATTACAAGATCAAAAGGAGCACAAGTCCGGTTGACAAGACAAAGAAAGATGAAGGAGTAGTACTATTTATTTCTATTACTCTACAAGGAATAATACAAAGATCATTTGGATAGTGGGTTCATTGGTCTTTCCTTGAAGTTGTTTGGACAAGGGGTCCATTTGTCTTTCACAACTCATAACAAGGTTGGCACAACTCCTAATAGGGTTGGAATCTCCTAGCAAGCATTCAAAGTCTCCCAACATGGACTGATATGTACTAAATGTTGTTATAGACTCTCAATAGAGTCCATCCTCTAACAAGGAATATTTATATTAGTACATCATCTTGTGGGCATTGGAAATATAAGGCAAGCTAGGTTACTAAGAGGGGAGGGGTGAATCAGGAACCAATAAAAATTTATCTTATTTCACCAATTAATGGGGAGGGGTAAATTAGGAACTAATAAAAAATTATCTTATTTAATCAATTAATCCCTCATATAATATTATGATCTTATTGCATGCATGAAAGAATGAAAGCATTAAAACATTCATAACACTTTGACATAGGATATGGTGACCTAAAAACCTTCCAAATAGAAAGTAAAACTGGGGTGGGGATGATACCCTCAAGTTTTAGTACTGTAGTATAAAGCTAACCTATTAAGGCTTACAATTGACCATTTTTGGTGATCTTCCTTGTTAGGAAAAATAAGGACTATGAGGTCCACCTTGTTAAAGGATTTAAAAACATAGAATGAAGTATGTACTCAGTTAGGAGATTTAGCAAAAGACTGTTAAGTCTACCTTGTTAAAGGATTTGACTAATGCATCTGTTAGGATGAACCAGTGGTTGATCTCTAATCTGCAACTCTAAATTGTTGGTTGAGATTCCTTGTATTGCAATGATCATCTGACTGTGATAGATAAATCTTTGATGTCCCTTATACTACTTGCATCCTTCTTTAATTCACACTCATGTACATCATAGTCTTCTTCAATGATATGTTTGTATATGATAAAATGAATTACATATTTAGCAATCCAAATAACATCTTACTAGAGTTGGCTATAACACCAATTTCACTATAATTCACTAAGTTGGCCCAACTACTGTAACTCAAGTTCAGAAGACAAAATCAGTGATGTTCTAATACACAACAAATAGTATCAACACTCGACAATCTTTGGCACTTGGTTGAACTTGAAGCTTGGTCCATACTAATCACTTCCAAGCTGCTTGAACTTGGTCAGTACTGTGTGACTTGGTGAATGTTGAGAAACTTAGTAGCTACTAAATCACTCAGTTGACACTACATGACTTGGTCAACACTAGATTCATAATGTTAACATGATGAGATTGGCAAATATAATAGAACTTGGTTAACATACCACAACTCAGTTAACACTATGATCATCATCACATCTGTTGAATAGCTCAGTAGCCTATGCTCAGTTTGTACTGTAAATAGTCTTTGAAGATTAGTAAACATTGTGAAGCATGGAAAACATTGTAAACTAACTCAGGTGCTTGGTAGACACTACATTCTGACTACATGGCTTGGAAACAACTGAAACTATTAGTTAATACTGTAGGATGAATGATAAACTTGGTAGCAATTATAGAGCTTGGTAGCAATGTAACTAAGTGTTGAGTCATTGATAGAAAAATTGACCTTAATGTCAACAATCTACCCCTTTGGCATTAGTGACAAAAACACTTATCAAACAAAAAATCTTAACTTCAAAATTATAAGTCAAAAAAATTCTTTTATCATCATTCTGAGTCTTGAACTCAGTTTTGAATTCTTGCCGTTGTAGCTCGATAACATACTCTGCTTTTCTAATTTTTCAAAATTGCTTTTGTAAATATACTTTTTGCTTATTTGTACAAATATCTTCATAATACTATACTACTCCCCCATATATATATATATATATATATATATATCTCCTATGTACATACATATGGAGTATAATATACTTTTCTTCTTTATACAATATAAGATATCTTCTCCTCCTTTTATATTAAACATATTTACTTCTCCCCCTTTTTGACATAAATGCCAAAGGCATATAATATTTATATGTTTATACCAAAATGTGACAAGAAATTAGAATGTACCTTTAGAATAAGTACCATAGTCTTGTCTCAATTCTCTTGTAGTACCTTACTTGCATGCAAGGAAATCTGAACTTTTGCTAATAATTCTATCACCTAATCAGCAATGGAGAAGTTGTTGTCATGGGTGAGTGTCTTTGCATGTGCAATGTGTTTATGAAATGCATCCATGTTTGGAAGAATAATTCCCTTTATTTTTGAAAGTGTGGCTTTGATTCTAGCTTCTTCCTTTAATAATTCCTCCTGTAGATTTCTCAGATATCTAATCTTTGTGAAGTGTGTAGAACTATAACTTGGGTCAAGTGAAAACTAATGTGCACTTGCCTTTATAACTTCATCTATCTTTGAAAATTTATCCTTGATCTCCTTTGTGAAGATAGATGTGTCACTCAAATTGAAAAATAATGAAATAATATTATTAACAAATTTTTCTAGTGAACAAGAATAGTAGATAACTCTACTTGATCTATTGCAATTTTCGATGCAACTTGTTCCAATACTCTATTCTCAAATTTTATTTCAACTCTTTACAGTAGTTTTTCCTATCCATTCTGATCTTCATTGAATTTGTGGACAATTTTAGTTACCTAATAAAGAATAGGTTGTGTACTATCAACCTAAAAATTAGAGCATCAAAAAATATGCTCTTTATGTCCTCAAAGACTTGATTTTCATTCTTCTTTTCTTCTCTAAGCTTTTGTTGCTTAACTCTTTTCTTTAGTATTTCTCCTAGCGTATCCATTTAATTAGGGGTGAGGGTAGAGATATCCCAATTTTTAATGACTATATCCTCATCTAGATGTATTACTTCCTCTTCTTCACCCTTATCTTTTAGAATGGTAGAAACAATTTGTTTACCCTTATCTACGACTTTAGTGCTTAGTTGTGTCTAGCTCTTAATCATCATTGTACTAGCTATGGATACACTTGGAATAAAAACAATTGTAGAAATTTATGGACTAGCAAAAAAGGTAGAAATAGAACTAACAATAGGAATATCTTGCTATTTCTTGGTCAAGCCTAATGATGGAGGAACTTGTTGGTCAACAGATGAAGTGCCGGGAACTTCCATCAATGTAACACTCAACACAATAGATCCAAAGCTTGGATGGGTGCTTGGTTTAGTAGTGGTATCCACAACCAACTTGATAGAAGCTATCTCTGAGCCAAATCACGCTAAGGTTATGCTCAAAGAGTGAGGGAATGAAGCCATGATTGCTGCTATAATTTTCTCTACATCTGTTTCCTTAATTTTTTATATCTCTAGAAGGCTTCCTCCATTTGCTTCCTATTCTTCTTCCTCATTATCAAGATTGACATCATCTATTTCATCATATTTTATTTCTACTTCTTCTTCCTCATCTTCATCATCCTTGTCATCAATGTACACAACAAAGTCACTAGGTTGATGCAATTGATAGATATTTTTCCATGTAGCAGTAGCTGCCTTCACCACATATTCAATATCCTTAAGCAATATCATGTATGTATTTAACTTGAGAGTAAAATTCTTCTCATTTTTCTTCAAGGATTCCCTTACTTCCTTCTCATTGAGACTCGACATGAGTTGCCTCAAAGTTTGTTCAAAGATATCTTTTGTGGTCTTCTTCTCATTTTCCCATCTAAGTTTTACCATCTTTATGAGTTCATTGGGAATTTACTGTGAGAGCTCATCTAGTGAATACTTCCATTTGCTCAATTTAGTCACAAGAGTTTCCTCAATCTACCTTTTCTCTTCTTCATTTCTTGTCTCATACTTGAGAAACTTAAAACATGCCATGCTAGTTCCTTCTTTCATCTTTTTCAATCTTTCTTAGAGTGTAGGTGAAAATATTTTGAAGATAATCTGTTCAACTTCATCTTCACCTAAATTCAACTTTTTCTTGGATTTGGCTACCCTTCTTGTGAATACAACAAAGAAAGATTCAATAGGCTTTGTTATAATGACCTTCCCTTTCTTCTTGGGAGGTTCTTCCTTCTTAGATTTGAATTCCTCTACTTCATCCTCTTCATCATCATCTCCTTTGCCTTCTATCAGCATGAGAGTAGAACTTTCTTGCTTTGTGTTCTTCATTAACTTTTCTATCCTCTTCCTTCCTTTGTTTACCACTTGAGATAGCTTGATCTCAAGCTCAATTATTTCCTTTGCTTCATCATATGTTCTAAAATAGGTGGCTTTGGGATCCACAGGCTCATCCAACATAGCTTCAATGATATCTTTTTTTTCATCAATGTTAACCTCATACTCTAGAGGCTTAACCCATGCCACTATAGGTTTGACTTTCAAAATGTATACTTTGTCATAGTCAACCATAGAACATATATCTTTCTCATAGTCTTCCACAAGTTTCCTTGGTATCCTAAACCTATTTTGTATCTTTTCTTTGAATGTTTCAAAATAATTATCCATGATGCTGTCAAAATTCTCACCCATTTCTATTATATATTCATTTATTTGATATAGAATTGGAACATCCTTCCTCCATACTATTGACCTTTGGAAGGGAAAAATTGTTGAACAAAAAAAAATAAAAATGTCAAAATGGAACCAAACTTACATGGGTTGTTCTTTGACACTCTTATTCTTTCCATGTTCTTGTTGAATTGATTCAACAACAACTTGCCAAGGTCAAATGATAGATTATTCTTTACCACCTTGTACGCAAGATCAACAACTTCACATGATACACTATTCAACCAACTAGGGCTATATATTTTGTGAGAAATCACATGTATGCTGAACTTTAGCTCCATGTATGTTATGCTATTCAACTTCATACCTCTTTTGTCCCTCTCAACAAGAGTTTTCTTAGCCAAATTAACTCAACCTAGAGTTTTGGTCATCTTTTCTTTGTTTAGCATTAGCATTCTAGTGATTTTGTGAATCATTTCTTTGTAATATGAATTGGTTAATCCAACCATAATTTCCCATTGTGAACACAACTTAGGATAAATTTGATCCACTTGGCTTAAAAATCCCTTGGCATATGTGAAATATGCTTCAAATCCATGGTTTCCAAATGTTAATGCTTGGGTTTTAATACACCATCCACACATAATTCATTAAATTCCTCATTCATTTCTAGGGTTCTGAGTTCCTAAATATAACAATGATAAAATGAATGAATGCCATGCACAAGTAATACCTTGGGCAGAATTTGAGATTGTGCACCAGCCGGGTTGAGCACTTTTGCAATCATTAGACTTAACTTGAAATTAGGTTCCTTGTAGTCGACTCTATGGACTAACATTTTAGAACCTTTCTTTGCTTTGTTGCTTGATGATGCCATGCTCGATAGGGTTTCTAAAAACTCTAGAATCATTCAACAAAAAATACTCAAATTGGTCAAGGGCTCTAAATTCACTCTTCACAAATAGCTCTGGAAATTTGTGGTGAAATAATGCATTCAATTTCATCCTTTTAAAAAATTTCCTCTATTCAATCACCATTAATTCTTTGTACTTAACTTGTTGGATGACAGACTATCCTTCACTCAATTAAAGAGAACAAATTTCCACAATCCATTATATTGTACTGGTGTGTTTCTGGATTCGATTGTGTTAAGATTTTTACCATCAACGTTTCGAATCACACTACGTGATCCATCATCAGGATGAAGAGCAAGAGAAGCACAAAAAATATAGTTGAATATACTATATTTTTTGTTCTTCTCTTGCTCTTCATCCTGATGATGGATCACGTAGTGTGATTCGAAACGTTGATGGTAAAAATCTTAACACAATCGAATCCAGAAACACAACAGTACAATATCCTTCACTCAGTTTGGATTTTAATGTGTAGGAGACATTGATAGCTTAGCAGACTTACCAACAACTCGACATCTGCATCCAGTGTTTAGTGTATCTTGATCTCGCACAATAAGGTCTTGCGACCTGACCTAGTTTGGTAAGGTCTTTTAATTTCCACCATCACTCGGTGATCCTTGTGCATCTTGAATGCTGATTGAATTATTCTTCTTGCTAGTTGGAACTAATGTTAGATGATTTCTTCTTAATCATAGTTCTAGTAATATCCATCAGGAACTAGGTTGAAATTATTATGCCACCCAACTCATTAACTTGGGTGTCATTCACTTCATGATTTTAGCTTGCATTATCTAGAGATTTTGGTACCCATTGCTGCCTCATTTGTTTTATGATATTATCATCTTTGGCTTCCTTTTCATCTTCAATTCTTCCCATGTTCATACAATTATCAACAATATGTCCAAGTTTTGTACAAATAAAAAATCTCTTTGTAGTATCTCTTTTCCTCATATGATGTTTCACATAGTTTCTCCAATGTGCCCAAACTCACCATAGTTGTGAAATCTACACCATGTGTTGTAATTCCATCCAAATATTTCTTTCAAAATTTATTCTGCTAGGTTCCACTTCTTGGTTTTGCACTCTGAGGATTTATGTCTTTATTTCTTGCAATTGTGACACTTTCCTTCAAACTTAGGTTTCTCTGTGCATTCACTTGCTCTATGACCATGCTTGTTGCAACTATAACACTTTCAATTTAATTTTTCTTTACCATTGCTCCAAAATTTGTTTGATGTATGACCTATCTTACCACATTAATTACAAGTAGGCCTTTTTCTCTTTTGAGCTCCTTACTGAGATGATTTAACTTCTTTTGTGTGTCCTAATACAAATTTTACTTTGTGTCTATACTGGCTTTTCTCATTTAATAGATTCATGCTTTCCTAAGATTTTATCATTCTTTCATTGGTTTTCTTTTCAATGCTAAGATCATTCTGTAGTCTTTCATTCTCTCACCTTAGATTCATCAATTCTTCATTTGCACCAATGAGTTGATCAATATAGTATGCTTGCTGAAGGGATAGTTGTTGAATTTCATTATCCCTTTCTTCTATCACTTCTTTGGATTTATCTTTTTCTTCCATGACTTCACATAATCTGATTGATTGGATTTCCTACTCTCTTTTCAACTTTCAGACTTATTCTTGAAGATTAGAATTCTTTTTCTAATAGGTCTTTGATTGCTACATTAGCTTCATCTAAATTTATTTCTTGGTATAGGACTTCAAATATATTTCCAATGTAGAGATTGTCATCCATTTGTACTGCAAGATCTTTCCTTATTTTTAATGATTAAGAGAGTTTCTCCTTTGCTTTCTTCAGTTGACCAATGGCTAATTCCAGATCTGATTTCTCATTCTCAATAGCCATATCTAGCCTATATACCTCCATTACCTCTAATGTGAGAACCAAAAGAGATCTGATACTAATTTTTGGAAATATAAGGCAGGCTAGGTTAATGAGAGGGGAGGGGGGAATCAAGAACCAATAAAACTTTATCTTATTTCATCAATTAATCTTTCATATAATATTTTAATCTAATTGCATGCATAAAAGAATGAAAGCATTAAGACATTCATAACACTTTGACACAAGATATGGTGACCCAAAAACCTTCCAAATAGAAAGTAAAACTATGGTGGGGATGGTACCCACAAGCTTTAGTACTACAGTGTAAAGTTAACTTGTTAAGGCTTACAATTGACCAATTCTAGTGATCTTCTCTGTTAGGAGCAATAGGGACTATGAGGTCCACCTTGTTAAAGGATTTACAAACATATAATGAAGTATGCACTCGGTTAGGAAATTTAGCAAAAGACCGTTAAGTCTACCTTGTTAAAGGATTTGACTGATGCACCTGTTAGGATGAACCAATGGCTAATCTTTGACCTACAACTCTAATTTTTTGGTTGAGATTATTCATATTGCAATGATCACCTAACTGTGGTAGATAAATCTCTACTATCCCTTATACTACTTGTAGCCTTCTTTAACTCACACTCATGTACATCACAATCTTCTTCAATGATATGTTTGGATATGATACAATTTATTAAATATATACCAATCCAAATAACAACTTACTCTAGAGTCAACTACAATAAAAATTTCACCATAATTCATAAAGTTGGCCCAACTACTATAACTCAGGTTCAAAAGACAAACTCATTGATGTTTTGATACACAGAAAACACTATCAATGCTAGATGCTAGCTTTGACACTTGGTTGAAATTGAAGCTTGGTCCATACTAACCACTTCTAAGCTACTTAAACCCAGTCAGTACTATGTGACTTGGTGAATGTTGAGAAACTTAGTAGCTGCTAAATCACTCGGTTGACACTGCAAGACTTTGTCAATACTACATTCATATTGTTAACACAATGAGGTTGGTAGGTATAGTAGAAATTGCTTAACATACCACAACTTAGTTGAAACTATGATCATCATCACATTTTTTGAATAGCTGAGTAGCCTTTTCTATGCTTGGTTTACACTGTAAATAGTCTTTGAAGTTCGAAAAACACTATGAAGCTTGGAAAACATTGTAAACTGAATTAGGTGCTCGATAGATACTACATTATAACTACTTGGTTCAAGTTCAATTGAAACACTGTAGGATGAATAATAAGCTCAGTAGCAATTGTAGAGCTTGGTAGCAATGCAAAAATTTTACTTAGTGTTGAGTCACTGATAGAAAAATTAACCTTAATGCCAACAGTGGGTACCATACCCATCAGGGTTTTCCCTCTAATCAAGGGTTTTCCCTTGTTAACATATCTAGTGTTATTGTGTATGAGTATCTTGTTGTGGTTTTTGACTATATTTATCATATGGTTAAAGTTTTATAAGGTTGATAATTGTGATATTTGTTGGACAATTGATTCACACCCTCTCTTAGTTATATTGGTGGACTATATGTTAGAATATATAAGCCACTGATATAACTAGGGGGGGTGTCAATAAATTATCTAACTATCATCAAAATTATCAACCTTAAAAAAATTAACCATATGAATAATATAAAATAAAACTACAACAAGATACTCATACATAATAACGCCATATATTTAAACTAGGGAAACCCTTGATTAGAGGGAAAACCCTAGTAGGGATAGTACTCACAATATGATTTACTAATATAAATGTTTCTTGTTAGAGGATGAACCCTGTTACAAGTCTATGAATACATTTAGTTTATGTGAGTCCCTATTAGGAGACTTTGAAACCCTGTTAGGAGATCCCAACCCTATTAGGAGTTGTGCCAACCTTTTTAGGAGTGTTGGAAGATACTTGGACCCACTGCCCAAACAACTTCAAGGGAAAGACCAATGAACCCACTATCCAAATGGTCTCTATTGTATTGTTCCTTCATCTTTCTCTATCTTGTCTATCAAACTTTTTCTCATTTTGATCTTGTAATGAGATCAAAAATCTCACATCCAATAATCCCTTGGATCTCTTGTACGCATTTAGTAAGTACTCTACTTATTTTTGCACTTCACACTTCATAGAATGATCATAATACTTTCAACATTCATTACAATCAAGGAAAATATCTTTCCTTTATACTATATATTCATAATAAATCCTTGAGTCATCCTTGAGGCTTTCCCAATTAATTATAATAAGATAATTAATTAATTACAATTACAATAGCACTGTCAACTCATCATCTATAAAAAACTTCATATGTGCAATACTAAGGCTTGTTCACTTGCTGATGTCATTAGTTGACTATCTTCTATCACTACTTAACTACACATCTCTTCATTACATCTCAAATGTAAGATAGCCAACAAAAATCATGAACTATACTCTATCTCTAAACTTCCCTCTGTAAATTAGGTACAACTTCCGTACATCTTTGATTCAAACTCTGCGCACTCAATCATGTGATAAAGACACTATGCCAAACATGTTTAAAACTTCACATCACTAGAAAATCAAACCGTTATCTATACCACCAAGATCTATCTCTATTACTCAACCAATATTTAAAGAAACCATGCTATGTTGACATCAATGACAAACACAGTCATGAATGCAACATGTTAATACTCTCTAATACTTAGAATACTCCCCCAAAGTAGTATTATCAATATTCATGGTAAAACTATATATTATAACAATTGGTATTAGAGCATCAGGTCCTTGAAGGAAAAGCTTAACAATTTTGGTAGATAACTGGCAAGTCATTTTAGAAAAGATAGTCCTAAGTCTGATGGGGGAACTTCAACACCTAGAAGATGGAGATTCTTGGTCAGTTATCAAAATTGTGTAGTGAAAAATGCATTGAGTTTCTAGATCTATAATCCTTTTGTTGCATACAAAAGAATAGAAGCACAAGTAAAGGTAGATTTAGATCCAAAGAAGACATGAAGATCAAAGAAGGTGTTGATTTGCTTAGGAAAAGAGAGCTAGAAGGTATGGAAATTTTGCTTGTTGGACATGTAACGAGTTTGGTTATTTTTCATCTAGTTGTCCTACGAGAGTAAGAAAATCTAGAAAGAGTTCTCTTTCTGATGAATATGAAAAATTTAAAGCAAGTATGAAAATATTCTTGAATGATAATGATAATGAATTTGTTGAGGAAGAGGAAGCAGTAGAAGAGATAGCTTTGGTAATTATTGTTGATCCAATGACTAACCATGAAAATGTGGAAGTTATCATTGAGACTAACAATGATTTGTAGAATGGGAATAATATTGAAGAGCTAAGATCTAAGCCTAGAGAAGAAGAAAGAGTTGATTTGACAACTCCTAGCTGAAGTATATCAAAGAAGATGAATGAACAAGGTGAAGTTGTAAGAAACTAGGCTAGACTTGTGTGCAAAGTATATTCACAAGAAGAATGAATAAACTATGAGGAGACATATGCCCCTATATCTAGAATGGAAGCAATAAGAATGTTCTTGGCTTATGCAGTGAGTAAGAAGTTCAAAGTATATTAGATGGATGTTAAATCAACCTTCCTAAATGTAGAACTTGAAGAAGAGGTTTATATTGATCATCTTGATGGTTTCCCTCTAGCAAAAGAAAAAGATATGGTATGCAGACTAAATAAAGCTCTATATGGGCTAAATCAAGCACCTAGAACCTAGTATGCAAGGTTGGATAACTATTTAGCAAAAATGAAACAAAGCAATGAAGGGGAGCGGGTAGGGGAGAGATTGGGAAGTGCATATTCAAATTTCAAACTTGGCACCGGGTGGGAAATCTCAGGGGGGTGGATCTCGAAAACTAGGTATGCAGGATGGGATCCAGGCTGACTATGAAGAGGTGGAGTCTAGGGATGGGGACCCATGTGCAGAAGGTGGAACCCAAAAAATGCCAAAAATACAATCCAAGGTGGATAGACCAGGGAATCTCCTAGTGAAATGGGCCTCACTCTTTGGTGTTAAGCCTTCGAGAAAGTCTTCTTTCCCTTTGATTAAGGTTGTGTCAGGTCTGGAAAAGGGATCATGCACGATTACCATTCCAGATGAAATTGTGGAGCACAGTATTGCAACGATGGCTTCCACACTTGTGGGGAAGTTCATGGGTTAGAGACCAAACATCAATGTTGTCTGGACCTTCACATTGAAGAAATGGATTGGTTAAGATTGTATTCTAGTCAGATTGGATAGAGCTCTTATTGCTCCCGACTGGCTGTAGTCTTCCTCTTACAAATTAGCTCTTTTGCCTAGAGTGGGTTCTGACCACTCCCCTATTTCCGTTTTAGTTGTTTCTTTAGGCCCCAAAAGGCCCCCATCTTTTCATTTCAAAAAAATGTGGACCTCCCACCCTAATCTTTTAGATAAGATTAAGCTCTGGTGGAGTATTGATGTGGAAGGCACAACTATGTACAGGGTAGCCAGAAAACTTAGCAATGTTAAAGGGATGGTTAAAGCTTGGAACAAGTCTGATTTTGGCCACATATTTTTTGAGAAGGAAGTCCTATGTAACAATATTTTTTCTATCCAAGCCTCAATTCAGGAGGATGGGTATGATGAGTTAAACAGGGAGGCTGAGCTGTCTATCCTTTCAAACTTACACAATATTATCAGTAAAGAGGAGAAGTTCTGGAGACAAAGATCAAGGGTAAATTGGCTCAAAGAGGGTGACCAAAATACAAAGTTTTTTCATATTACTACTCTAAAAAATTATGCTAATAACAGAATCACAGGTTTAAAGTGTGGTCAAGGAATGTTGACCAAGGATGAGGAAATCTCAGCTGAGGCTATTTCTTTCTTCTCCACCCTATTGTCTTGGGATCCTTTGCTATCCAAAGTGGATCAGGATGACATCGTTTCCTGCATCCCTAAGATAATCCTTCCCCACCATAATAAATTTCCTCATGCCATTCCCTCTGATTTAGAAGTTAAAGATGCTCTCTTATCTGTGTCGATAGATAAATCTCCTGGCCCTGATGGTTTCCCCTCTTTCTTTTTCCAATTGTTTTGGCCTATATTGATGAATGATATGGTGAAGGCTATCCAAGAATTCTTTGGGGCTAGAAGCATTCTCAAAGAGATTAACTCTACTTTTTTAGTTCTCATTCCTAACATTCCTGGAGCTAATTCCTTGGACAAGTTCAGACCAATTAGTCTTTGCAATTCTTTTTACAAGATCATTTCGAAGGTTCTTACTTTTAGGTTGCTCAAAATCCTCCCTTTGATTATTTCTCAATAGAAAATTGGTTTTGTCTTGGGCAGACAAATTTTAGACTACATAATGATGGTGCATGAAGTGATTCACTCTATGGAAGCTAGAAAAAGGGAAGGGATGTTACTTAAACTAGACCTCTCAAAAGCCTATGATAGGGTTGACTTGTCTTTCCTAGATATGGTGCTCAAGGCTTTTAGGTTTGATGTCAAATCTTGTAAGTTAATCTCTCAGCTGGTTACTACTTCCTCTCTTGCTGTCTTAGTCAATGGATCCCCCTCTAAATTTTTCAAGCCTTCTCGTGATATTTGTCAGGGGGATGCTAGCTCACCCATTCTATTCATAATCTTGGCAGAATGCATAGGTAGACTTATAAAGAAGAATAAGAAGGAAAGGAGAGTCAAAGGTTTTAAACCTTCTTCTAAAAGTGCCCCTTTTGCACATCAACAATTTGTTGATGATACTATAATGGGAGGGGAGGCTTCTATTAAGGAAACAAAGGCAATGAAGGACATCTTGGATATCTACTCCAGAGGAGCAGGATAGTCCATCAACTGGGAAAAGAGTTCTATTTTCTTTATCAACACTCTTTAGGATAGATAGAATAAAATCTCTAGAATTCTAGGATGTAGGGTGGGAAAGCTCCCCTCTACCTATCTCCAGCTTCCTTTGGGCACGAATCCTCCTGATTCTTTCTGGAACAGAATAATGGATAGATTCAATAAGAAGCTGGTTGGTTGGAAAAGGGGCCTCTCTTAGCCAAGTTGGAAAATGCCAGCTGGTTAAATCCACCCTTCAAATTTGCCTAGTTATGATTTGAGCCTTTTTGTGATCCTTGGGAAATTTTCTGAGAGGATGGAAAAAATTCAGAGAGATTTCTTATGGACGGGGGCTGAAAAGAATAAAATGTACCCTCTTGTTGCTTGGGAAAAAGTCTTCCTTCCCAAGAAATATGGTGGTCTAGGCATTAGGAAGCTAACTCACCTCAACAAGGCTCTTTTGGCTAAGGAAATATGGCGTATCTTCAGTAGCATAGGGGAATGGAGAGACATCATGGAAAATAAGTATATAAAGAGGCCCCTCTAAATAGTTTACCCTCTTCAACAAAGATATCCCAAGAGGTTCCACTATTTGGAATGGTTTTTTAAAAGCTAGGGACCAAGCTAATTGTAGAGTCTCTTAGAAATTGGGAAATGGGGAGGATATCCATTTCTAGTCTGATAGCTGGCTTATTTAGGGTCCTCTTATGAACAACCCCGGCTATGAGGTCTAGGTGAATGATTGCATCAACCATTTTGGGCAGAAAGTTAGTGACTATAGGAATGACCAAGGATGGATAGACCTATTCATCATCTCTGAAGATCTTAATCCTATTATGATAATGCTAAACTCTATGGCCCTAAATAAAAATAGGGATGAATTGGTCTGTGGAGATAACACCAATGGGCTATATACTATTGCGTCTGGGTATTCGGCCCTTTGGAGATTAAATGAGAATCCTCCTTGGTCAAGGGGTTAGCTTCCTGGCCTCATTCCAAAAATTAATATGTTCAATTGGCTGGCTCTACAAGACAAAATTCTCACCCAGGATAACCTCATTAAATGAGGTCATAATATGCCCAATAGATGTGTGTTATGCAAATCTCATATGGAGACTGGTAATCACTTGTTTATTCATTGCTCTTTCTCCAGGGAGGTTTGGGTTCTCCTTACCTAGGACTTGGGTTTCAACTGGTGTGTGCTTTTTAACCTTCTGGAATTCTTCTGTCAATGGAAATGCATGTTCAATAAGTTTGATTTGTAGGAATTAAGTTCCTAGATCTTGCCTCATTTCTGTTGGAGCATCTACAAGGAGAGAAATAACAGAATCTTCAGAGATAAAGAGGAGCCAACTATAATGATAGGATAAAAAATATTTGCAAACATTAAGGAAAACTATTTAGTAAGGAAAGGGGGAGATATATAGTTAGGTAGCAGAAAAAGGAGAAGGCAAAAGACAGAAAGACGAAAAGAAAGGAAGCCAAATGGCTTCTCCCCCTAAAAGGATGGCATAAAGCCAACTTCGACAGAGCGTCCAATGGAAATCCTAGCTCCTCAAGAAGTGGAGGCATAATAAGGAATGAAAATGGTGATGGTATTGTGACTTTCTCCCTCCCACTGGGATTTCAAACCAACCACTTTGCGAAAGCAAATGCTGCATGTAATGCTGTCAAACTGGCATTTAAAATTGGAGTTACTAACCTTTGGCTTGAAGGGGACTCAAACAATATTATAAAATGTATTAACGACAACTCTTAGCCATCATGGTCAATTGCAAATCTTATTGATGAGACTTGTGAGACTCTTTCCAAATTTGGTAGAGTCCATGTCACTCATATTTTTCGGGAAGCTAACCTAGTTGTTGATAGATTACCTAATATAGGGGTCGGTGCAAACCAAATTATGACTTGGTATCCCAAAAATATTTTGCTGGAAGATGTCAAAAGCATGATCAAACTAGACAAGATCCAAGGAAGTACAGAGAAGATCAATGTGCAATTATGAGCATGAATGGATCGAGGAGAAAGGGTACTTCCCAAAAAGGAAGCATGGGAAATTGTAATTGCTGTAATTTATTATAGACTTTTTCATGCTTTTTGGGTCTTTTTTTGCATTTGTAATAGGAGCTACAGAAAGGTTATTTCTCTCTGTATTCTAATCAACCAAAGAGGTTCCTATCAGTCACAGTGCGAGGTGCATATGAGAATTGAGGGTGTGCAAAGTGCAGATATTGTTGGCGAAAGGTGCAGAAAGGAGCCAGTTGGTGAAATAGAGAAATAGAGGAGTAGGGAAATAGTTTGGGAACAACTAGATTAGGGCAGGATTACCAGATACATTGTGAAACTACATGGTTTTGATTAGGAGGATGTCATGTCCCCTTTTCAAATAATTAAAAATTATAATCTTTTCTAAGACAGACAGGCCCAAAAAGGTGAAGTTTAGGTAAAAGGGGATAATATTTGGAAGCTAATGGACTAATAAATGAAAATTATTATTAAAATATATTTTATTAACCCCTCTTGGATGTGAGTTAGGGTTATGCCCTCTTTTAAGGAGTTTGGAGGCATTTTGGGCTCATTCGAGAACTTGATTTTTGCTCATTTCTTTGTTATTCTTTAGAGGCTGCCAAACCTGTGGAGAAGGAGACCCAAGAATGGGAGTTTTTAGGTTTCTAGGAAGGCTAAGGATGGGAGTTTGAAGCCATTCCATGTGCATGCTCATGCAGAGTTTTCCTTTGTGCTGAACAATGCAAATTTGTGGTTTTTCGGGTGTGTTTTTTGTAAGAGTTTGGTGTTTCCGGTTGAGTATTTCATATCAGTTTGGGTTGCTACTATATTTCAGACTTTTAGATGTTAAAATAGAGCTGAATATATGTATTTGTTCATGATTATTCTTTTGTGATATATTATTGGTGTTTTTGTGGTGTTTCCGGGCTATTCTATGTTGTTTTCGGGAGCCCGATGAGCATTGTTTTTATCCTCCGTTTGGGAGATTTTGTGTAAATGTTATACAGATCTGAAAATATAATTTTGTAGGCTGTTATGCTGCTGAAATTTCTATAAAATGTCTACTTTTAGAGTTACTAATAATATGTGAAGTTGTGAAGTTTTTGGCACTATTTTCGGCATACCCGATTTGGGGTTTATTGAGAAATTGGTGGATCTTTGCAAGATTGGTTGTTTGATCTTAAAGATCTGATTAGAGGCTTGAAATATCATATAAAATCAGAAAAGGGACATTTCAGTGGTATCAGAGCTATGATCTTGCCAGCCTGAGGGTTTGTAGAAGTTTGCATGTCAGTTTTGACAACTACCCAAACCTTGCATGTCAAAATTTATGGTTGCATGCTACTTCTAATCATTTGTATGTTAGTTCTTGGTGAATTTTGTGGTTGTATGTTGCTTCTAATCAGCTGCATGTCAAAATCTATGGTTGCATGCTACTTCTAATCATTTGCATGTTAGTTCTTGGTAAATTTGGTGGTTGCATGCAGCTTCTAATCAGCTGCATGTCAAAATCTATGGTTGCATGCTACTTCTAATCATTTGCATATTAGTTCTTGGTGTTTGAAGAAGTTATAACCTATTGGGGTTACACTCTACTTTATTCAGAATGGACAGGTATAGTACAGAGTCTCAGAGGACACGATCTTGGACAATTGATATCCAGAGTCAGAACAGTAGAAAGGATGGTTATTTAGACATTTGAGATAAACTTAGGAAAATAAGCCATGACATGTCTGAACAGTTGGTTGAGCACCATCGTATGATGAATGCCATGTTGTTCGACCCAGCTAAGGTGGATAAGTTGACCAGATTTCTATTTGGCAGATTTTCTCATAGGGCAGGTGACACAATTACCAAGAACTTGCATGAGGAGTTTGAGAAACTAGCTTATAGCCAGGTAGAGGTCTCAGATTCTACTCCGCCATAGGAGGTAGTGAGAAAGGATATTATGCAGATTGATAGTAATGGTCAACTTGATACTCAAATTGAGACAATTGTATACAGATCGTTAAAGGGTGATATCACAAGTATTCAGGATGGTATAGTTACAATAGGTAGTGACTACAGCGTAGTGGGTTCAGATGATGATTATGAGGATGTTGTTGTGCATGATGGTGAGATACCTGGTAGAGATGAGCAAACATTGAGCATTCATGACTTTGCTAAGAAAGAGTACCTGGCATAGTTAGATGCTTCGTCACATGAGGTTGAGGCTGTTAGTACTTCACACATTTTGTCCAGCTAGCTGAAAGTGAAAAAAGACAGTATTGTGACTTCATTATCTCATCATGACAGGTATGTGGAGTTAGTTGGTATTGGTCATATTACTCAAGTGAGGATTTTTCTTGAGTTACTAGCTGATTCTAGATTACAGATATGGACTTGAGATTGTTATATTGGCATTTGGGATTCAATTGACTAGAGATCTTTAACACTTTTTGGTAGCAGTGTTTGTTTGGGTGCTATCATGGATTTGATTAGCAGATTGCACAGTGTTGTCTTTTCTTGTGCTAGCAGCTTGTCTGATGTTGGTATTAGTTTTTATACACTGGTGTTGGGCTTTGTTCATATATCCAATCGACCATACTTGCTAGAATGTGTTGATGATCTTTCATATTTGGCAGTGTGTACAGATGAGTCCCAGGATCATATTGGCATTGATGACATCCAAGAGGATGTAGTGGGCAATTTTGAAGACTTAGTTTCCTTGGGTACAAAGGAGTTGGATAGTAGTGCTATAGTTTTTGATACTCCGTTTGTTGATATGAGCTTTAGAGTTGATTCACAGGATATGGATGGTAATAATCTAGAGAGTAGTAACTTTAAGGATACTCCTTTAGACAGTGCATCAGAGGAGGTTTGTAGGAGACAGTCAAACCAGTGCCATCATGTGTCTAATTAGTTGAGATTTAGTGAGTGAGACATTGCTATCGCTTGCCAAAATTTTGATGCTGCTCGTCAATTGTTAGCAGTTTATGGATGGGGTTCTCCTACTAGTGATGAGCAGGGAGGTAGTTATCTTTCCTTGATAGAGTTCCACTCTTTATGGGAGGCTATCTAGATTCTGAGATAGGATTATATGTAGTTGGTAGCTAACAGAGATTATCTTATGGAGTGGGGCAGTACAACATATCATGCATTGTTGGCCAAGGAAGATGAGGTGAGTGAGCTTACTGAGCAGCTTGAGGTGACTTCTGAGATTCTTGAGAGTACACAGTTGGCTTTCAAGGAGTCACAATTTCATTTGGCTAAGGTGACCATGGAGTTAGAGCAACTACAATCTTTACTAGATTCTGTACAGTCACAAGCTATGGTGTCTGATGATCTGAGGATGTCCATGGTCGAGATTGTCAAAGATAGTGAAGATGGGGATGCATCCATCCTTGATACTAACATTGGCATATCGGGTTCATCCCCAATAGAGTCAGGTTCAGTTGAGTTGGGTGCTATAGTAGATTGTTGTGGTATGCCTGACATGGTGGTGACCTCTAGCACTAATGGCACGAAGATTAGAGATGTTGTATCAAAGACCATGTGTGATGTTGGTGAGCCGATAGTTGGCATGGTTCCTGCTAGTAATACTACTCCCTTGGTGATGTCTTTAGAGGTAGTAGTCAGTTCCAACTTGGTTAGTGATTGATTGCAGTTAGTTACATCTAGATTGCAGTCTAAGCCACTGACTGAGATTGGCGCATTCTATCAGCATTACATTGTGAGATATACTCATCAATTTACCTTTGATGACCATGTTGATGAGATGATGATACAGAGATGTACTTTGGTTCCTAGTGCTTATCATCAATTATGGGATAGTTTAATGCCTTGGGATGAGAGTTGTGATGGGAACGACATGGTGCTAGGTTCTACAGTTGACAACTTGATAATACATGACTTAGAGCAGGAGTTTCAGAGTGATGCTTCAGCGGGTGTTGTTATTGATTCTACTCCTTTGGCTATGACATCTCCTGACTTAGCTGGTGATCAGTCACAGTGGGTTGTATCACTTGTTCATGGTGAGCTGTTGACTGAGGTTGGTTTTTTTTATCAACATTATATTGAAAGGTATGTACATCAGTTAGCATTTGATCCTTGTGTTGAGGAGTTGATGGTAGGAAAATTTGGTTTGGGTTCCAATTCTTGCTGTTTATCTTGTGATGGATTTTCACCATCAGGGGTGCATGAGAGTTATGGTTATGAGATAGTGGTCAGTGATCTACAGAGTTGTGTTGACTGTAGGAGTTGTATAGTGTGTGGATTCTCCATACTTGGTACAGTTTCATTCAGGAGCATTCACCATTGTTGTAGAGTTGGATTGTACATTCCGTATAGGCCAGTGGAATGCGTTGATGGTATTTACTGTGTTGGCAGTTTGATTTTTCCACTTTACTTGGGTTTTGATGTTCTAAGAGTTTGTGTCTCATGGGTTTCTGACTATGGAAGTTGTGACTTTGGAGTTTGGTTGAGCAGTAATTATCAGTTTGATTATGGATTCCTCTTGGTTATATTGCAGAGGATATTGTAGGAGCCTGTGTTAATTGACAATAGTATAGTTCATGACTAAATTTGGGATCCAGGTGGATTGATTGGTTTATTGTTCAGCCATTTCTTGAGGACAAACAATATTTGTAAGGGGAGGACTTTTCATGTCCCCTTTTCAAATAATTAAAAATAATAATCTTTTCTAAGGCAGACAGGCCCAAAAAGGTGAAGTTTCGGTAAAAGGGGATAATCTTTGGAAGCTAATGGACTAATAAATAAAAATTATTATTAAAATATGTTTTATTAACCCCTCTTGGACGTGAGTAAGGGTTATGCCCTCTTTTAAGGAGTTTGGAGGCATTTTGGGCTCATTCGAGAACTTGATTTTTGCTCATTTCTTTGTTATTCTTTAGAGGCTGCCAAACTTGTGGAGAAGGAGACCCAAGAATGGGAGTTTTCAGGTTTCTAGGAAGGCTAAGGATGGGATTTTGAAGATATTCCATCTGCATGCTCATGCAGAGTTTGCCTTTGTGCTAAACAGTGCAGATTTGTGGTTTTTCGGATGTATTTTTTGTAAGAGTTTGGTGTTTTCGGTTGAGTA
This sequence comes from Cupressus sempervirens, assembly GCA_028749045.1. Lineage (NCBI taxonomy): Eukaryota > Viridiplantae > Streptophyta > Pinopsida > Cupressales > Cupressaceae > Cupressus > Cupressus sempervirens. Next base: position 659,291,320 of record CM053788.1, read on the forward strand.
TTTCATATCAGTTTGGGTTGCTACTATATTTCAAAATTTAAGATGTTAAAATAGAGCTGAATATATGTATTTGGTCATGATTATACTTCTGTGATAGATTATTAGTGTTTTTGTGGTGTTTCCGGGCTATTCTATGTTGATAAGTAGGAGATGATTTCCACAGCTAGTCAAATTGTGATGTGAATATCAGGATTTAACTGTGTGATTTTTGAGTCAAACATGATGACCCATGTTTCATGAGTAGTGATTCAACATGAATCCATCTCTCATGAGAATAAATGGAACACTTAGCACTCATTGGATCTAGGTGATGCTCACAGGGGTGAAGCACCGGGACTTCCCGGGAGGTCACCCATCCCAGTACTACTCCAGCCTGAGCGCGCTTAACTACGGAGTTTCCTCCACAATTGGTGAAGGTTTTGCAAATGGGGTTGCAAGCTTTGGGTTTAATTGTGGAGGAAACTCCGTAGTTAAGCGCGCTCAGGCTGGAGTAGTACTGGGATGGGTGACCTCCCGGGAAGTCCCGGTGCTTCACCCCTGTGAGCATCACCTAGATCCAATGAGTGCTAAGTGTTCCATTTATTCTCATGAGAGATGGATTCATGTTGAATCACTACTCATGAAACATGGGTCATCGAGTTTGACTCAAAAATCACACAGTTAGATCCTGATATTCACATCACAATTTGACTAGCTGTGGAAATCATCTCCTACTTATCAATTGATAAGCTTAAGGGGCTTTCTAATGAATGGTTCATAAGGCACAACACTTGGTGAAGGTTTTGCAAATGGGGTTGCAAGCTTTGGGTTTAATTGTGGAGGAAACTCCGTAGTTAAGCGCGCTCAGGCTGGAGTAGTACTGGGATGGGTGACCTCCCGGGAAGTCACGGTGCTTCACCCCTGTGAGCATCACCTAGATCCAATGAGTGCTAAGTGTTAAGTGTTCCATTTATTCTCATGAGAGATGGATTCATGTTGAATCACTACTCATGAAACATGGGTCATCGAGTTTGACTCAAAAATCACACAGTTAAATCCTGATATTCACATCACTATTCTATGTTGTTTACGGGAGCCCGATGAACATTATTTTTATCCTCCGTTTGGAAGCTGTTGTGTAAATGTTATACAGATCTGAAAATGTCATTTTTTAGTCTGTTATGCTGCTGAAATTTCTATAAAAATTTCCACTTTCATATTTACTAATAATATATGAAGCTGTGAAGTTTTTGGCACTATTTTCGGCATACCCGATTTGGGGTTTATTGAGAAATTGGTGGATCTTTGAAAGATTGGTTGTTTGATCTTAAAGATCTAATTAGAGGCTTGAAATATCATATAAAATCAGAAAAGGGACATTTCAGAGGATACTAATAGTATGGTTGGTTCATGGAAGTATAATAGAGTTAAGGTGAATGGGGTATCATTCATGATCACAGAGGAGGTGATATCGACTGTCTCTGAAATCCTGATTGAGGGTTTTAAGTTTTTTAGGGAGAAGAAGCTCTCGACTAATGCTATGCGAGATTTTGTGAAGGATATTAAGGAACTGAAAGCCCTGAAGAAGATTGACACGTACTATGTTCCTGATACCATGAAGAAATTGTAGAGGTATGTTTTGAGAGCTGTTATCGAGTACATTACTCTGGACCCTAGGTTTGATCGGGCTCATACCCACCACTTTATTCTTTTGAATCATTTTTGACATAGTAGTAAAATTTCTTTTCCTTTTTACTTGTTCACTTCCATGAGCAAGGCGGTGGTTAGCTTCAAAAAGAAGCCCACTGATAACCTTGCTTTGCATGAGGGGCTTTTGCTGCTCATTTATGAACACTTTAAGGCTCAAACCATAAGCAATGCCCCCCCTCAGCCTGAGAATGTTACCTCTGGAAGCTCCAGCTTCTCTTTAGACTCGGATGATATCCAAAGCTTTAGCTCTGAGGAAGGTGGGATTTCTTCCGCAGATAAAATTGTCACCCTTCAGGTCAAGAATTCACCTTCTTCCATCCCCCCAAGTAGGAAAAGCCCTAGTGCTCATGGGTAGAAGCATCATGTGAAGGATGTGAGGGTTGACAGTGATGATGAGGAGGATGTGGAGATGAAAGAGGAGGAAAAGGAGATGTAGGAGGTAAATAAAGAAGACCGGGGAGGGAAGAAATGCAAGAGGGAGAGTCTGGAGGATGAGAATATGCAGCAAGAATGGGATATGTCTTCACTACCTCTTTCTCCTATCCATACTTAAGCCCAACCTGAGGAGAAAAAAATGGATTCTGAGATTGAGGGTGGGGAGGTGTAGGTTAAAGACAAGCAGAAAGCTTGGAAAAAATTTAAAGTTAGGACCTTGAAAATGGGCATTTTTAGAGAGGGCATGAACCCACAAGTCCTTGTGGATAACCAAGAAGAGGAGTAGCTTGAAGAACTCATAGACCCGACGATTGTGGCTATTTTAGATAATGCTAGGGAATCTAGGTTGAACCTTTTGAACAATGCCCGCAATAGTATGATTGATAACTTTAGATCAATCAAGTGGCTATTCCATGAGCTATAGGAGGTCAAAGAGGAGGTGGGTCATATGGAGGATAACATGAATGGAGCAGATTCTAATAATAGAGATGACAATGGTGAGAGGCTCAATCTGGCGGAGAGAAGGATTAACAACCTCAAATCTACAATCATAATCTCTTGAACTAGATGATATCACTACTAAGCTCCATTAACAACAACATTATTTCTTTAACTAGCTAGATCAAAGATAGAGTTATGAAGGAAGAAGAAGATGGAAAAGATAGGGAAAAAGCTAGACTGGTGGTTGACACTGCAAAGGACAACTTCAACAATGGTCAGGACTAGGAGGATCAAAGGGAGCTCTAGCAAGAGGCTGAGGAGAACTAGATGGCCTATGAGGCTACTCAGGCCATGCAAGACCTAGAGAGAAAGAATGAGGACTAACCCACTACTTGTTCTTTTGTTTCAATCTATTTTTTGGCTTTTTGTTAGGGCTTTTGTCTTTGTTGTTTCTATGTAGTTTCTGTTCCTGGTCTTTTTTTTGTTTCTAGGCTGGGCCTTGGGCTTATTATCAGCTTTTGAACTTGAACTCTTTTGGCTGGGATTTTCACGCTTATTATCATCCTTGTTATTGTTTTAACTCTTGGGTTTCAAGGTCCATGTAAAACTTGCTTGTATAATCAAAAACTATTTGGCAAAACTTGGATTTTCTAAAAGTATGATAGGTAGTAACTTGTACTTGAAAGAAATTGAGAATGGTTTGTTGATAATAGTAATATTTATTGTGACATAGAATTTGGAGGTAATGATGAAGAAGGTGACAAGTTTGTTGAAGAAATGAAGAATGAGTTTGAGCTGAGAATGATAGGAGAAATAAATTTTTTCCTAGGATTATAGATTGTGCAAAATAGTGATGGTATTTTTATTTCACAGGCTAAGTACTTGAAAGATTTTTTGAAAAGGTTTGGATTGGAAAGTTGTAAGCTTGTTGGTACACCTATGATAGTTGGTCACAAGTTATTTAGCAAGGATGAGACACCTACAGTTTAGTAGAAGAAGTACAAATCCATGATTGGAGGTTTGCAGTATCTCACTCACACTAGACCAGATATAGAAAATGTAGTTGGGATTGTAGCTAGATTTCAAGTTGATCTCAAGGAGAAAAATTATCTAAGAGTAAAGAGGATATTCAAATATTTGAAAGGAACATCTAATTATGAAATATGGTATGACAGGTTGAGTGATTTCACTCTATGTATATATTGATGTGGATTGGGTAGGAACTATGGATGATAGAAAGAGCACTAGTGGTGGATAATTTTTTCTTAGAGGAAGATTTTTTCTTGGATAAGAAAGGAACAAGATTGTATTTCACAAAGTATGATTGAGGCAGAGTCTGTTGCACCAAACAAATATTGGAAACAAGTTATGTGGATGAAACAAATGCTGAAGGATATTAGGATTGTGTTTATAGAACCTATTATCATATACTGTGATAACACAAGTATAGTAAGTATGTCTAAGAATCCTGTGTTGCATTCTAAGACTAAGCATATATCTATTAAGTATCATGTCTTGAGAGAGAAGGAAACAAAAATATATATTAGATTCAAATATGTGAGTACTAAAGATCATATTACAAATATCTTTACAAAGCCCTTACCTCAAGATAGATTTGAGTACTTGAGAGGTATGCTTGGGGTTATGCCTCTGCTTGCTTCTACATAGATGATGAAGAGATTGCTTCAGTCTAGTAGTACACAACACTATTTTAAGACTTGACTGAATGCTAATGCTTCCTTTATGGGGGAGTATCTGTGATGAGTTCAGCCTTAAGGACTCTTGGTATTTGGTCTTGAATAGTGTCTTTGGACACATGAGTTGGGTGAAGACTAGGAAGAATAATTTGACATAATGAGGCCTTTGTTATTAATGTTAATGGATGAGAATATGCATGAAAAAAATCTCCTAAGTATGTATGGGGAGAAGAGTGCATGAAAATCTCTACTTTATTAGGGAGTTTTAGAAAGATTCATGTAAGAAGGAAGGAGAAATATCTCTATGGGGGAGATATGCAACATGAGGAATTCTGATGTATGGTGAGTTGTTTATTGTGAACAACTATTGTAAATCCTAAGAAGATGTAGAACATAGTAGTGTTCTAGAGGTTTTCATATCTAATTGATGAAGAGGATTTGAAAAGATGAGAACAACAACATCAATAGAGTACTATTTTGGCATTCTTGGAACTTAGATGTTTTTCATCTATATTGCCATCAATGCCAAAGAGGGATATTTTTAGCATGAATGCTGATGATACTACATTGGGGGAGTATCTTAAGCATTGGAGAGTATTGACATGTTGCATTCATGACTGTGTTTTTCATTGATGTCAACATAGCATTAAGTCTTTGAAGACTGGTAAAGTAGTAGACATAGATCTTAGTTTTATAGACAATATTTTGATTGTTTGGTGATGTGCATTTGTGGACATATTTGATACAGTGTCCTAATGTGAAGGTTCAATGCATAGTACCTCAATCAAAGATATATGGAAGATATGCTTGATTTATATAGAGTAGTATAGAGGTAGAGTACCTAAGCAACAATTTTTGGTGTTTGTATTATATCATGTAATAGAGATGTAATCTGGATATGCACGATCAACCAGTGAAATAAGATAGTTTGATGATGATGTTAACAAATGTGCAAGCCCTAGTGTCACATGTGCGAGAATTTTCATAGACTACTAGCCGAAAGTGCTATTATAATTATGAATTAATTAACCATCTTATTATAATTAATTAGGATTATAATTAATTAGGAAAGCCTCAAGGCTGACTCAAGGAACAATTTTGAAGATATTGTATAAAGGAAAGACATTTTTCTTGTTTTTAAAAAGTCTATGAAAGTCGTGATCATTATATTGAGTGTGAAGTGTGGAAAGGAACAAAGTGTTTGGTGAATGTGAATAAGCAATCTAAGGGATTATTAGATGCGAGATTTACGATATGGTTACAAGATCAGAAGGAGCAGAAGTCTAGTTGATAAGATATAGAAAGAGGAAGGAGCAATACTATTTGTTTATATTATTTTGTAAGGAATAATAAAGAGATCATTTGGATAGTAGGTTCATTGGTCTTTCCTTGAAGCTATTTGGAAAATGGGTCCATCTTTCTTCCTAAACTCCTAATAGGGATTCAAAGTCTCCTAACAGGGACTAATATGTGGTGGATCCCACAATAATGGGTTCCACTTTTTGATCAATTCTGACATTGAAATTAATATTTTTGAAACAAACCTCACATTCGAGTGACTATATCTCTAAAACTATAAATAATTTCAAGATGACATAAACTAGTGATTTCTAGTACTCTATTCCTACTTTTTAACCATATTTTTTAATTTAAAAAAAATAATATTTAAGTCAAATTTTTCTTCTCCTCCAAAAAGTGGTACATATGAAAATCAATATTTTTAAATAGTGACAGTCTGTTTGACACACATAACTTTTTTTCTAGAAATGATAATGAGGTAATTCTTTTAGTTTTGGATTTATAACATCAATACCCATAGGATGCATTTGGTTTGTTTTAATTTGGTATATTGTATAGTTTATGAAGTTTTAAAGTGACATCAATCATAATTCAAACATACGTTCATTTTGACATAGATAACTTGAACTCAATTTATCGTAAATCTATTTTTTTAAAAATAGAAAGCTATCTCAACAACCTATTTTCTAAATATTTTCAAAATTTTTTTGACCTAATTTACAAATTTTCTCGAAGTGTCAAAGTTAGTTGATGTTCAACTGTTAATGAACCTATAATGAGTTAAACTCATATTTGAAAGTCTTAATGAATATAATATGTATTATAATTATAGTCATTGGAAAGCTCACTCCGAGCAACACAAATTGGCATTTTTAATTTTATAGTAGGAGATCATTCAATCTCAATTTTAGGGGTCAAAAGAGCCAATTTCATTTTTTTTAGAAAACAATACCAAAAATTTGTAAATTGACAAGTTCGCATGAACACTATGTTCACGCGAACATATTAGACATGTTTGTGCAAACATATGTTTGCATGAATGTATAAGAAAAATAATTCAGTGATTGGAAATTTAAGTTAACGTGTTCATGTGAACATGTAAAATAATTTGTGTTCATGAGAACATACAAAAAAAGCAAATTTATCAAGATCTCAAATGGAAAAATGAAATTTTAATTGCAAAATTACAATTTAAATATGTTTGCGTGAACATATTAATAAGGTATGTTCATGCAAGCAAACCTTATTTAAACTCAATATGTTCATGTGAACATAGTTAGCACATTCGCGTGAACATACATAACATTCAATATGGGAATTTTTCATCATTTCATGATTTCCTTGGTCCACTAAAAGTGGTACCCAGTATTGTGGGTTCACCCGTATAGAAAATGTTGTTATAGACTCCTAACAGGGTCCATACTCTAATAAGGAGTATTTATATTAGTACAACATCTTGTGGGTACCATCCCCACTAGGGTTTTCCTTCTGATCAAGGGTTTTCTTGGTTAACATATCTGGTGTTATTGTGTATGAGTATCTTGTTCTGAATTCTAATTATATTTCTCATATTCTTAAAGTTTAATAAGGTTGATAATTGTTATATTAGTTGGATAATTGATTCACCCCCCCCCTTAGTTATATTGGTGGATTGTATATTCTAATAGGGACTTCATTACAAAGTTTAATAAGCTAATCAATAGAATTCCTACTGTAAGTAGACCAACAAAATATAACTAGAAGACATTTTTCATTAGCTCCATGCTTCCTGATATCAATTTTCAAATTATAAGAACACATGTGGAAAACTTGCAAGTTTTTGAGACTCTGACTATTGAATTGGAGGATGATTTAATTGCTGCCAGAAAATGGAAAAGAGAGATTTAGACTAGAACTACCACAAATACTATGACTAGCACCATTAACAACACAAAATTTCTCTTCAAAAGATAGAAAATGAGGTAATTTCTATGAAAAGGAAAATGGGTAAGCTTGGTCCTTCCTTCTAGCAACCTTATCAAGATGTAAATGGAAGAACACATGAAGGAAAGGTCTTATAATTATCACTTGCTCCAAAAAAAGGCTTGCAATTGAGGCCACTCCTAAGAAGCACAACATGTGTGTATTCCACTTAAGAGTAGAACATGATAGTGATTCCTACCTAGAGATGACCCAATACAATCACATTAATGAAAAATAAGGAGCTAATAATGTAGTACCCAAAAAGTGAAGATGATTCTACTCCCCCTAGTGACTCTAGAACATCTTATTTGCAATACTGAGTCAAATTCAGAGAAAGGAGGTGATTGTTTTCACCCTTGGATGGAGTATAAATGAATGTAATGATAAGAAGCTAGAAGATTGAGAAAGCCGATGCCCTATTTGAAACAATTCTCCTATTGCTTCACCAACCATAACTAGTACCTCCATCCTATCTACTTCAAGAGGAGAGCAACTAAAAGAAGATTCAAGCAGTGAGTCACATCCCTCATTTGATATTATTCAATATTGTAAAAAAGTTCATAGTCAAGTTTCTCCTTTAGATTATTTAAAATCTTATCCTTCTAAATTTTGAAAATTAGTTGATTATTGCAAAGGAAAAACTAGTGATAGGGCTAATTCGAGTGTGAATGTAAGTGTTAGTGATGATAAACCTAGTGCCAGTGCATTCCCCCTCCTAAAAATGATCTATTCTTGCTAGTCCTATTCAACGGAGAAGAATTCCCAGTCCTAGCTACCTCTCTTGATCAAAATCCCAACCCCTTTTATGTGTGCTAATATGTTAATGTTCACAAATTGAGTAATTACATAATCAATTTAGGTGCATCAGATAATGTCATGCCATCTACTATCATTCATGCCTTATGCTTGACCTTAACAAAGACCTTTGGGTAATGCTATTCCATGGATACTAAGTAAGTCCCCCTATTAGGTCAAGTGAAGGATGCCCAAGTAGCCTTAGTTATACACTCGATAAAAAGATTGAAATTGACCATCCTTGTGGTTGACATCCCCTCTAGCTATGACATGCTATTGAGGAGGATTTTTTTGTAGGGATATGGGAGGTGAAATTAAATTAGATTGGTCTCATGCTATTATTCCTATTGGTAATAAGAAAAACAAGTTTGAAACTAAAGAGAAAGACAAATTCATTGTGATGAAATCTGATGACCCTAAAGCAAAAATCTTGTATCAAGAGATGGAGTGTGGAAATTACATGATGTTTTCTAATTTCAATGTTTTGGAAGAAGAGTCAAACCTCCCGATGATCAAAGAATCTAGACTTTAGAGTCTAATGAAAGTTGTGCAACTACTGGATCAGAAGCATGTGTGGTGTTGGTTTCCCCTATGGGAAAACTAACACAACTAGCCTACAAGCTACAATTTAAGAATACAAATAATACTAGAGAATATGAAGCATTACTTTTGGACATTGTTGCAGCAAATTAAAAAGGAGTACATATTCTAAAAGCCCAAGGTGATGCATAGATGATAGTGAAGAAAGTTCAAAGTTAGTATACTATGAAGAATCTTAGACTTTGGCATTATAGGAACAAATTTTGTGATGAAATAGAAGACTTTTATGCCTTTTCAATACAAATTGTTCCAAGATATCAAAATATAAGGGTAGATCTAATAGCTACCTCTTCATCCCTACTTTTGCCTCATCTAGAATTCAAAGACAAAGAATATAAGGTTGAAGTTATCTTCAAACATAATGTCACTAATAATGTTGAATCATCACAAGTTTTCAAAGATGATAAATAGATCTAGTGTTTTCTTGAAGGAGTTGAGCCTTTCAATGATCAGTACTTCAAAGGAAGTGAAAGTTACTGCCAAAAGTTCTCACTTGATATAAAGAAGGATTTAGAGCTAGGAGCTATGTAATTAAAAGGTAACAAAATTCCTAAACACCTAATCTCCTTAGAAAACTTGTTCAATAGACATGATGCATATATTAGAAGAGAAAGAGGTAGGAAAGGTGGAACCTCTATATATTATGAGGGAATGAATATAGGTACTGAGTTTAAGTCTAAAATGATTAACATTGGAAGTGGTTGTATGAATGAGGAAATAGATACAGCTAGGAGGTTTCTTACCAAATACCAAGATGTTTTTGCATGGGGGTATGGAGATTTAAAGAATTTCACGAATGGTGAGTTCAAGCACAAGATTCCTCTTAAGCCTAATGCAATCCCTTTTAGGCACAAGAAACACAACTACAATCCAATGATATTAGATGCCACTTTTAGAGAGATTGATAAGATCTTAGAATCTTGGATCATTTATCCTATACACCATTCAACATGGATAACCAATGTTGTTCTTGTCATAAAGAAGAGTGAGGAGATCAAAATTTGAGTTGATTTCAGGAACTTGAATAAAAAATTTCTCAAGGACAATTATACTCTCCCTAATATGGATCACTTATTGTAGACAATGGTAGGATCCAAAATGATGTCCATACTAGATGGATTCTTAGGCTTCAATAAAATTAAAGTAGACCTAGATGATCAATATAAAATAGCATTTTCCATTCCTTGAGGAACATTTTCTTACAACAGAATGCCCTTTGGGTTAATTAATGTTGGAGCTAATTTTCAAAGAGCCATGAATATGTCCTTTGTATATTTGAAGGACATGATCATAGTCATTTATATAGGATGATTTGATAGTGTTATCCAAGAGAAGAGAAGACCATTTGAAGGACTTGGTGAAACTAATAAAGAGGTGCAAAAAACATAGGATTTCCCTTAACCCCAAGAAGTCCATATTCTATGTAATAGAGGGAAAGTGTAGTGGTCATATAGTGTCTTAAGAGGGCATTAAGATTGATCTTGAGCATGTCAAAGAAATCCAACAACTCAAGCTACTAGAAAGAAAAACTAGAGTTAAATCATTCTTCAGTCTAGTAAACTTCTTGAGGCATTTTGTTCCTAATTTCTTTGAAATTACAAAGTTTATAGTTGACATGATGTAAGGAAATCAATACTTCAAATGGAGTGACTCTAGGAAAGGGCCTTTGAGGAAATCAAGACTACCACAACTAATACTCCTACCCTTGTTCATTCAGACTATACCAAAGAGTTAATTATATATTGCTATGTATCAACTCAAATATTGTTTGCCATACTCATGCAAGAGAATAAGGAAGGTGTCCAAGAGCCTATTTCATTTTTGAGAATGCCTCTTAAGGAGCATGAACTAAACTACTCCCAAATGGAAAAATATGCCTATGATGTGGTAAGAGCTCTTAAGAAATTCATATTTTACATTCTCATTTCACATTCAATTATTTATATACTTGATTTAGTGGTAAAAGGTATCTTGATTCAACAAGAAATTAGATGTAATATGAGAGGATCTTGGATGGCTAAAGTCTAGGAGTATGATATTGAGATAAAACCTAACAAGCTGGTCTATGACAATAGTTTGTGCAGAGCAATTGTAGAAAACCAAGAGGCAAGAGAGGAAGAAGAAACCCCAAAGGTATTAATGGTAAGCCGCCAAGACCCATGTTTCTCTAATATTGCCTATTTTATCACTTGCAAAGAATCTCCCAATGCATTAACTTATAAGAAGAGAAGAGATCTCAACAGCAAGTCAACCAAGTATGTTATTTAGGATGACTAGTTGTACAAAAGGTTAATTGATGGTGCATTCCTAAGATGTGTGGCTAAGACTTAGCAGGAGAGATTGCTCAAAATTTCATGATGAAGCTTGTAGAGGGCACTAATATTCTACAGTTATAGCATATAAATTTTTAAGTTAATGCTATTAATAGCTAGGCATGTTATAGGATGCTTGTAAATGGGTAGCCTAATGCAAGAAAAGCAAGATGTTTACTAGTAAATCTTAGTTGGATACCCTACCCCTAACACTAGTTATGATTGAAGGCCCCTTACAATAGTGGGAAATAGAGTTCATTGGTCCATTAAATCCTCCTTCTACTAATGGACATTCATATATCATCACGTCCACAAATTACTTTACAAAGTGGGTGGAAGAAAAACCTATAAAAAGGACTAGTTCAGAGGTTGTTTGTGAGTTCATAAAGGAAAAAATTCATGTTAGGCTTGGTGTTCCACTGAAGATAATCATGGGCCATGCTACATATTTTTATTCAATGGAGATTTTTGAATTATACTATGAAAATAGTATCCATTTAATTCATTCTTTTGACTATTCCCTCAAGGAAATGGTCAAGATGAATCAAGCAACAAGAATTTAATCAACATCATGAGAAAGCTTATCTTCGAGAATCAAAGAAATTAGCAAAAGAGACTACATGAAGCTCTATGGGTAGACATAGTGACACCTAAGAGAGCCATTGGTATCTCACCATTCAAGATAGTATATAGAGTTGAGGTTGTTAGAAATAGATAATACTGAGAGTTGGGGGGTGGGGGTGGTGAATCAGTATTCTACAAACTTTTTCCCACAACTTAATATTGTTAATTATTTTATAACTTACATATGAAAGTAAACCAACAAAATTGAATAGTAAATTTAAACATAAACACAGAAAACTCATAATACCGTTATTTTTTAACTAGGGAAACCCTGACCAAGGGAAAACCCCAGTGGGGATGATACCCACTAGATGATTCACTAAACAATAGGATCCTGTTAAGGATATTGACCTTGTTAGGAGTCTATGAAGTGCATATAGTGTCTTAAGTCCTTGTTAGAGGACTAGACCTTATTAGAAGCCTCAATCCTCTTAGGAGTTTCTTCAACCCTGTTAGGAGTTGGTAGATCGTATACAAGAAGAGACCACTACCCTAACATATAATTATACATTTCAGTTCTTCATAAGAATAGATATACATTCAATAATTTATGTCTTTTGTATTTTTCATTTGCTCTAACCATACATTAGATGTAGTTCACATATCATCTCATTGACTTAACATCAATCACAAATATCAAATAGATCATACATATGTCGCACCCTTATCTTCGCAAGATAAGATCTTTACTTATACCTTGCGTATTCATAATTCATTGCTTGGTTGACCTTTATGCATTCACACACTTGGTATAATATGAAATAAATTATGGAATAATATCCACATATTCTACTCATCATGACTTAGTAATTATTTTGTCACCAAAATAATTGCTTAAGTTGTACAATCCAATTCTATTCTATGCTCTATTTTGCACTATTAAATACCTATACTAGTATTTCAATCATAATTCATGTTGTACTATTTGTACACACCTGTGCATTGGTATATGTCATCATGACACTTTCATAGAGCTTTCCTCAACTACACATAAGATAAATCTTAATGATTCTTTCATATATAGTACATCTTCTCCCTGTACTGCTGCAAATTGTCTAACACTTAGACAATTTTCTATCTCTAAATGCATAAATGAAATGCTACATACATGTTGACATAAATGACAACTATCAAGACATCTATTTGACCATTGTTAGTGTAAATAATTAATTATTATTACACTTTACTTAAGTATACTTGGGTTAATGCATTATTTTATTATTTATTAGTTAGACACCTAGGTGTATGTGTAGTCATATAAGTTGTCTTGTTGACAATACAAGAGTTAGCAACTCTATTTTAGCACATGATGTCTAAAAAATAGGAGTTTTCATAATCATTAGAGTTGTCATGTAGACAACACAGTTGTTTGCACTATAATTAAGCACATGGTGTCTACAACATATTTTTATGTGACACACCTATGTAAGCTTAACCTCTCATCATCACACTAACTTTTATGCTCAATGGAGGATAATCCACTCTTAGTGGACATGTGTTTAGTTGTGAGTCATATCACTTCGCTAACTCCTAGTTATTCTAGAGGCCTTTATATACAGGCACTCCTAGTGTGTATACACATCAATTCAATTTAATATTGTTATTTTGATCATACTTTATTTGTCCATATTGTGCTAGTGCTTGAGCTCTTGATCTTCGGTGATTTTTTTGTAAGGAAAATTCTTACATGGTATCAGAGCTATACCAAATTCTTACATGGTATGAGAGCCATAGGAGCTCCTTTCATAGCCATTGGAGACCATTTTTTGCTTCACCTCTCGGAGGACCATGATTTAGATCTAGAGTATTGTAGTCATTGGGAGTGTCTAGAGCCAAAGAAGACCTCACCATTATGTCTAGAGCATTGATTCGATGAATTTTGACTATAAATTTGCCTACCTTAGGGCATGGTCAAATCTAAGGCAAATTTTTTTTTTGCACCCGAAGGCCCAATTTGCAAAATTGGTATGATCTCTTTAGATTTGTGCAATTAATTTTTCAAATCTGAATATTTTTGTGTCTCTGCATTTTTTCTTTTCAGATTTGCATTTTATTTCTGAAATTCTACGAAAAAATTGGCCTTTTAGGCTAGTAGGAGAGATTTTTTGCAGGAAAAGATTGGAGCTTGTTGGTACAAATCAGATATTGACATCATATTTAGATGGTCAAAAAACTCCTGAATGGACTTTTGTTTCATCAAAATTGAACATCTGAGGTGAAATCTAGAGCCAGTTGATTTTTGGAGGTGCGACTATGGCGATTCAGGAAAAATAATTGTAGAGGTGATTTTCAAACAACGATATCTCCCTCATATGGATTCCTTTTTCGGAGTAATTTTTTTTTTTTTTGGGGTAGAATTGCATGATCTACACATTAATTCTGGATGTTTGAGATCTTTATTCTTGAATTTTTCTACAAATTGTAAATCCCAATTTTTGCAACTTCAAAGGCTTAGTTCAAGCTCATTTGGATAGATTTTTAGGTTCCAATTTTTTTGAAAGTGCTTAATTTTTCATCTACTTTCTAGATATATAATGAGATTATAGGCTTGCGTGAATATAAATAACACTTTTAGAAATAGTTCCTTTTTTTTGCACTATATTGCTTTGATCAAACTTCAAATTTTCTATATATCTAAGCTACATTGCTAATTACCATATTTGAAATCCAAGAGGAGGTTGTAAACAAAAAAAATTAGAAGTCCACTTTTGTCCATTTTGACAACTGGCTTATTGTAAACACACTAAATATAAAGTTCCAAAAGCATCACTTCTGTTTCTTTGATTGAGTGAATGGGGGGGTGTGTCTTGTGTCCTTGTGTCTCTCTTTGTCTCTTGTTCTCTTTTAATTTTTTGCATCATGGGTTCACCTAAAACTCCACTTCTAACTTCACACAATTATACTACATGGAAAGATATTGTATGGAGTAGACTAATAGAAAAAGGTTTAAATCTATATGTTGATGGTACAATTCTAAAACCCACTGAAGTTGCTGCACAAGTTGATTGGCAAGTTAAATAAAACTAGGCTTTAGGAATTATTAGGATTTATGTTCATAGAGATCTCTTCTTCCATATTTCCAACTTTAAGGATGCCAAGGGTGCTTGGGAGAAACTTGAAGGGTTATATGGTAAGGCAGATGAGGAAAAGGGATTCCAAATTGAGGATGATCTACTTCTATTGGATCCTAAGAATTTTGACACAATTCAAGACTATATCAACAAAGCCAATGAATTGAGAGCACTACTTAAGGATTGTGGTAATCCCATGAAGGATGATAGATTGATTCATCACATCTTGAAGAGACTACCTTCAGAGTATGCATATTTTGTTTCAAGTTACAACACTCACAGGTTGACCATGGAAAGTGCCTTCACTAAGCCTTCATTTGATGCATTTGTAGAAATTTTCATGTTGGAACAATCCAAGTTGATAGATATGAGAATTCTCAAGTCATCCAAGTCTATGAAATTGGTGGCAAGTAATTAGAACTAGACAAATCAATCCAGCAAAAGTTTTACCAGCAACAAGAAAAAGTAGTGGAAGCAAAAATCACAATTAGAGACACAACAATCTTCCTCCTCACAACAAGGCAATTCTTCTTCCAACAAGAAAGGAAATAACAACAAGAAGGATAAACTATTTTGTGCATATTGCAAGAAACAAAATCATGATGACCATCATTTCAAGACTAAGAGAATAGATGAGTTGGAAAACTTACTTAAGGAGAAAAAAATCAATGTGCCAAAAGCTTCCAAGGATTCAAATCCATGCACTTCATAGGGAAAAGGGCAAGCATTTATGGCAAGTTTAAGTTCTTTAGGAGAATGTATGCTTGACTCAGGTGCCTCACATCATATGGGTTCTTCAAAAGGACACTTTTCTTCATTAAAGCAATACAAGGTACCTCACATCTTTGTAGGGAATGATACACAAGTGGAAGTTGAAGGGAAAGGACATGTTGAGATGGAAAATAGAGAGTTCAAAGATGTTCTCTACATTCCTAACCTTAGCACTAATCTCCTTTCAATTAACTAAATCACTCACTATGAAGGTGGAAATAAAGTTGAGTTCCTTCCTAATTTAGTAATGGTGCAAAATCTTAAGGATGATTCATTGGTTGCAGTGGGTGAAGTCAACCATGACACAAGGCTTTATTCTTTCTCCCACTTTGTGCCTAAGTCTCCTTCACATGCCTTGTTGACACATTCACAATCACAAACTAAATTATGGCATGAGCGGTATGGACATCTTGCCTTCCACTATCTTCATTAAATTAGCTCCAAAATTATGGTCAAAGGTCTACCTACAATCAACTTTTCTACAGGTGAATGTTCAACTTGTTCAATGGATATGCATCTAGAAGACAAGTATGACAAAGGGAAGTCTTGGAGAGCACCAATTATTCTTGAGTTCACACAATTCTAGCAGGTCCTTTTGTAGTGACATCAGTTAGCAAGGGTTGCTATGTTCTTACTTTCGTTGATGACTTTTCATGCTACACATAATTCTACTTTCTTTGATGACAAGAATGAAGTGTTTGATAAGTTTATAGCCTTCAAGAGTCATGTTGAGAAGTGATCAAGTAAATCCATCAAGGTTCTTCATATGGAAAATGAAAGTAGATATGTGAACTCAAGACTTAGAGACTTTTGTGAACTTGAGGGTATTGATCTTCAAAATACTGTAGCATTTAGTGCACAAAAGACAAGACTTGTAGCAATGAGGATTAGAACTCTTAAGTCAATGACAAGTTGCATGATTCAAGCTAAGTCTCTTGATCCATCACTTGAAGTTGAAGCTATAAGAAGTGCCAATCAAATCCTTAATAGGTTTTCTCATAATGTCTTAGATGGAATGACTCCTTTTGAGGCATGGTGTGGAAGAAAACCAGTTGTGAAACACTTTAGAGTTTTTAGTTGTCCAACATGGGCACACATATCTTCAAGGGAATGCAAGGAAGCACCACCATGACCTTGTACTTTCATTGGATATGATGAAAGTGTTAAGGCATATAGACTTATGGATCCTGAGACTCATGAGATATTCATAGAGAGGAATGTTCACTTTGAGGAAAGTTCACCTAGCTTAACCTTTAATCCTCTCCATACTTCATACATTGTGGAAACTGATAGTGACAATAGCGATAGTGATTTAATAGGTTCACTTATGCGGGATCCTTATGACTAACAATGAACAAGTTCAAAACATCAACACATTCCACATGCATACATTGCTATAGTGATAGGTCCATGTAATTTAGTATAGCTGGGTACACCTTATCTTCTATTTTTAGAATTAGGGGATGACTACATAATACATATTTTGTTTGTGGAGTCCTACATAGTAGATCTAGGAGACATCATTGATGGTATACATCTTCTCTTTGGTGAAGATGATCCTTCTTTAGTTGTTGGTATTGGTCTTAAAATAGTTTTGACATATGAGTGTCAACAGACTTAACCACTTTCTACATTGAAGCCAAGTACACTATGTATGCCGAGCAAAAGTATGTGTTGAGTCAGAATTCCTTCAAGTGCCGTGCATTATATAGGTGTCGAGCATTATATAAGTGCTGAGTGATATATAGGTGCAGAGTCATAGTTGATGCTGAGCAAGTCAGAATGCTTCATATGACAAGTGAGCCAAAAATTTACATGTGCTGAGCAAGACATAATGTAATAGGTGCTGAGCAATCCAGGATCAAACATGTGCCAAGCACCAATAGTCAAGTATGTGCCGAGTGACACAAAATCAACATATGAGTTTGTATCCTCACAAAATCAAATGTAAACCATTTTTGGAGCCGACATAGAAGGATTTCAAAGGAAGATAAGGATAATATCAAATCTTTTGCATTTCCTATGCAATCAACATGCAACTAATCAAAAAAATGGAGAAGACATGCAACCAATGAAAAAAATGCAAGGAATGAGTGAGAACTTAAGATTCAATATGGATCATGGATTCATACCTAACCCTAAGACTTCACAATATTTAAAAGGAGGACAAAAACCTTATGAGGTATGTGGAAGAGAATTGTATATGGGGAAATTATAGCAAAATTCAGAGTGAAGTATGAAAGACTTAGAGGAACAAAGACTCAATTACACATCTAGTTGATCATAAAAGTACAAGGGATAAGAACAGAGATCAGATCAAGCAAGGGTCACATCAGAGAGAGCAGATCAAGTGCCTAAATTCAACAATTAAAGATTGCATACTATCAAGTTTATTGCTCTAATACTTTCATGCCATTGTATTAGATGTTAGAAATACTATATTGATAGGTTAGCTTAATAGCTAGGTGACAGAACCTTTGGAGAAGGTGATTGAAAATCCTATTGTATTAGGTGGGTTTAATAGCCTATTGTAAATCCTTTAACAGGGTGACACTTCATGTAAAGTGTTTGTAAATCCTCTAACTAGGTCACTATTAACACAGTGTAAAGTCTTTATCATGGCATGCCTTTCATAGGGCAAATCATTAGAAGTGATCAAACAATTATTGTTGTAGTGATTTTTGTGGGTATCATTCCCACCCCAGTTTTACCTTCTTATTTTTAGAGGATTTCTTGGTTACCAAATCTAGTGTTATGTGTATTATGTGCATGTGTTTTTTTATGTTTACATGTATGCATCTTATTTTTAGTTATCTGATTTAAAGGATTAGAAAAGTTTAAAAGTGGGATACTTTTGATTCACCCCCCCACTCAGAAGTACTCTTCTCATTTTCAACATTCCAACAATTGGTATCAAAACATTGGTTCTCAAAAGGAGAAGCCTAACAACTTAGAGAAAAGGTTTGAAGATGGAAATTTTTAAACTTGGGAAGTTCATAGACAATTAGCTGATTGATGTGCACCTTGCTCTACACAAAGTGGAAGAAGCCAGAGAAGAATTGAGAAAGTCCTTAAAAAGAAGGAAGGAGATAGCCATAGCTGAAAATGACATACACTATAAGGAGATTGATACCACACAAGTATTTTCAAAAGGAGATTCCAAGGAATTTGATGCAAAAATAGCATAACTGATGGAGAAAAATAGAGCGCAAGTTGAAGAAATTAGAATACTCAAGCTTGAACAAGAATCACAAGCCATAATGCTTTGTGAAGTGACTGAACAAAAGAAGAAAGTCATTGAAGATAAGGCAATGATAGAGGATGACAAGAGAAATCTTACCAATAGACTGGAGGAGAAGACAATTGAGTTTGAAAGAATCTCAAACATGTAGCTAGACACCTTAAGCCAGATGATGAATGCTCATCATGAGCTAAACATGAAGGAAATTGAGATTTCCACCTTGAGGATACAAAATGATCAATTGCATAATGAATTGAAAAGAGAAAAGGAGATGCTAGAAAGCTTCAAAAAACCCAATGAGGCTATCAAGTACTTTGAGCAACTACTAAAATCACCAAGGGCTAGTAATAATACTTCAGGACTTGGTTACACTAGCAGTGAGCAAGGAGAATCATCCAAGACTGCAAAAGAAAGGAGTAACAAAGGTAAGAACACTAAACCTACTTGTCATTTCTATGGTAAAATGGGACATACCTCTAATGTATGCAGGAGAAGAAATAGTCATCAGCATGATAAGCCTATCAATGCAAGCTTTTGTCACAAGTGCAAAAAGCAAGGACATCAAAAACATGAATGCAGAATCAAGACCATGAAGACACCAAGATTTGAAGGTCATTGCTACAACTACAAAAAATATGGACATAGAGAATTTGAATGTAGATCAAAGCCTATGTGGATACTTAATCAGCCTACAAGAAGAAACAACCATGGTCATCAACACAACTAGGATTATAACACTAGGTATAGCTATCACTATTGTCAGGAGTATGGACACATTCCTAAAAATTGCATAAGAACACATTTTAGAGGGAATTACAGCAGATGGTTAAGTAAAACTACATGTTTTAGTTGCTTGAAGATTGGACATGATATCAGTAGGAACTACCCAACAAAGTCAAAGGCACCCAAGCTAGAAGTCAACAAAGGAAAAGAGAAGGTCAATGTTGAACAAATAAGAGGGCAAATGAATAAGACTTGGAAAAATAAAATGAGTGCATCATATCAAATGGAGAGATCACTTCACCCAAGAGGTCAAGTGATCACATTTCATCCAACTAAACAAAAATGAGTGTATGGGACTGATATACAAAGTCATATCATACATCAATTCCAAGATAAAGAAGTACTGCAAAGAAGAAATCTGCTGCATGAGCAAATATGCCAAGACAGAATTTAAAGTTTTTTCCAATGCTGTTGAGTAAAGCTCCAATGGATGCCAAGTTTCTAATAGCGATCGAGTTGATAGTTGGAGCTGAGTGAAGTGAAGAACTAGTGGAAGCCAAGTAAATGAAATACAATGGGAGTCGAGTCATGGTGAAACCTTCAAGTGTCGAGTTTATAGTTGTATGCACGAAGCATTTAATGCTAAGTCTTTGACAGGTATAATTTCAATTTTCATTCATTTTCATGCCATTCAAACAAAAAGAAAAGATGAGAAGAGCAAAGAAGCAGTCAAGAAATACCCTAACAACCATTTGCATAGATTTCAATAGCAATTGAGCACAAATTCATCAATTTAAAGGTATTTATCAAGTGCCGAGCTACGCAGAATTAAAGTTTTTAATACATTTAAACCCTAGTTTGGTAAAATGGCTTTTAGCTCAAGAAATCCCAAAGGAAGGGAAGGTCATGAGGTCTAGTTAGTTAGCAATGAGGTAAAGCAACCCAAATTTAGGCCAATCCTTGAAGTTGCTTATAGAAACAACCCAACCAATGCATTGTCCATTATCCCACCAAAAATTGTCATGGTGCAAGACATAAGAAAATGTTATAACTACAAGATAGGTGTAGTAGGTGACCTAGAAATATTCCAAGCCTATGATAAAATATATGAGAAAAAGATTCTGAAGGATGAATTCCAAGTAGTTGAGAAGAAGGGTTTGACCAATGCCCTAGTTTACCCTACAAGATTCAAAACTAAATGGATACAGATTGTTTTGAGTAGAATACACAATGGATGTTTATGGCTGGAGATAGGACCAGTAAATATTACCAAAAGGATAGTGCATAGGGTTACAGGTTTCCTAACCCTAGATTGGCCTAAGACCCTGTGCAGTGATTGCAAAGAGATCATTGAAAGCAATACTAGTGCCAAATGGAATAAAAGGTGTATGACTATTGATACTATTACTAATCCTCTTCTAGACTTTACTGTGAGAGTGATTTCTCATAAATTCTATCAATTTAGTAGACTGAATAGTGTACCATGCATAGCTGTTGATGTAGCATACAAACTGGTGAAGAAAGATCACACATATGATCTGATAGAACTTATGTTGCAATAAATTAATGAAAACCTAGGAGCAATAAGGAGATCAAAAGGTTCTCAATGTAAATTTGGTTCAGTTCTCATGTGTATATTCTTCTATGTCATGGAAGAGTTTCCTTCTATTGGAAAGGTGAATTGGAACCATAATAAAACTAATATTACACAAATCAATGAGTTCATTGATCAAATGGGTGACAATTTTGAGGCACAAATGACAAGTTACTTTGAAGATTTTGAGAAGTCCATGAAGCAAAGAATGAGAATACTAGTTTCATTGGTAGAGAAACATGTCAATGACATATGTTTCTTGGTTGACATTGACAACACCTACATCTAGGTAGCCATACCAAGAGTAAGATGGCTAAGGCCATTTGGATATGAGCTTGATATAGATGAAGCCTTAGTAGCAATCACAACATTTCTTGTAAAAGAAATTGATAAGGCAGCTCCTCACTTTGGAATATATGATGTTGTCAAGTCCAAAGTTAAAACTAAATTGAAAACAACTTCTATTATCAAGAAGAAAGATAAAATAGTAAAGAAGATTTAAAGAAGAAATTTGGAGCAAGCATTGAAGGAGAAGCAAGTGGTGAAGAAGAAGAAGTAGAAGGAGAAAGCAAAGAAGAAGAAGAAGAGAAAGGGTAAGACCCAATAGAGTTGACCCAAGGTTTAGGAGAAGATAAGGAGGAAGGTGCCAAGGAAGCACCTACACCTATCGAGCAAAAGAAAAGAAAGGCTAAAACTCAGCCTACAACTTAGCCCAAGCCTAAGAAGGTCACTAAGTTAGCTCAAGCCAAGCCAACAACAACAACAAGGGCTACTACAAGGGCAACAACACAAAAGGCCAAAGAGGAAGCAAAATAGAAAAAAAAGGCTAGTGGACAACCTGCTGAAGAGCCAAAGAAGAGAAGAAAGTATGTGGCATAGCCAGATACAGATGATGAAGAAAGAACAAAATTAGAGGGTATTAGCCAATTCAGAGTGGTAAGTCAACCTCCTAAGTCTACAATTGACAAACTTTGTAAAAAGATTAGGAGTGAAAATTTAATTGATTTAAAGACTCTTGATTTTAATAAGCTCAGTAGAGAAGAGCAAAATAAAGTAGAGGAATTTGTGTATACCATGATGGAAGAATTCAAAAATACACCTCTAGAGCTTGACAATACCATGCCCAAGGAGCTATATGAGATAGTTGAGAATAAATGGCACTATTGTCTAAAAATGGAAAGAGAGATCAAAGAATCTACCTTAGCCCAAGTAAAGCCTAATATAACAAAGGGTCAAATAATAAAGGCAAACAAGAAACATGGTGGAAAATTTGGATCTAAGTATAGAGCCTTCAACATCCTTCAAAACAAGATTGAGGATGTAGTGAATAAATCCACACAATTGTAGAAAACAATTTATAAAATAATTGATGATAAGGTAGAGGAAACAAATAAGGTAGAAACCAGTGCCAAGGAAAATATGGAGGAAAAGAAAACAAAGGAGAAGAAAGGAGAGGAAGAGAAGAAAGAGATGGAGAAGGAAGCAACAACAAGAGCTGAAGAAGAAAAGAAAAAAGAGGAGGAAGATAAGAAAGATGAGGAGGAATCATCTAAGGGAGAAGACATGGCAATAGTTGAACAAGAAGAGTAGCAAGAAGAAGAATATAGTGTCCAAGACAAACAAATGCCACCTCCTAGTCTACCTCATGTAACTATCACACCTCTAGAGACAATAATTATCAAGGATGTTCCTAACAACTCAGCTCAGAACATCAATCCCCTTATTGTAGAGGATCTCTCCAAGATAATTCATCAATCTACTCTATAGGCATAGTTATGTATAAGCCCTATATTGGTGAGTGTTGATGAACTACATAAAGTAGTAGCAACACCACAAATAGAAAAGGTGAAACCACAAGAACCACTTTTTACCTACATAGCTACTAGGACTAATGTTTTGATGCTTCCACCACCTCCAAAAATAGGAGATACATTGTAGAAGCTGAGTGCAATGGAAGAAAAGTCAGATGAGAAGGAGGATACCTCAAAAGAAAAGGAGTAGGCCACCATTTAGACATTGGTAGAACTACCAAATACTGACACTCCTACAAAGACCCTTCACAAGCTGAGCATTGAAGTTACACCTTTGCAAATTTCAACTCCAGGCTCGAGCTTAACTAGAGTGGCCAGGGTACTTCACTATGGAGACCTTGAATTAGATGAAGAAATTCTAATACCTTCCTATGATTCCAAGACCATAACAATGGCACAAATCAATGAAATGCAAAATGCATTAGACAAAAGGATGAGTCAAGAAATACTCAGGATAGAGTTCAAACACAAGGAAGCACTACATGAGATTAAGGACATCTTTATGGATGCCTTCAGCTTGCAGTTACCAGATGAAGCAAAACCAATAATAGAGAAACTATTAGATATAATTGACTAGGTGACCAATGAAGACTAGGATACTAATGCTAAACTCATGGAATGGTCAAAAATAAAATTTTAGGAGAAAGTAAATGAGAAGATATCAAGTGGTATAGCACTTGAATAGGTATAGTTGGCCAAGAAAATAGACAAGGTCAAAGCTGTACTTGAGAAAATTTTCTCATTATATAAGAAGCTGTGTGATTTTTCCAATTTCATACAAGAAAAAAAAAGAGAATAATGAGCTTGGAAAGAAATTTGAAAATTTCTAGCATGCAATTACCTAAGGATCTAGCTCAAAGTGAGAAGCATTTTGCACAATCACTTCACACTCAAATGGAATTAGCTATACTTATAGTAGAGGAAGCTAATATAAAGGCTAAATTGATGTAGATTCAATCCTTTATCACCCCACATTTGGAAGTCCTCCACAAGGAGAAAGTATATGAAGAAATAGTTCTAAAGAAAGATCCTAATATTTCTACACTTGATGGACTTGTACACCTTGCTACAAAGACTATGATCCAACACAAGTCACTTGACATTGCTTTGGATAATTGGGATGCAACTTTGAAAACAATAATGGAGGTAAATAGTAAAATTTTGGCTAAGTATGGTATTACTCCTTAGAACTCTTTGACATTAGTGCCAAAAATAGGGAGATATATGTTTTAAGGGAGATATAATATTTTGATGAAGATATAACTAAAGGGGGAGAATACAAAAGATAGCAAAAAGAAGGAGATACAAAATTTTGGCAATCATATGGAAGATATATATCATAGGTACAAAATACAGGAATAGGGCAAAAGACAAAGAGTATCAGGCACATAAAATTTTGGTAGCAAAGAATGTCAAGGCACAATCAGCTTAGGGAGAGTAACAAGATATTTTAAATAATTTTTGAAATTTTGTGGATAAGGTACTCATAAGGACAGATGAATAAATGTCTAGTTAAGTGTTTTTGACACCCATGTCAAAGGGGGAGATTGTTGGTCTTAAAATAGTTTTGACATATGATTGTCAACACACTTAACCACTTTCTACATTGAAGCTGAGTACACTATGTATGCCGAGCCACAATATGTGCCAAGTCAGAATTCCTTTAGGTGCTGTGCATTATACAAGTACCGAGCATTATATAAGTGTTGAGTGATATATAGGTCTT
Source organism: Cupressus sempervirens (assembly GCA_028749045.1). Lineage (NCBI taxonomy): Eukaryota > Viridiplantae > Streptophyta > Pinopsida > Cupressales > Cupressaceae > Cupressus > Cupressus sempervirens. Next base: position 659,316,111 of record CM053788.1, read on the forward strand.
AAGTCACAATTGATGTCGAGCAAGTGAGAATGCTTCATATGCCGAGTGAGCTAGAACTTTACATGTGCCAAGCAAGATAGAATGTGATAGGTGCTGAGAAATCTAGGATCAAACATGTGCTGAGCACCAATAGTCTAGTATGTGCCAAGTGACACATAATCAACATATGAGTTTGTACCCTCACAAACTTAGATGTAATCATTTTTGGAGCTGACATAGAAGGATTTAAAAGGAAGATAAGGATAAGATCAAATCTTTTGCATTTCTTATGTGATCAGCACATAGCCAATCAAAAAAATGGAAAAGGCATGCAACCAATGAGAAAAATGGAAGGAATGAGCAGGAACTTAAGATTCAATATGGATCATGGATTCATACCTAACCCTAAGAATTCAAAATCTTTAGAAGGAGGACAAAAACTTCATTAGGTATGTGGAAGAGAACAATAAATGGGGAAATTATAGCAAAATTCAGAGTGAAGTGTGAAAGACTTAGAGGAACAGAGCAACAATTACACATCTAGTTGATCAGAATAGGACAAGGGATAAGAACAAAGATAAAATCAAGCAAGGGTCACATTAGAGAGAGTAGATCAAGTGCTTGAATTTAGAAATTAAAGATTTCATACTGTCAGGTTTATTGCTCTAATACTTTCTTGCCATTGTATTAGATGTTGGAAATCCTATATTGATAGGTTAGCTTAACAACTAGGTGAGAGAAACTTTAGAGAAGGTGATTGAAAATCCTATTGTATTAGGCGGGTTTAATAGCCTATTGTAAATCCTTTAACAAGGTGAAACTTCATGTAAAGTGTTTGTAAACCCTCTAACTAGGTGACTATTGACACATTGTAAAGCCTTTAATAGGGCAGGCCTTTCATATGACAAAACATCAGAAGTGGTCAAACAATTATTGCTGTAGTGATTTTTATGGGTATCATCCCCACCCTAGTTTTACCTTCTTATTCTTGGAGGGTTTTTGGGTTATCAAATCTGGTCTTATGTGTGTTATGTGCATGTGTTTGTTTTATGTTTACATAATATGTTTACATGTATGCATCTTATTTTCAGTTATCTGACTTAAAGGATTAGAAAAGTTTAAAAGTGGGATACTTCTAATTCACCCCCCCTCTTATAAGTACTCTTCTCATTTTGGACATTCAAACAGTTGCAAGGGAACAATTTGACCCTCCTGTCCATTCTCTACATGATCAGTCTTACAAGGTTGATATTATTGTGGATCCTTATGTACAACAGTTGTAGGCAATCTCTTTATCATTTGAGGAGATAGTTGGTTCTTTGGGATATGTTTTACATCCATTTTTGCTAGATCTAAATTGTTTCTTGATAGTAGAGTTTGAAGGGGTGACCATCAATATCAACATAGGGATAATTGAGCAAATTTTAGAGACACCATTCATCTTCAGGATTCTTTCTACACATTGGGGAAGCATCTCATATGGACCTATGACATTGTTTCTTCCTAAAGGGAGGAACATTATTTAGTAGTCATGGATTAGCTTCTACATCCATTTTGGAGCAGCTATCACTGATCAACATTCTAGATTTGGGGGGGAGGGGACTATCTTGTCTCCTTTCTTCTTCTTCTTCTTCTCTCTTATGGGGGACTTTTTCCTCTTATGGGGTTTTTTCATTCTCATACTTCTTTGTTGTATATATATCATGTATGTTGTAATGGGGGGTCTTAATTACTCCATCCATCCATGCATCTTATTTTTTCATCTCTCTTTTTGGGAGATGGTTTTTCCCATGAGGTTTTCCCTCTTTCTCCATTTCCAGAGAGATTTCATTACATTTATAGATGCGTACCTAACATGTCCTAGTAGCTAGGACCCATCATGCATTTTCATTATAGCTTTTGTGAGCTTAAGTGCATTCCCCTTAGTTGCACTTAAGGGGGGGTGCTAGTGTAAATAATAAAAAATTATTACACTTTACTTAAGTTTACTTAGGTTAATGCATTATTTTATTATTTATTAGTTAGACACCTAGGAGCATGCATACTCATATAAGTTGTCTTTTTGACAATACAAGAGTTAGCAACTTTATTGTAGCACATGGTGTCTACAACACATGAGTTTGCATAATCATTCAAGTTGTCATGTAGAAAACACAATTATTCACACTCTAATTAAGAACATGGTGTCTACAACATCTTTTTATGTGACACACCTATGTAAGCTTATCCTCTCATCATTGCACTAACTTCTGTGCTCAATGGAGGACGATCCACTCTTAGTGGACATGTGCTTAGTTGTGAGTCTTATTACTTCACTAACTCCTAGTCAGTCTAGAGGAATTTACAGATAAGCACTCCTGGTGTGTATACACATCAATTCAATTTCATATTGTTATTCTGATCATAATTTATTGGTCCATATTGTGCTAGTACTTGAGCTTCTTGATCTTCAGTAATTTTTCACTAAGGAAAATTCTTACATGGTATCAGAGCTATACCAAATTATTACAACCATATTTCCAACAATATCCCCCTTTTTCATTGATGGAAACATTTGAGAAAATTGGCTAAGTCCCAAAATGATGTCATACATAATAAAAAACAAATAAAAGTAACTAAAGAAAATTTCCTTCAAAACATAACAATTTTATTCATGTTTTGATGGATCATTACATTCCTTATCACTCCTTTACATTGATACATAAGTACATAAGTGTACTCCCCCTTACATATGGAATACATACAATTTTCCTTTATATATTACTCCCCCTTTGACATCAACAGAAAAGGTATCAAAAATTGTATTCTCAAAATTGGGTGACTTGTTGCTAGTCAACTTTTTATCCTAGAAAAATGATCTACATAAATAAGTTTGAGCCTCTTTTCCTCTTTCTTCCAATTTTCCTTTATAGAATCATAAATATTTATTAGTGTGCATAGTGCATAGGATGCCACTTCAAGTGTGCTTAAGTCAGTATATGCAAACTTTTCCTAGGAAGTCTTTGTTGCAAGACATTCCCCCAGCTACCTCTGAATAGTACTCATCTTTGGTGAAATTTTTTCTCTAAGACTAGAGAATCTCTTTTATACCTTCTCCTTGTTATATTCAAAGCCTCTGATTACACTATGGATCTTCTCCACTTCTATTCCAAACTCTTCAATGGTAGTCTTTGAGAGTTGTAATTTTGTAGTGGGTGATTCTAGTTCACTCATCTTACAATTTATGTGACTATCAAAGTTAGTCAGGTACTTGTATGATAATGCACATTGTCCATACAATCTCTTACCTTCATTAATTTTTTTCTAAGTTCCTTAATGGTTCCATCAAGTTCTTTCAAGTGATTTCTCACATTAGTGCATACTGTATCAAACAGTGATGCATCATGCTTCACTTGTGCTTGTGCTGAAGCTACTTCTGCTAAGGTTATGAAATATTCATCAATTCACTGGTCTTTACCTATAAGTCTAGATTAGCTACAATTTTGTTGATTGTCTTCTACATTCTATCCAAGACTTCAATGAGAGTCTTCTCAAAAAAAATTACTGATTTATCCTTTTCAAATAACTTTCTTAGTGAGCTCATTAATCCTTTTTGATCATTATCATCATTAGATGGCACTAATACTACTATTGTAGCTACTATTATGATTGGAGTTACTATAGGAATAGGTGTAACTACTTTTAGTTCTACCTTCTTCTTCTCTTCCTCAACTTTTTTCTTATTTTCTTCCAATCTTTATGCTTCTTCCCTTTTTCTTACCTCTTCTTTCTTTTTACTTGTCTTCTTCTTCTTTCCTTTTCTTCTCCCCCTCTTCCTTTTTCTTCTCATCCTCTATCTTCTTTCTCTTCTCTTCTTCTTCTAGCCTCTTTGCCTCTGCTATCCTCTCTATTTCTTTATTCTTCTCTCTTCTTAATCTTCATCAGTGCTAGAGTATGATGTTATATTACTAATAGTGCCAACAATATTTGCTCCATATCCTACAAAAGGATTCTCCTTTGCATATATAGTTATGTGCATATTGTCCACTTGCATGGATTCAATACCCATAACAATATGTGGTGGTGAGAGTGCCTGTTATTGCTCTTCTACTTCTCCCTCATTATTGGATGGTGTGTGTGCTTCCACATACATTGGGCTATCAGGCTTTGACTGTGTACTCACCTTAGGTACTAAGGTCATAAATTGTACAATTTCCTCCTCTGTCTCCTTCCTAACATCCTCATAATTTCCTCCCATTAGAATAATTTCTCTTCTTTTTTTCCTTAGCAAGGGATCAATACCCTTCATAGTTTTGTTTGAGTCCTCCTTAACGTCAAATTCACACAGTTTATTTGTCATTATGATCCTCAAATTTAGATCTTCTTCTAATACTCTCCTCTTCATGTTTATAAGATTATTATATAGGTCTCTAGGTATCTTATTCTAAATATTCTCAAACTTCTTATTTCTCAAAATCATGTTTCTTACAATGGAATTTTATAATTGCCTTTTATTCATATTGCTATACAGAATATAATACTTGTTTAATAGTACAAAATTGTCATCATTAATTATTTTCATGTTTAGGTTCTCTACCTTTGGTTTCCATGCTCTCTTTCCACCTTCTAATTTTCCTTCTTGTGCATCTTATACTACTGGTCTATCTCCAACTTCATCGTTAAAACTTTCAAATTCATTGATATGCATTGACTTCCTTCTCTTTCCTAGTCCATTATTGGTCTGCTTGACCCTTTTTCTTGATGATGGTGTAGGTTCTTGCTTAACCTTCACCAATCTCTCTGATTTCCTTTGTGCTATAGGTGCTTCCACATCTTGCTAGCTCCTTGGTTGATCACTTCTTGTTCTCATAGGTTGCACCTATACATCTACTGCATATGGTGCAATAGGGGCCTACAGACATGGTTGTGCTATTGTAACACCTTCTGAAAGTCCTGTAACAACAATAGGAGTTGCTGCTAATACTTTAGACTATCCACTTGCTTTCATTTCTAACGCAATGCCTTTGACTTCATTAAATTCCTCTTTGGTAATGCCTAATTCCTTTAGGATGGAATCTATCACCTTTTCCACTTTCTTCTCACTTTCCTTGCTATGTAGTTTTGACTAAACTAATCTCATTTTCTCCTCATAGGTTCCTCATCTAGGGAACTCTTTGTCCTTCTCTAATTAGAGTATGATTTGCACATACCCCTCTATGAGCTCTATGCTCATCTCATATCCCTTAGGTTCTATGAACTTAACCCTTGGTACCACAACTTCCATATAGGTATTATGAGTCTCCACCATGAAGGATATCTCTTCCTTGTACTTTTCTACCATTGAGGGAGGTATTCTAAACCTCTATTTTATTTCTAACTGGAAAATTTTCATCATTCTATTAATGCCATCATCTTTGACACTCTCCAACTTAGATCTGTAGCACTGAGTCACCATTTTCATTGCACACTCATTGCTATCCCAATTTGTCACTCTAGGAAACTTCCTTATAGCATAAAAAAAAAAAAGAGTTAGTAGGGACTCAAATCTAAAAATTGCACTCTTTGATTTCTTCACTTTGGCAATGTTATCCAATAATTGTAGTATGATAATCTCACATAGATTAACTTTTCTCCCTTGAACTGCCATTACATAAGCTGCATTAAAAAATTTAGCTGGTACTAAGTTAACCCTTGATCCATGGTTGAACTTGTACCTTAATATATTGCTTAGTAACTTTTCTCCTTTGTGTTGAATGAAGTCTACCTTCATGTTTCTTCCATCAAATGTTGTGTTCAAGTTTGTCTCAACCATCTTCCTTACATTCTTCTCATTTATAGGATTACATCCCTCATTACTTAATCTTGTGACCTTATGAATTAGGTTACTGTCGATAACTATCTGTGAATCACCTAACCATAACAAATCATTGTGTACCCTACTTAGAATAATTTGGGTCCAATCATGATTATCAAATTCCATATAAAACATATATTTTACTAAATTCAACTCACTCAAGTGTGCATACTCAGATTTTAGGGATAAATCATTGTTACACATGGCTCTTAAATCTTTGTGAATATCTCCATCTCTTATGCTTTCAATCTTATAGTGGATATAGCTTCTAATATCCTCAATATGAAGCACATTCTTCTAATATTTCTGACTGGAAACTTTTCATCATTCTATTAATGCCATCACCTTTGACATTCTCCAACTTAGATTTATAACATTGAGTCACTATTTTCATTGCACACTCATTGCTATATGATTTTTTCACTCCAGGAAACTTCCTTGTAGCATAGAAAAATAAACGAGTTAGTAGGAACTCAAATCTAAAAACTGTGCTCTTTGATTTCTTCACTTTGGCAATGTTATCTAACAATTACAGTCTAATAATGTCACACAAATTAAATTTTCTCCCTTGAACTGCCATTACATAAGCCGCATGTAAAAATTTAGCTACTACTGAGTTAACCCTTGATCCATGGTTGAACTTGTACCCTAATAAATTGCTTAATAACTTTTCTTCTTTGTGTTGAATGGAGTCTACCTTCATGTTTCTTCCATCAAACCTTGTGTTCAAGTTTGTCTCAATCATCTTCCTTACATTTTTCTCATTTACAAGATTACATCCCTCATTACTCAATCTTGCTACCTTATGAATTAGGTCACTATTGATAACTATCTGTGCATCACCCAACCATAACAAATCATTATGTATCCTACTTAGAATAAGTCAAGTCCAATCATGATTATCAAAATCCATATAAAACATATGTTTTACTAAATTCAACTCACTCAAGTGCGCATACTTAGGTTTTAGGGATAAATCATTGTTACACATGGTTCTTAAATCTTTGTGAATATCTTCATCTCCTATGCTTTCAACCTTACATTGGATATAGCTTCTAATATCCTCAACATGAAGCACATTCTTTGGAACTTGGAAAAATGTGCACAATGAGTCATCCAAAAGTGAAAGAAATAGATGTTTCTTAAACACATACCATGGTTTATCACTCAAATCATAGACTGTTTGACTAGCCATTGCAATTCTACTATACTCACTGAAAAAGCTTAGCTTTAGCTCCATAAAATACCTTAAAATTCCATTTTAGGACTTTTGCAACTTTGCATTTCATAAACTTCTCTTTGCACTTCAATTTTCTATCAAATCACTTCAATTTGCTAAAGACACTTCACATGAACAAATGGTACAAAATCTTGTTTGTAATCCTTAAATCATTTCAAATTATACTATGCATTAAATGCATATCTACCACAAATTCAAATACTGTCTTTGTTTATCAATAAGCTTGTTTTCCAAATTCCTACTCATTGGGATCATATCTAGATTTGAGCACTTGACCATAGCTTTCTCTCTATTTCCTTTACCTTCTGTTAACTACACAACCTCCAACTCTCTCTTTTTGACATCAATTTTGATCAACTAATGCACTACCTCTTCTAAAATAGCTTAATTCAGGTACAATGAGTTACAAATAATCCATGACTTCAATGCCTTATCAGGTGCATCAAAATACTATTCCTCTAAAACCATATAAGAGATTTTTGGATCCTTAATTGTCACAAATGCTTGTTTGAATTCATCAACATGTTCCTTAATTTCTTCCTTCTCACTGTTCTTACTGCCATTATCATTCCTTATGTCATTTCTATTATCGTTCCTCTTATTATTAAGATTGCTATTGAGGTTCCTTCTATCCATTCTCAATATCTCATAGTGTGTCCAAAGTTATTACATAATTGACATACAAGTGCATTTCTTCTTTGATTTGTTCCATTCTAACTTTCAAGTGCTTTGCAATTCCTTGCAATGTGTCGAAGATTGTTACACTTGTAACACACAAACTAGTTCTTTTCTCCATTAGATTTCTCTCCATCATTTGATCTACTCTATGATCTCTCTCTCATTACTTGTAGGGTTAGTATTCCTAAACATTCTACAATTTAATTATTGCCATCAAATTTAGGTTTCTTACATTCTATTGCTTTATGTCCATAACCATGACAATTATAACAATAGAAATTAGTAGTGGATTTAAAAGAATTATATGTACAATCTCTTTTCATATGTCCAACTTCATTACATATGAAGCATCTACCTTTGAACTCACGACTTACTTCCTTCTGTGGTTCATCTTGCTTAGGTTTATTAACTTGCTTAGTTTTCTTAGGTTCATCATGTTTCACTAACAAATGATTTAACTCAACTTCCTTTGATACTTTAGTAGATGTGCTTGATTTTACCTTACTTAGATCAAATTCTTTAGGGGATTCAATAACTAGATCTGGGTCCCTTCTAATTTCATCTTTCTTGGCTAATTTATCTCCAATAAGATATCCAACTCCTATCTCGTCATAAGAAGGTCTCTGCTGAAATATCTATTCATCTATTTTCTCACTACTGGAATAAAGTTTCTCTAACTATTGCTTAGCTTGTGTCAATTCTCCTTTCACAATGATATTGTAATTTTCTAATTCTGCATGCTCAATCTTGATAGTGGCTAGTTTAGATGTACTTTGACTTAACTGGGATCTAAGGTCTACATTCACAATTTTTTAGTTCAGGTTATTTCTTGTCACTATTTTTCCTAAAGACTCAATTTAAGTTTAACAATTTTCAATTCATGGTTCAAAATTTCATTTTCTTTTTGAAGATTTCCTACTTCATCATTGTCACTAGTTTATGCAATTGACTTCTTGCTAGATTTTAGATCATCAATCTTGTCTTTTAGTTTACCAATGGAAACTTTTGCATCTTCATATCTATCTTTTAGGTTATCTCTTTCTTCAGTAAGATGGCCAGTTTTCTCAAGAGTTTCTTCAAGGCTTTTCTTCAACTGTTTCATATCTAAAGGGATCTTACTCAAGCTATTAAACTTCTTTTGAGTAACTAGGCTTTGATACCAGTTGTTAGAAATAGATAATATTGAGAGAGGGGATGAATCTTTATTCTACAAACTTTTTCCCACAATTGAATAATGTTAATTACTTTATAACTTGCATATTTTTAGTAAACCAACAATACTAAATAGTAAATATAATCATATACATAGATAACTCATAACACCATTATTTGTTAACTAGGGAAACCCTGGCCAAGGGACTTAGTGGGGATGATACCCACTAGATGATTCACTAAACAATAAGATCCTGTTAAGGATATTGACCCTGTTAGGAATCTATGAAGTACATATAGTGTCTCAAGTTTTTGTTAGAGGACTAGGCCTTGTTAGAAGCCTCAACCCTATTAGGAGTTAGTAGATCAAATACAATGTATGGAAGAAGAGCTCACTTGCCTTACATGCAATTATACAATTCAGTTCTTCACAAGAATAGATATACATACAATACTTTTTGTCTGCTATATTTTGCACTTGCTCTGATCATACATTAGATGTAGTTTGGATATCATCTCATAAAATTTACATCAATTACAAATATCACATAGATCATACATATATCACACCCTTATCTTTGCAAGATAAGATCTTTACTTATACCTTGCATATTCATAATTCACTATTTAGTCGGCCTTTATGCTTTCACACACTTTATGAAATAATTTATAGAATAATATCCACATAGTCGGCTCATCATAAATTAGTAATTATTTTGTCAGCAAAATAATTTCTTAAGTCGTACAATCCAATTCTCTGCTATGCTTTGTTCTGCATTGTTAAATACCTGTACTAGTATTTCAATCATAAATCATGCAATACTATCCTGCGCATTTGTACACATAATCTATAATGCCTACCCCTACTTGGCTTTTTTGATTTGTTTTGATTGGATTCTTTAGGCCTATTTTATGATTAGTGGTGCTGGGTTATCAAAATTGATTATTTGTATTTTATATCTAGTTAATATATGTGTTGAGTTACATTAGTACTAGTTATTTCTATTATTACATGATTGTTTTGATGATGATATATATGTTCATGTAGAGACTTTTAGTTATTTAATGATGTTAGTTAGAGGAATGATTTGTATGCAATTTCTATGGATACTTACCCCATACTTAAATGGGTATGGTGTGCGTGTATGTTTTCTTTATGTTTGACATTTTAGATGTGGTTGAGGAAGGGAGTCGTAGTCACCTGCTAGTCAGGATCTACATGATGTACCAATTCCCACCATTGCCTATTTAGTTTAGAATATATGTGTTTGTACATGTGTGGATTTTATGTAGATTGTAGGTATCGGGTATCGACTTCCCAGAATTACTAGGATGAGCATACCCTATCACAATATTTCAATGGTATAACTAGGGATATAACTCTTGAGTCCAAATCCTAACCTAAACCAATTATCCTATAAAGTAGGACAAATATCAGAGTTACTTTCACCTTTCTGAATTCATCAAGTGACATGAATTTGTGACTTTGTCCCTAGAGTTTGATTATGCTCTTTGTCTTGTAGTTGAGTTGTTGTTTTTGGTTTTGTGGCTCTGTTGTGATTTTCTATTATAATTAAATCAAGTTAAAAGAAAATTTAATGATTTGATTTAATGGAAATTTTATAAAGAAATTTGATATTTAATTAATTGAGAAATTAATTAAATAAAAAACTAAATTTAAGATATTTTACCAAAGTTCTAATTTAGGCATATTTATATTTATTTAATTTAATAATAATAATTTAAGAGTTTTATTTTTTTATAATAAACTCTAAATAATATTATTAGTTGAATTAATAAATATATTATTAAAGCATCTCATGATTTAATAAGACCGAGAAAACATAATTTAATAAGGTTTATTTTAATTAAATTACATAAAGCTTATGGATGAAATTAAAATATAATAAATTAATTAAAGAGAGAAATCTAATAATTTAAATAAAGATATTTTATATTGCAAAAAGTGTGCTTGAAAATGTAAAATGATATTTAAATAATAAAAGATAATTGATCAACGTGTTCCTTCGCTGGATTGCATAATCAAAGCCCTAAATGTAGGGGAGAACTCTTTATCAGTGATCTAGAGTTCATTTCTTTAGGAACTGGGTTTTGAAGAAGGGATTTTCAGAGAGGAAGCATTTAGAAGGAAGGGGTTTTCTTGCGTGCTTCATGGAATCTTGTAGTTAATTTACATAAAAGATTTCCATTTTCCATTCTTTGAATTCTTGTCTTCTTTGTGTCTAGATAAATCTATTTTTAGAGTTTTGAAATGTGGTTGAAAACCTTTGTGTTGAAATCTTCTCTGCCTTGTTCTTAATATGTCTTTGAGTGAAGTCATTTGATTGAAACCCTTGTTGTATATTTTAATTGTTCTTCATTTGATTATTTGTATATGAGAAATAGAGATTTGGAACCCTCGTTCTTTTAAATTTTTAATCAGATGGGTTATGGTTTAAAATCAAATTCTAGAATGTAAAATCAAATGCTTTTTGTAGGTTTCCCTACCAAAGTATTGTTCATAGTTTTATAAAAAAAAAGATTATTAAAAAAATATTTATGGAGGGGGCATTTTATTTTGTTGTTATAAAACAATTTTTTAGAAAAATATAATATTAAATTTGGTGGGCGGGGGCCACCAATCCCCCCACCCATCCCTTACCTATTTGCCCCTTGTGCCAACGACATGGACTATCATGGTAGTCCTACTACGACAATAGCAGGTACTGCCTATGCAAAACCTACTATGGCCATAATAAGGCCTGCTATGATGGCCCTTTTTAGTTAGGCCAATGAGCCTTTAAACACACCAGGGATTTTTATTTATATATTATTATTAAAATTTTTAAATTAGTGAAAATTTTATTATTAATTTTAATATATTTATTAATAATTATTTTTAAATTATTAAATATATTATAATTTATTAAATATTTTAATCAAGTTTGTTTTTAAATTTGAAATTAATGTAATTGATATAAATATTATTTAATCAATTTTTTATTGGATGTTAATTGGGAATTTTAAAATAAATTTATTTTAATATTATTAAATGGACATGGTTATTAGTAAATATCAAGGGTTATTTTCTTAATGACATTGTCGATTATTATTTAAGTATTTAATAATAATTATTTAATTCATTCTATTATCCTCACATAGACGTGATGTTGTGATTTAGTGATAATGAGTTGATTGAATTTAAAAGTGAATATGGGTTCTTTTATTTTGGAAATTTGTAAACTTTATCAAAACAAAATCTTACAACGAAATGTAAACATGAAACCCTACTATTAAACTCAAACTATGTGTTTTCAAAACCAAATTGATTATGAATTACACTATTAGTTGTATGCTTTCTTGTATGTCAGGTTTGGGGTTGACTTAGCTTTGACCAATCAAGATGTTTACAAGAGGCTCAAGAGTTCTATTTTGTGGTGTTATGATGATGTTTTGATCATGATATTTTATACTCAACCATGATAATGTGTCTTGTATGCTCTATGAGGTGTTTTGACCTATTGATTGTTATTTCTTTCCAATGTTCTTGTGTGAAAATAAGGTGAATGTTGTGATCTATCTGATATAACCTTTGAGTCTTTGATCAGTTGTATTTGGATTGCTTCTCAGTCACTTGTATAGGACTAAGGTGTTTGTATGATTTTTTTGGGTGATGTTATGTTGTGACATGGATTTGGTTTATGTGTACTTGATTTTGGGATCAATCTTGTTAGGATGATCATATTGGTGGAATTCGTGATTATGATCAGTGTATTTCAATCAGTTAGTTGTGTTAGGAATTGATGTATGGTATATATTCTTTTATGATATTTTTATTTTACTGAGCTTAGGTTAGGTTATCTGTATGTCATGTTGGGAAGTGGCTTGCAATGGAGGCCAAGGCCCTAAAGAGGCTGATTGGTAACCCATTGTAGGTTATTTAATAAGTGATAACATTTCATTAAAAGGGTTTAAAATGAATTAACAAGATATTAGTACCACAAAAAGTCACTAGGGGGCTAGAGTATTAAAAGACTAGCTGGGTAACCTTAGAGCTAACTTGTTAAAATGCCTTGTCAATATGAAAGGATACTAGTGCTGCATAGAGTCACTAAGGGGTTGGAGGATTAAAAGACTAGCCAGGTAACTTTAGAGTTGGATAATGTGATGAAACTTTCCCACATGCATAGTAGATTCCCTATGTGTTTGTATTGCCTCTAGGATTAGTTGATACATGTGTCTTGGTACCCTTTGAGATAGTTTTCTTTTAGGTGATTCTTTGAAACTAGATGTTGGATTTGACTTTTGAGTTTGTTATCCATTTGGGACTTGATACTATCTCCTCAACGAGGTGGGAGTGGGCCATTTAAGTTCCATGAGGTCAGGTGGTAGTGCTTTTTCTTATAGCATTGACATCTGATCGTTAGATGCCACTATTGGATGTGTTTGTGGAGATGTTCCTTTTTATTTGATCTTGTATGTCTATGATGGATGGTTATACTCTAAGTGTATAGTATTTGATTTGATAGATTATACAATATGATGTAATCTATTTCATGATGTATATTATTTCTGCCTTTCATACCCTATGACCTGTATAATGGATGATTGTGCATTCTATTTATTGCCAAGTGGCATCCTGTAATTGTATCTTATTTAAATGATTTTGTACTTGTAGTTATTATTTAGTGTGGTTGTGTTATATATTGGTTTTAGTATTAATTAAACTTAAATGTGATTCAATGTCATGGGACCCTTAATAATTGTAATCTATTTATGATGGTTGTTATGTATATGAGTTAATGCTTCCACTATGATTTTATCTCTTGTTGTTATTGCTTTCACTATATTATATCTATTGTTGTTAAGTTATTCTCTTTATCTTAAAAAAAATGTTTGACAAACTTAGTGAAACTTTAGGTTAATTTCTCTTGGGTCACCTGGTAGGGCATTACACATCATGAAACTATCATAGAGCTTTCCTCAACTATACATAAGCTAACTCTCAATGAGTTATCCATACACACTACATTTTCTCTCTGTGTTGTTCCAAACTATCTAACACTTAGATAATTTTATATCTCTAAAATCATAAATGAAATACTGAATACATGTTTCCATAAATGACAACTATCAAGACATCTATCTGACCATTTATCTCTAAGAATTAGAGAAATTGGCACAAGAGAGTGCATGAACATCTATGGCCAAACATAGTGAAACCTAAGAGAGTCATTGGTATCTCACCATTCAAGATAATATATGGAGTTGAGGCTAGTCTCCCCATTCCATTGGAGCTATTAGTTTTTAAGTTGCAGTAGGAAATTGAAGATCCGGTCTTCTAGAATTACCTAGAAAAGAGGATTATATATCTTATCAAGCTAGAAAAAGAGCATGAAAAATTGGTTGACCATATCAAAAAATACTAGAAGCATGTGAAGAGCTTCTTTGATAAAAGGGAAAGGCCAAGAAGATTCATGGAGGGTGATCTAGTCTTGCTATGGGATAAGAGATGTGAACCAAAAGGTATGCATCATAAGTTTGAATATCTTTGGAAAGGCCCTTTTAGAACTGTGCAAGTAGATCGAAATAACTCATCATATTGGCCTATCCCACTGGAGAGGTTCAACCATTTTCTTACAATGGACGAGACCTAAAGTTATATCAGTTTCATAATTGAAAGCAAGTGACCCTTGGAATCAGGGGTTAGTCTAGGTAGGTTTTCCTTTATGTTGTGTACCTTAGTTTAATATTTTCCCTAAATTTTTCTATTTTGGATATGAAAAACCATAGATAATAGGTCCCTTCTTAGGCATGTGCATGCCTAAGTCCCTAATCAGAGCTAATTGTTGCCATACTTTCAGTCCATACCTTTGAAGCCCCTAGCTTGATGAATATTCAATATAAAAAGTGTCTAAGTGATGTCTTGGTAGTCCTCAGGTGACTCTCTTCTCATCAAGCACCATAAGATTTCCCCTTTTGCATATTTCTACAATTTCTATTTTTCATTGCCTCTTTACACCTCTATGTAGGATTCTTGCAATTCATGTGCATTATGATTTTAGGTGATCTAGGTTTGGGTGGGTTTCTATTTGAGCATCTTCTAGATGATAAGAAAGTCATTAATTTGGTTCTACAACATCTCACTATCTACAAGAAAGTGTTCCTCCTAGCTTTTGACCTTTCTATTGCTTTTTTTTCGCTGGTGAAATTCATCAAAATGAATTCCTAATATCAGAGAAACAAATGCATATGTAGGTGTATTTTTAGTTTGAATCATGGTGGAATGATTAGTGAAGCATGAAATGAAAGCTATGGAACTCTTAGAGTGAATATGTGAAGTCAAATTCTCATTATGTGCATCAAGGTGAAGTTCCACCTATTCGAGTGCTCCCCCCATTAGAAGCAAAATCCTTCAAATATCTTCCAATACATAAGAAGAAAAAACTTAATGTCGATATGATGTTTTAAAAGATAAAAATCTATAGTTGATGACTCAATTGAAAGCCCAAAGGGAAAAGTAAGTAAGCAATGGAAAATTTTCTAAGTGTTGAATGTTTTAGAAAGACTTAGTTTCCATGTTACTTTTCCAACCAAGAGGGATATCCACAAAGCTTGCCTTTCAGATTTTAAAAAAGGAAAAAGGTTTTTAAGCCATATGTGAGAATATTTTGTGGTGATGCTAGTTTAATGCCTTTGATGGAGTATTTTTCCAAGTTGAGTCTGATACAAAGGAAAAATTGTATTCAAGGGTGTAAGATGGAGAATTTCTATCATGACTTCTCCAAGTTAGTTGAGAAAGTAGAGATGAAGCCTTGTGCAAAAAATAAAGTAGCAAAGTATTTCCTACACTAAAGGAGAAGTCTGCATGTTGCACCCTCAGATAAAGAGAAATCTATGGTAAGCCTAGGCTTGTAAAAAAGTAAGATAATGTCTCTCTCTTGATTCTTAATGAGTTAATAAGTGCATGCTCATGTTTTAGATTCTACAAGGAATGAGCTATCATTTAGAAAGATTAAATATGAAGAGAATCAAAAAAGGAATACTCTCGCTACTCCAGGAGATCAAAGTAAGTTTTATTTGTTTGGATTCTAAAGCCATCATATGGGTAGGATTAATATCATTTAAAGAGTCATTGATCTACTTTATTAAATAGAAATTTGATGTTTATGTCATTAGAAGTGATTTATTTTGTTGATGTGGCACCAACATTCAAATTCCTAAGTCTATATGATTGGATTTTTTCCATAAAGATTTCTTCATTTTGCAACAGTGACATTTTGCAATTTTTTAAAGTGTTTTCTCTTTCTATGTAAAATATATGCTAATGACAATTAGAATAGTTGGGTATGATCATCTAGTTGGATTGGAGAGTTAATTGAAGAATTACGTAGATATGTACCTCAAATTCTTTGATCTAGGTGATCTACAGAGAAGATTTACTGCCCAACCCATTCATCCAAGTACACAAAAGCTAAAGGATAGTAGATTAAATGAAGCTACCAGATTTCCCATGCCTATTTAGGCACTCAAGTTAGTGAAATAATGTATCAAGAGGTATAATCCAGAGATGAAGAGTTGTAGACTACCTTTAGGATTCCAATAAGGGAATAGTATTATGACATAGATTTTTCCTCTTCTGTATCAATGTTTAATGAGAAGAAAACTTAGAGGAGAGGAGATATTAAAAGTACATGGTTCTAGACTCGTCAAGGAAAAAAGAGAAAAATTTTGAGGACTCTCTTTGGCACTAATTTGAAAAAGGAAATTGTAGACATCTTGGCTCTATTACTAAGATTGAAAGGAAAAAAAGATGTCCTAAATTTTGTAGACTACCACTTCTACTTGGTTAAAGATATTTGTGTTGATGGACAAAAAATTGATAGGGATCAAATAATTTGTGATGAGCTTGCTTCATGGCTAGGTTTGCAAAAGATATTCAAGAAATTATTTATGTCTTCCTATTTGATCTATAACTTAGTGACACATCATCTATGACCTATCTTTCCTTGTATCACAATTTTTGATGAGAATACCAAGGTATATTAATTCTATCTACATCTATAATTGGGAAAGATATTTAAGGAGTATGTGAGGGTGAATGATGCCTTCACCATGAGGCTATGCTAGAAATTGCAAGGGTGCCCTGAGTAGAGGTTTTCATCAAAATCTATATCAATAATAAGCTATTTGCATGTTGTTTCATTCATTTTCCATCTTTCTCATACATTAGGAATGGTGCATTTGATGGTTTCTTGAAGAGATTCTTGAAGTACCTAGAGGATAAAGTAATTCTAGTTGAATTTTGTAGACAAATATTAGAAGTTAATACTTTATGCTCTAATGCAAGGAAGATAGTTGGAATACTTTTTCAATTGTGGTAGGACCTTATTCTCGTGCCTCTACGTCTAATACCCAAAATTTAGTGAAGGCCTTTGATATTAGGGTTCTCAATACTTTTCTAATCATAGTTTCATGTCCAATCTTTCCATCAAATCCTCGAATAGCATTAAAAATGTCTTTGATCCTTGCACAATACTAGGCTATAGTCTAACCCTCTTGCATTCTCATTTCATCAAATTTTCCTCTAAGAATTTCAGCTTTGGCTTTGAGAACATTCTTGTCTCCTCCATAGATCACCTGTAGGGCATCCCACATCTTCTTAGAAATATCACATCCTTTTATGTCATCAAACTCTAAGTATCTTAGGGAAGATGCAATCTCTAATATTGCTTGATTGTGTTCTTTCTTGTGTTTTAATTGATCAGCACTTGGGAGTCCAACTAGATCAACATGCTTGGTGGTGATAGTTGACTATGCATAATCTCCAAGACTTCCTAGATGTAGCTTCATCAAATTACCATGTAGGAAAGTTTTCTCTATTTAACTTGGGCAACTCCTTTTTGTACATCTTGATCTGTAGCTTTAAGTACCTTCAAGCTTTCTCTTCACAAGAACTTGGTGCTCTAGTAC
Organism: Cupressus sempervirens; assembly: GCA_028749045.1. Lineage (NCBI taxonomy): Eukaryota > Viridiplantae > Streptophyta > Pinopsida > Cupressales > Cupressaceae > Cupressus > Cupressus sempervirens. The sequence goes on from CM053788.1 coordinate 659,333,966, forward strand.
CAATTGTTTAAATATTTTAGAGTAACTAAGAGGGTGGGTGGGTGAATTAGTTATCCAAGGTCCAAATGTACAAAAAAAACTTTTCAGTACTGCAACTTATCCTTATGTATGCATTGAACATTTAACATCTTAAACATATGCATATTGTTGTCCAATGTCAAAATAACTTTGCAAAAATATAAACATGCAAAACCATAAAATCAATCACACATTTTAAGACAAGGATTTTACATGGAAACCCAATTTGGACAAAATCACCAGTAACATGCTACTAATTTTCACTCTTTTGAAGTGATCTTTATGAGAATCCAACCCTATTAAAGGCTACAAAACACATTGTTAAATGTGACCTAGTTAGTAGATTTCAATCACCCTATTAGGAGTGAGCCTTGTTAGAGGACCTTAGAACATTCCATTAGAATTTCACATTGTTAAAGGATTTACAAATTATTATTAGGTCAACCTTAATCCAAAGTATTTATCTAGACTAATACAATAATTAGAAAGTAGCAGTAGGACTTGATCTGATAATAAAACACAACTCACTTGTAGATTATAGACCTCTATTTTAGCTCTCCATTCTTCTTGGCATTCATACCCTTCATCTCTAATTTCTTGTTCACCCTTCAAGCCTTCAACCTCTCAAGCCTTCTTTCTTCACATATCAATTGTAGATTCTTCTGTTTAACCACCATATGAAGCAACACCCTAGATTCCTTGTCTTTCGTAGGTTCTCACACATAAAAACTATTGCTTTGAGCCTGCTATTTGTATAAATAGAGAGTTTAGGTCTTTTTCTTCTTAACAAAAATTGTCCATTCTAGGGTTAAGTAAGATTCAATGAATCTACCCACTATCCATTTTAATCCCTTCTAGACACTTCTTCTACCATCCTCTTTGAATTTGTCTCAAATAGTTTATCTTGAATTCAATACCACTAGCTCATCATAGAAATATTCCACACCCTTCACACAATTCAAGAAATCAACTTTGTTAGCTCAGATTTGCTAAATCTTTGATTAGACTATTTTTACTATGACTTGACATCCACACTATTCACTCTGCAATAACAATCTTATGATGCTCAACCAACAATGAGTTGCTTGAAATTAACTAGGTCTTCATTTCTTGGTCACTACTATCATGTCCTTGATGCTTGACACATAATATTTTTTTGACACTCCACACATACTAAATTTTTCTTGGCTTGAACTAAGTTTTATTGACTTGCTCTATTTTCTTAGTCAGGCCTAATAGACACTTTTTATGAAAATACTTCTTCTAGGCTTAGCCAAAGTAACCATTCACTTTAGCCTTCAATTATATGAACAATAAATAATATTATCAATGTCTTGCTTGGTCTTAGTGCACCTTTTATACACCAAATAACTCAACCTTTGTCTAGTTTCTATTGTTATCCTTTCTTTTCAAATCCTCTTAATTAATCAAATAAATGATAGCATTTAGACCAAAGTAAGAAATTGTCATAGAAACAAGTAGTGGGTGTGACATTAGTGAAAAAATAATGATTGCTCCATGATAGTTATATCAATCTTTTGCACTTCAACAATCTCATTTCAACATGTTATTGATGAAAACATAGTATGGTAGAAGATAAAGATTGAATTTGTATGGATAGAGGTTTGATGTTCAAGTGAAATATGATTAAGGACATTTTCTACACTATGTCTTGATGATGAGGTCAAGTGTGCGTGACATAAGTTAAAGATGTATAGAAGATATATTTGATTTACAAAGAGTAGTATATAAATAGAGTATATGATAAGTAGTTTCTGATGATTGGATTATATCTCCTAATAGAGATATAATTGTGATGTGAAAAGTCATATAGTGATAGAGGATAGTATAATGCTATTGTCAGTGAGTGCGCAAGGTCTGGAGTCACATGTGTGAGAAGTTGTAAAGACTATGAGCTAACAATGTTGTGTGATTGCAAAATAATTAATTATCTTAATATGGTCATATTATAATTAATTGGAAAATCCTCAAGGCTGACTCAAGGAATTATTTTGAGGACATGCTATAAAGGAAATATATTTTCCTTGTTTAAAAAATGTGTTGGATACAAATTCCTACTAAGGAGTGTGAATAAGTGTAGAGTATTTGGTAAATGAGAGTAAGTGATCCAAGGGATTATTAGATGCAAAGTTGGTGATTTGGTATTAAGATTAGAAGAAGCAAAGAAGTTTGGTTGATAGGATAGAGGAATGGGAAGTACAAGTATAGTTTATTTCTATTATTCCATAAGGAATAATATAGAGACCATTTAGATAATGGGTTCTTTGATCTTGCCCCTAAAGTTGTTTGGAGAGTGGTTCCATCTACTTTCTACAACTTCTAATAGGTTTGGAATTTCCTTATAGGGATTCAAAGTATCATAATAAGGACTGATATGTACTATATGATTTTAATGACTCTGAATAGGGCCCATCCTTTAACAATGAATATTTATATTAGTAAATCATTTTGTGGATACCATTCCCACTGAGATTTTCCCTCTAATCAAGGGTTTACCTAGTTAACACATTTGGTGTTATTGTGTATGAGTATCTTGTCATGGTTGTTGATTATATTTATCATATGGTTAAGGATTTATAAGGTCGATGATTGTGATAATAGTTGGATAACTAATTCACACCCCCTCTTAGTTATATTGGTGGACTTTATATTCTAACAATTGGTACCATAGCATCAGGCAATTGAAGAGAGAGCTTAACAACTTTGGGAGATCAATAGTGAGTCACTTCAAAAAAGATAGTCCCAAGTTTGATGGGGTTAACTATGATAGCTAGGAAGAAAAGATTAAGACTTATCTATTATGTATGGGTCCAGGATATAGTCTTTTGACAAAAAGTAACAAGAAGATTATGGAAGAAAGAAAGCTCAAAGAATGTAGTCAAGAAGAAAGAGATTTGTTTATGTGCAATATGAGAGCTAGAGAAAACTTAATGACAAATCTTTTTGAGAATGAATACAGTTAGGTAGAATCACTAGAAATATCTCATAAGATTTGGCAAGTTTTAGAATCAACTTTTGAATGAGATAAAAATATACAAAGAATAATATTATAGAATTGGATATGCTTGTTTCAAGATGCTAAAATGCTCGAAGATGAATCTATGAGAAACGATGTTGGTAGAATATCTAGATTATTGCAGGAATCAAATTATGTGGTAGATCTAAGGAAGAAGATGAAGTTGTTTAGAAGATTATGAAAACTTTGACACAACTAGTCAAGCAAGTAGCATAGATGATTGAACTACTAATACCCTATATTGAGAAGTTTACTAAGGAGAATTTTCTTGGAAGAATGGAAGAAAAAGAAGCAAGTTTGAGATGTTCTAGAGAATTAACAAGAGTGGAGACAACTTTTAGAGCCTTAAGTGTTGGCCCATACTTATCCAAAAATGTAAGCACACATGGAGAGTATGCCAATAGCAAAAAAACTAGATCTAAAGATGAAAAAAATATTGAAAAAGGTATAGCCTTTCTTGTAAGAAGAAAACCATGTTGGGACTCAAAATTTAAGCCCTAATTTTGAGTACCATCCTAAAAATCAAACCCTATAATTGCTAATTGACACATGTGTATCCAGCTATCCTTTTGAGGCCTATGAGGTGTTTAATTTTTCTAACACCTTTAATTTAGTATACCCACTCATCCCATAAAGATAAATTACCATTTTGAGTCATTCTGTGAAGTTCTGTTTTGAGCAATGTCCAAATCTGCATTTTTTGCCTAAGTGTGAAACAATGAGAGGAGGCCTTGTTTGCAATTGAATATCTTGCACCCAATAATGTTTCACGACCCACTACTTTGGGACTGTTTAGTATCCATATTAAAGAACCTATATTTCATATTTCAAGTGATTTTGATATGTTTTGACTAAGTTTTTAATCCCTCAAAGTTGGTTGTTTATTGTTGTCATGTTAATGTAAATTGTTCATAATTCTAGGAGGCCTTGTTTAACTTGTTATAAATTTGACCCAATTGACCAAAATGAGAAAATAACTTTTGAATTACATTCTAGAGGTTAGAGACTTTCAATGTTTCAATTTTGAACTTATTAGGAATTTGTTTGATCAATTTTTGAACATGATTCCATATGCAATTTGCAAAGTTTTACTGGTGTCATAAAATGCAGATTGGTCGGTACCCATGTTTGGGATGTTATAAGTATGAATCCATGATAGATGAGATCAAATGGATTATAACAATGTGTTCTCCTCTAAAAATAATTTAAGTGTACCAATTTTTAAATCTTGACAAATTAGTCTACACACTTTCCTAGGTCCATTCCATTTGCAAAAAATGGTTTTCTACCAGTGTTTCCAATTTTGCAAATTCAAGTAGCCCACTTTGACCACTCACCAAATTTTCCCCATTATTTGTCATAATCCTAAATCCAAAATTTATGCTCTCCTTGTGATAATGAACCAATGCCCTAGTTTTTGTGCCCCCAAGTGTCAATTTACCTAGTTTTCAAAGCCAAAACAGAACACGATTTATGGTTTTCTAACATGTTTTCCTATAGGCAATTCTGATAGGAAAACTTTGATTGCCAATATCTTTTTACTGAGAATTCATCATGAGATGAGATTTGGTAGTGTGTAAGAATGCAGAACAAAGAATAAGTAGGTTTGATTTCAGAGCATGGTTAGGTGTTTGGACCAGTTTTTAAAGCTAGTCAAAGGACCTCTTAGCACAAAATAGGTAATTGGTAGGAAAGTTTGAAGATTATTTTAAAATAATATGATGATGATTGAATTTTGATCAAATCAGTAACAGATGATTAATTGATGGATTTTATAGTTCAGTTGTTTGAAAATGAATTTTTTTAAGTTGGACCCACTTTTGGGGCACAACTAAATGGTATCAAATTGATAAGGCATACACAAGATATGCATTGAATGATGTGGAAGAAGAACAAAAGAATGTATTCTATGCTACCACAATGAACTAAATAAGAAACAAACTCATAAATCATGGTAAGTCAAGTCAATCAACAGATCATAGAGGTGGGTATTATAATATGTGAAGTCAATGTGTAAATGGGATTTTAATGAGAAAGTCCACAAGCCTCAAAGTAAGATTTGGCTGCTGGCATGGTTTCCTACTATGAAAGGAATACCAATAGTAATTTAACTTATTCATTGGTGTATTCTTTCTAAAACTCCATCCTGGAAAAATGAAACTTTCATAGCCTTTAGTCAAAAGTATTTAGCATATGGTGCCTAAGGATTCATTTAAATTACTTGAAGGACCATTTGTAAGGAGCTCTCATCTCAATGTTTTGATAGTATTGTAAAAACAAATAGATTCTGATAAAAGAGACAAGAAAGATCTTATAAAGCAAGAACAAAAAAGATAGTCCCCTCAACTATAAATTTTTTATGACCCTTTTCTTATTTGTTTATATAAAAAAGGAATATAGATATTCAAAGCCTATTGTGCACCAGATTCAACATCTAGACAAGAATTCTCTTGTTGGAAAAGGTTTTCTCATATTCCAACCCTCCAATAGCAAGATAAATTCTTGCAAGTGGACCTGCTACCACTAAATTCTCTCTTGTTGCCACATTGAAGAGGAGAAATGTATAGTAAAAAAATAAAAAGGTGATTTGTGAAGTGTTATTTTTCCATCCCATATGGAAGAAAATGCCTAGGAGCATTACAAGAGAAGTGCCCTCTACAAGAATCATAGAAACCTTAACATTTGATGGAAAACTCCAAGGAGACCCCATGATGTCATCTCCATTTGAAATGACTCAAAGTCATTCCTTTTGAAATCAAAAGATAAAGTGTTTGATTTCATTTGATGAAGTTATTCTTTTCTCTAGTTTTGGATTTCTCATGGCCAGAAATATTACTGAGAGAGGATGATTAGAACTCTTTTCTTTCCTTTCCTTACCTAGAAAATGAATCAGATTGAGTGGTGTTTCTTGAAATCACAAAAATTGGAGAAGAGGTTTGTATCTAAAAGGCCATGATGTAGAGGGTTCCAAGGTAGTATTAAACTGATTGAAATACTCCTGATCTCAAGCATAATAGGAAACTTTGGAAACATAGTTTGAAGGGGATATGTAAAGGCCCATTCATGTTTTGTAGGTATGATAGAGGAAGAAGAGTTCAACATAGGTCAAAAGTCTATAGAAAAGGTGTCCCACAACATTGAGGAGCTATCTACTATAGGAGTGGAATAAAAAAGCAAAAATAAAATAATGAAGGGAATATAGTTCCCATTGTGCACATTTTTCTCTCCGAGTTCTCATTGATGGCATTTGGCATGGGGTCATGTAGACCCATCTTCTCGAATTTTCTTTCTTCCTTATGTAGATGTGAGTGATGGGAATTTTTTTGAAGAAAGGAATGCTCCACACATTAGGAAGCAGGGTCAGTATAGAGAGACAATAGATTGCAAAGGGGGTTCTCCTATTTTCTTTCATAGTTGGCCATGCTTTTATGGGTGCTAATATGTAGTGTTGGAAGCTCATGTAAGGAAGAATATGTGAGGCACATAAGAAAGAGGCATGGCATGGGAAGGAATAGGGTCATCGTCTCAACTTGCTCATAGATTCTAAAGATTTGGAAGAAGAGATGTTGCATTATGTAGGGGATTGATTTTTTAAGGGAAACTATTTGGGTATTTATCCCACATTCATTGTGTGTGGATCCCCTAACATGTTTATATGCATAGTCACTCAATACATGATTTCTCTTTATGACACAACAACTTTTGTGGGTGACAAGTAAGAAAAGTGCACGGGGCCAGCGACGAAATTGGAGGGCTATCTTAGATAAATTTTGAACAAACATGCAAATCAAGAAAATGACATGAAAATTCAATGAATTGAAGGTTGACATGTGGTGCTAGTAGGGTTGAGGTGGACAGAATGATGAATAGGGTAGTGATGTGGTAGTTTGAAATCAAATGCACCAGATGGTGACATGTAGCAGTTTGGACAAATAGGTAACCAATGAAGTGATGACACATGGTGCTAAGGTGTAGGTTGTTAGGTGACTATGTAGGAATCAACCAATCTAGTGATGACATGTGGTAGAGGGATAGTCAAACATGTATGACCCAGATGGAAAATAGGAGGGAGAAAAGGCAAACATGTATAAAAAATTATTTTTTAATGTTTTCTCCCTTCTGATCATGCAGAATCAATTTTAAATAAAATTTGAATTTATCTTATAGTTGAAACTTTCAGAAATATTTAATATTTGCAACCAAGTGTAATTTCAGAGCTTTGGCAGGAGCATGCTTTTCAAATTAAGATTCTGGGCATTTCTTATAAGTGGATATGGAACTATTTTATATCACCAGAATTGGGAGGGAACAAACTTTCCATTTCTAGAGTTTTTTTTTGCAAAGGAGGCCACTAGTTTGAGTTATGTGGGGATTTGTCTCAGGTACCCAATTTTTAGTTTAATTCAGTTGGGGCAATTCAAATTTAATTTTCAGTGAAATGGTGAACTGAGTGAATGTAAAAGGTAGTAAAAAATAGTTATGGGCTAGTGTTCTCACATCAAAATTAGTTGAACGAAGGTATTATCAACATTTCATGATGCATTTAAGATATTTTAGTAGCAAAAGGGTTTTCACCATTGAGGAAGAGATATTTTAGGTTTGTTACAAAACAATGAAGAAAACCAAGTCATATTTCATGGGTAGAAAGATGAGAGATGCTCTACAAAAACAAAGAATGGAGATTCAAGTGGACACATGTCACTTCAAGATTAGATCCGAGATTCCATTCTTCTTCTATATCTTTCTCTTTCTCATCCATTGCAAGGGTTCCACTTTTGGAGAAATTTCTCACTACTGTGATACCATGTTGGAAATTTTCATTGTGAAACCAGTAGGTTCTAGTTTTGGAGAAATTTCTCACTACTGAGATACTATGTTGGTTCTAATTTGTCTATGAGACCACATTGTTGGATCTAGAGCTATGATTCTACCATTTTCTTTAGAAATTTCCCTTGTAATGAACAATAAGAAATAAGCATACAGATAGTTCTAATCTATTAGGCAATTTTACATTTCATTTTCATGCATCTTATTATATTTGTTTCAAAGAAATGAAAGAAAATGTAGCAGCAAGTTAGTCTTCATTTTGATATCTTGTCTCCCATTTATGCTGTTTGTGATCTTTTGTGTTTTTTAAACAAAGGGTATGAAACTCGGTTGCAATCTATTGGTTGTATATGTTGATTTATTTTTCTTATGACTCAAGGAGTTATGTAAATGCTTGATTCATCATCATAGTATTGTAGATCTCATGAAGGGATAGGTCAAGTATGAGACTCAAAAAGATGAAGATGTCTGATCCACAAGGTGGATAGATAGATTAGGAAGTCCTAATGTATGGGATCTATCAATTATTTTCAATGGTGTATGTTATGGTTTTGTGGGATTTCCCAATAGATAAGAAACTGATCAACTATAGGATTAGAGTGTTATATTGTTCATGTCAGGGTTTGCTAAAATCAACATCATTAATCAAATGTCTTTTCCTTTAATGTTAAAGAGCTGAAATGTGATACCCTCACTTAGCTTAGCAATTTCTTTTGTCATGTAATTGACTATTCAATGTCTGAGATATTTGCATAAGTGTTAGAAGATTTATGGTTTTTATCCACTTTGCCAAGATTAAAGTGTATGTTTTAGCACTGGTACCATATAAGTGAATTTGAGGTACACCCACTTAGGTTTTGTAGAGCTTGAAGTAGAAGAAGGGTCTAGCCTTATAGTTGGCCCAGTGTCTAAAACGGTATGTTAAAGATGGGAAGTAGCTACCCCTAGATGTATCTTGTTCTCATTGGGGTAATTTGATGCTATGTTGTTTCAAAACACCAACAGGATGGTGACTCTACTAGAGAGATGAGATGGAAAATACACCTTGTTAAAAGTAGAAGAATCTCTGTGAAGCAATGAATGGTGGTGGGATAAAGGTCCAAGAAGCAAGAGTAAGGAATATACAAGATTCATAATGTTTCAATGTAATGCAATGACCTACAAAGCCTCCAACACCTAGTATAATTAGCCAAGACCTATGCCCTGATTCAAGGTGAGCGGATGGTCTTAAAATATGAAATATAAGATGAATCAACTAATTTTATCCTTCCCCAAACTAACTTTGGTCATAAACTGAAAAATGCACATTCTAGGCCTAGTAGCCCTATTGATTGGGTTTCCAACAACCTTCAAAAATGCATAACTCTTAAAACTCCCAAAACACTAAGAAAGAAAATTACCTTTTTCGATACCCTTTATTGAGTAATTCAATATATCAAAAGGGCAGGAAGGGTTCCTTTGGAGAATATTCCCTGTTCCAATGTCTGATCAACAATTTAGGCTTGCAAAAAGGTGATTTTTCAAAGAAACTATGTCTTAAACTTGCTCCTAGTCTCTAGGACTCTCAATAATCTCATAAAATGGATTCAATTAGAGGAATCTGCAACCAATTTTAGTGTATAGTCTCTACAAACACAAAAACCCCAAATTATGCCTTCAAACCTTGAAAATCTATGGCTTTGTCAATCTCTACTCTCCCAATTCTTTTTTCAAGATATAAAGGTTGAAACACCTTGCCTTTGATAGGTATAAATGAAATCCAACACAAAAATAGCCCCTCCTTAAGGTCAAACTGCTACTGCTACAACATACCAAGTAAATTCAATGTAAAATCCTTCCAAATAACATGGTGATCACCAAGAACTCATCTCCTTTCCTCACAACTACATGTTACTGAGCTAGTAAGATATGATAAAAATATAATTAGTGTCATTCCATGAGAAATAGGCATACATTCATGGAATGATCATTCCTTTAAGAGTTTTCTCAAAATTGCTTTAGAAAAATTTGAAAATGCTGTTACAATCAGCACCAATGACTGCAAAAACCATTGAGAATCCTTTAAACCAAGTATGAAATGAAGTATAGAAACATATATCAATGTACTTGATTCATCCAAGGTTCAATGGATTTAAAATGACACACAAAGCAAAAAATGAACTCATATAATTGCAAAAATGGAGATATTCCTTCTTAATTCTATGTACAGTCCATACAAACACAACTCCCTATCCATACAAATGAATTATCCACAATATTAAACCTTCCTTATAACTTTCTTAACCACCCTTGGTAAGTATATGAATGATTAAGATCCTAAAACATAAAGAAAACACTTTTCCCTCCTAATTCCAACTAACCATTGTAATTCAAAAATTTGAATTTACAACATTACAAATTTTGGCTTTTAAAAGCATTTAGACTAATCCAACCTTACTAAATGACTTAGATGGTATTATTAAGAATTCTTAAATACTAACCTATCATATTATGATCCCCTTGGCATCCTAATGAGCATTTAGTCTCTTTTTGAGCCTTTAGGACCTAGGATTTACATATTTTGCATTTTTATGCCATGATAGGCTTTAAAACTTCACAATTGATTCCACCATGATATGAGTGGTTTGTCTTCATTCTAGGAGTCCTCTAGTTATCCCTATTTCCATGAAGTGACTCTACAACATACTTCCCACCTTTAAAAATATTCTTGCCCCAAGAATGCAACTTGCCAAAGTGGTGCTACCTTCCATGGTACTATTGTTTTGATGGCTGCATGAAATCTCCTAAAGTCATAGGCCTCTTCCTCTAACCTACATTCAACTTATTGGGATAATAATCAACATGTTTATGTTTATTATTCACCCCTAGACCAATGGAATGTGTATCTACTACAATTGTTGTTTGTGGCCTTGCCTGATTTTTGTGCCATTTCTTCTACCCTCTAGACATTTGCAGCTTCTTCCCCTGACCAATATCTCTATGCCCAATAATTGGACAATAGATAGTACCTACTTTTATGTACTTCTGATCTTCAAATCTTGTTTTCAACATTCCCAAGGTGTTTTGATTTCTAGAACATTCTGCCCTAAGATTTTGATTTTTCCTCCAACCAGTGTCCTTCTTGTCTCTATGCCAACCTTGCAATGGTATCTTATCAAAAAAACACATAATGATGGGTTCCTAGCTTTTGTAAGTGGATGGTTGTAACTTATGCTTCTCTTTTCCTTTATGCACCATGCAAGGTTCTCCTAGAAATTTTTTGAGGTCTTCCTAATATCATATGTCAACAATTCATTGACATGACATCACACCAAACCTAATCTTTATATGGACGAATTAAAAAATTTACAAGAGCCCTTTGACTAACCTTTACATTCAATTCTTGGTTTACCCAAGTGGTACTATAAGGATTAAGATGTTCTACTAATACCAACCCCAACTTAGAAACCATATCAACTAAAACTAGATTACAATGAGCCCTTGAATTAATGACACAAGTACATACTTTACCTTTTACCAAGCATCTAGATCTAAAGATACCTTCTTGTGCTGGTGGTAATGTTGATCCTCCATTCCTCATAAGAAGGCATTCCCTTTCCTTAGGTAGTATTATGGTAGATTCATTTTCTTCCTCCTCCTTTGTTAGGTTCTCTCCTTTCTTTTCCCTTATTTGGATCAATCCATTTAGGACACCAAAATGATTGATGGCCCACTTCATTACAATGGAAACATCTCCTTGTGAAGCCTCCACTTCCTCTTCCTCCAAATCTTCCTCCTCTATAACCTCCTCCTATCTTAGATGTAGACCTTTTGTCTTTGTCTTGATTTCTTGAATTATCAGCTTGATTTCTTCCTTCTCTTACTCACATGGAAGATTCTCCTCTATTGTTTTTCCTCTCACTCTTTCTTTTCAACTTCTCCTCTACCCTAATGGCTAATTAGAAACATTCCCCAAGGGTCCTAGGAATGCTTAATCCAATCTTATCTTGAATGTTGAACTTTAGTCCACTCATATACCTTGCTACTTTTTCATCTTCTTCTTCAACTCCTTCCTTTATGCTTAGGGTATGAAACTTCTCAGTGTAGGAGATGACATCCATGTCTCTCTACTTCAAATTATTCCTTCTCATCTTCATTTGTATATCCAAGTCTGATGGTAAAAACTGACTTCTTACCATTGTCTTCATCCTATCCCAATTTGAAATTTTATTTAGGCCTCTAGCCACTCTCTCATTTTGTAAACTTGTCCACCAAGTAAGGGCTATTCCCCCTAACTTTTCCTTTTCCACATTCACCTTCATGTCCTCTTCTATGTCCTCTAGATCAAAATAGTTTTCAAGTGCCTCTAGCCATCCAAGCACTTCTTCACTCTCCATCTTTCCATGATAGATGGGTAAATCCAATCTTGTCTTCAATCTAGTACCTTGTACTACCTTTTTCAACTTCAAAAATCTTCTTTCATTAGGATCATCTATTGCTTCATGATCCTCTTGCTCTTGTCTTGCATCATGATTCCCTTCTTCATTATTATTCTCTCCAAGTTCTTCTTCATGGATCACTTCCCTTCTAGGTTCATTTCTATCCTTCTCCAAGGCTTCAATCCTTATAGTCAATTGCAATCTTTCTCTTCTTAACTATCTCTCTTCCCTTTCTTTGGATGCTTCTAGTTCCCTCTTCTCTCTTCTTTCCCTTTCCAATTCTTGTATCAACTCTTCCATCTCTCTAGCCATTTATTCCTTAGGAGGCATGTTTAAAACCTAGTTCTTCTCCCTACTCAAGGACCTACTAACTATTTCTATCATACCAATTGATGCAATGGATTGTGATGGGATAAAGGCCCAAGTAGCAAGAGTAAGGAATATACAAGATTCATACTATTTCAATGTAATGCAATGACCTACAAAGCCTCCAACACCTAGTATGATTAGCCAAGACCTGTGACTTCATCCAAGGTGATTGAATGGTCTTAAAATATTAAATATAAGGTGACTCAACTAATTTTATCCTTCCCCAAACTCACTTTTGCCATAAACTAAAAAATGCACATTCTAGGCCTAGTAGCCCTACTGATTAGGTCTCCAACAACCTTCAAAAATGCATAACTCTTAAAAATCCCCAAACACTAAGAAGGAAAATTACCTTTTCAAATACCCTTTATTGAGTTACTTCAACATATCAAAAGGGCAGGTAGGGTTCCTCTGGAGAATATTCCCTATTCCAATGTGTGATCAACAATTTAGGCTTGCAAAAAGGTGATTTTTCAAAGAAAATGTGTCTTAAACTTGCTCCTAGGCTCCAAGACTCTCAAAAATCTCATCAAATGGATTAAATTAAAGGAATCTACAACTTATTTAAGTGTTTAGTCTCTAAAAACACAAAAACCCCAAATTATGCCTTCAAGCCCTCAAAATCTAAGGCTTTGTCAATCTCTGCTCTCCCAACACTTTCTTCAAGATATAAAGGTTGTAACCCCTTTCATTTGATAGGTATAAATGAAATCCAACACAAAAATAGCCCCTTCTTAAGGCCAAACTGCTACTACTATAGCATACTAAGTAAATTGAATGTAAAATCCTTCCAAACAACATGATGATCACCAAGAACTCATCTCCTTTCCTCACAACTACATGTTACTAGGTTAGTAAGATATGATACAAATATAATTAGTGTAATTCCATGAGAACTAGGCATACATTCATGGAATGACCATTCCTTTAAGAGTTTTGTCAAAATTGCTTGAGAACAATCTGAAAATGCTGTTACAATCAGCACCGATGAATGCAAAAGCTAGTGAGAATCCTTTAAACCAAGTACAAAATGAAGTATAGAAACATATATCAATGTAATTGATTCATACAAGGTTCAATGGATTTCAAATGACACACAAAGCAGAGAATGAACTCATAGAATTGCAAAAATGGAGATATTCCCTCTTAATTCTGTGTGCAGTCCGTACAAACACTGCTCTCTGTTCGTACAAATGAATTCTTCATAATATATAACCTTCCTTATAACTTTCCTAACCACCTTGGTTAGTTTAGGAATTATTAAGAGCCTAAAACATAAAGAAATAACTTTTCCCTCCTAATTCCAACTAACCGTTATAATTCAAAAATTTGAATTTACAACATTACAAAATTTGGCTTTTAAAAGAATTTAGACTAATCCAACCTTGCCAAATGACTTAGATGGTCTTATTAAGGATTCCTAAATACTAACCTATCCTATTATAATTCCTTTTATATCCTAATGACCATTTAGTCTCTTTTTGAGCCTTTAGGACCTAAGATTTATATATTTTGCATTTTTATGCCATGATAGGCTTTAAAACTTCCTAGCTGATTCCACCATGATATGAGTGGTTTGTATTCATGCTAGGAGTCCTCTTTTTGTCCCTATTTCCCTAAAGTGCCTCTACACCACTCTGGTGTGAATTGAATATTTTAGTCCTATTTTTCAGTATGGTTTTGCCCATTCAAGTCACCTAGAAAATGGTGACTCTATTGGGGAAGTATTGAATCTAAAAGAGAGATTCAATATGATTCAAAGAAAGGCATGTACAAAGTTTGCTACAAAAATAAGGTCATGAAGTGTTTTCCATCTCTTTGCTAATTATTCATGTCTCCCAATGAAGTTTTATCCATTTGCAGTAGTAACTTTGAGGTTGAGTGTAAATTGTATTGCTAAGAGTGTTCATCTTCAATCAATTTTGCCGGATTTTGTTTTTAAAGTGCCATTGTAAATCAAAGTCAAGAATGAACAAAAGATTTTGTTCTCTTTTTCAAGTTTGTAAATATACAAGAGTGGTTTGATGATTTGCATTTCTCCTACATCTAAAGGTCTGGTTCAAATTTGTGAAGTGACAAATTATGTTTTATTTCTCACAAAGTGTGAGTGGCGACTTTGAATCTCTACACTAGTTGTTTCCTAGTTGATTTCATTGCAATAATTTGATGGCCTTTCAGTTGTATGGGCAGATCCAAAGCTCTCTTGATAAGTTTTAGAGTGTTGTTTGCATCTACAATTATAAGAAATAGAAGTGTTAACATGTAAATCAAAACAATGATTTCTTTATCCCCTTGCAAGGAGGTGGCAACTTGACAAGGTTTTATCAATGGTGTGAAGGATTTTTAGTATGTACCTGTGTCAAATTAGTAGATCAAACTCTTGCATTAGCACTTAAGGTATTTTGATTTTCATGTTTCTTTTCATGGAAGTCAAGTGTTAAAAATTGTTGTCTCTATTTAGTGATTTTCAACACTAGAAGGAAGAGGTAGAAATTTTATTTTTAAGATGGAGTTAGATCTCATATTTGAGATTAGTTTGCCAAGTTTTGAAAGTTTGGACATCATAGTTAACAACATTGCTATGTTGAATAAATGGATCTACAATAAGATTGTCAGCATCATAAGAATTGAAGTAGGAAGTACTCAAGGTCTAAATGCCAAACAATGTTATCTAAGGCTTAAATCAATAATTATCAAGATGCCTTTTCATTCTAGACTAGAGGAATCTTCCCTACCTAAAGTTTTCCTTGATGTTCTAATGCTTGATTCAGTTAATTGGCCATCACCTATAAGAGTACAAGAGTTTTTGCAAGTTGAAAGATTCATTAAAGAGATGGAAAGTGATAATTATAGATTTCATGTTATATCTCCTAATGATAATAATGGGTGTGTTGAAAGTCAAGGTAGCAACTACTTTAATGAATCCATAGAGAAAGATAATTTATCTTCTGAATGTGAAGAGGTGGATTCATTAATGAATCAGATTATTGCAATCAACATAAGGAAGATGGACATGAAAGTAAAAATAAACTTTGTTACAGTGAATATAAAGTTGAGGAATTATATAACATTAGTGGAGGTAGTTCTTGCCATGATAAGAATGAATGTTGTAATGATTCTAATGTTTTAGATTGTTATAGTAATGATTTTTTTTTTGTAATTTCTTCATGTCATCTGGATAATAATCACAACTAGGAGAAGATTTGTGAGGTAGTCTTCTTGAGCCCTGATGAAATTTTAGTTTTGTTGGCTCGTGATTTTGAAAAGCATGTAAGTGTTTCTAAGGATGCTCATAGTTTCCCTCATAACATTTTTCATTCAGTCAAGTCACTTCCCCAAAGTTTGATGTGGAAAGAGATATAGAATTTCAGCAATCTTTGTCAAATTTTAGAGGTGTATATGATAGTACCTCAAATGCCTTTGCACATGACAACTTATTGGATGTTGGGGATATTAGCGAAGGGAAGTTTGATGCTATTTTCAATTCTTCTTATATTGGTTTTTCTGAAATATGTTTTTATGTTTCATGTGATGCAGAGGAAAACAATGAAAGTTATCAATTCAATTATGGATTTTGTTTATGTGATGATGAGTCTTGTAATGATAAGTTTAGAGTTCATTCTAACATTTGGTTAGAAGAAGAAAATTATTGTGATCAACATAGTTTAGATCAGAACTTTATGGATAAGTTTTCATGCTTGGTGACTAATTAGTTGTTTGAGTGTGAAGAGTTTTCAACAAAAGATAAATCTGATTTAATGAGTAACATGACTGCAAGTAGGTAGCTATCCGACTTCACATACTCTTCACATCTAGTTACATAAGGTGAGTTAGAAAATTTTGACACATGCAACTTTTTGAACAAGGTAGAATATGAATCATTTTTGTTTTCACTTGATAGCATGCAATAGTCATATGTAGATGATAGTTTTTAGATTGATTCTAGTTTACATGAGCATTCTGATTCATATTATCATAGTGAGCATGATATAGAAGTTAATGCTGATTTATGTATGCACTATCAAAATGAAAGAAGTTATTTTGTTTTGCCAAGTGATTTTGTTTGAGTTGCTAATTTGATTGGTGAAATTGATAGAAGGGATGTTTTTAGCTTACCTCATGAAAGTGTAGATGAAAATTAGATATATGATAGAGGTAAGAAGTTTTGATAAGTTCAGTGGCCTGGGGCCATTATTTGTACAGTTTAGAAGTAGTTGTTTTTTTCTTTCAATAAAGATGTTCGAGAGAAGTTTTTGCTATCAAGTGTGGTCTACTTCTTCTAGAGATCTAAATCCTTGCCATGCCCACAAGAGATATGCATCCCTAGATAGAGCCACTATCGGGACTCAAAATTTAAGCCTCAATTTTAAGTACCATTCTAAAAATCAAGCCCTATAATCACTTTTTGATGCATGTGTGCTTGGCTGTCCTTTTGAGGCATAGGAGGTGTTTAATGTTTCTAACACCTTGAATTTAGTATATCCACTCATCCCATGAAGATAAATTTCCATTCTAAGTCATTCTGTGAAGTTCTATTTTGAGCAATGTCCAAATCTATATTTTTTACCTGTCAAACAACAAGAGGAGGCCTTGTTTGCAATTGAATATCTTGCACCCAGTAATGTTTCATGACTCACCACTTTGGGAGTGTTTAGTATCCATATCATAGAACCTATGTTTCATATTTTGAGTCATTTTGATATGTTTTGAATAGGTTTTGAATCCCTCAAATTTGGCCATTTACTATTGTCATGCTGATGCAAATTGTTCATAATTCTAGGAGGCCCTGTTTGACTTGTTATAACTTTGACCTAGTTAACCTAAATGAAAAAATTCATTTTTTATTACATTCTAGAGGTCAAAGAATTGCTATATTTCAATTTTGAGCTTATGATGAATCTGTTTGATCAATTTTCAAACACGATTCCATATACAATTTGCAAAGTTTTACTAGTGTCATAAAATATAGATTGGTCGGTACCCCTATTCAAGATGTTATAACTATGAATCTATGATAGGTGAGATCAAATGGATTGTACCATTTTTTCTCCTTTGAAAATAATTTAAGTGTGCCAATTTTCAAATCTTGATGAATTAGTTTGCACACTTTCCCAGGTCTATTCCATTTGCAAAATTTGCTTTTCTGCCAGTGTTTCTAGTCCTACAAATTCAAGTAGTCCACTTTGACTGCTCACCAAAATTTCCCCTTTATTCACCATGAGCCCATGTCAAAAATTTATACTCATGACAATGAACTAATGCCCCAATTTTCCTACCCCCAAGTGTCAGTTTACCTAGTTTTCGAAGCCAAAATAGAACACAATTTATGATTTTCTAACATATTTTCTTGCAGGCAATTCTAAGAGGGAAAATTTGATAGTCAATACCTTTTGAAAAAGAATTTTTCATGAGACGAGATTTGGCAGTGTGTAAGAATGTAGAACAAAGAATCAGGAGGTTTGATTTTAGAGTCTGGTTAGGTGTTTGGATAAGTTTTTAAAGCTAGTCAAAGGACCTCTTGGCATGAAACTAGTAGTTGGTAGGAAAGGTTGAAGATCAATTTTGAATAATGCAATAATGATTGAATTTTGATTAAATTAGTATTAGATGATTAATTGACCAATTTGGTAGTTCAGTTGTTTGAAAATAATTTTTTTTTAGTTGGACCCACTTTGGGGCCCAACTAAATGGTATCAGACTGATAAGGCATACATGAGATATGCATTGAATGATGTGGAAGAAGAATAAAAGAAGGTATTCTATGCTACCATAGTGAACTAAACAAGAAACAAACTCATAAATGATGGTAAGTCAAGTCAATCAACAAATCACAGAGGTGGGTATTATAATATGTCAAGTCAATGTGTAAATGGAATTTTAATGAGAAAGTCTACAAGCCTCAAGTTGAGATTTGGTTGTTGGCATGGTTTCCTACTATGAAAGGAATAACAATAGGAATTTAAATTATTTATTGGTGCATTATTTCTAAAACTTCATCGTAG
The DNA here is from genome assembly GCA_028749045.1 of Cupressus sempervirens. Classification (NCBI taxonomy): domain Eukaryota; kingdom Viridiplantae; phylum Streptophyta; class Pinopsida; order Cupressales; family Cupressaceae; genus Cupressus; species Cupressus sempervirens. Next base: position 659,352,637 of record CM053788.1, read on the forward strand.
AAAAATTAAACTTTCACAACATTCAGTCAAAAGTATTTAGCATATGGTGCCTAATGATTCATTTCAGTTACTTGAAGGACCATTTGTAAGAAGTTCTCATCTCAATGTTTTGATAGCATTGTAACAAAAAAAGATTTTGATAAAAGAGACAAGAATGATCTTATAAAGTAAGAAAAAAAAAGATAGTTCCCTCAACAATAAATTGTTTATGCCCCTTTTCTTATCTATTTATATATAAAAAAGGAATACAAATAATTTAAAGCCTACTGTGCACTAGATTCAACACCCAGACAAGAATTCTCTTGTTGGAAAAGATATTCTCATATTCCAAACCTCCAATAGCAAGATAAATTCTTGTAGGTGGACCTGCTACCACTGAATTCTCTCTTGTTGCCACGTTGAAGAGGAGAAATGTATAGGTAAAAAATAAAAAGATGATCTATGAAGTGTTATTGGTCCATCCCATATGGAAGAAAAGGTCCAAGAGCATTACAAGAGTAGTGCCCTCTACAAGAATCACAAAAACCTCAACATTTGATGGAAAAATCAAAGGAGACCCCATGATGTTATCTCCATTTGAAATGAATCAAAGTCATTCCTTTAGAAATCAAAAGACCAAGTGTTTGATTCCATTCGATGAAGTTATTCTTTTCTTTAGTTTTGGATTTCTCATGGCCAAAAATATTGTTGAAAGAGGATGATTAGAACTCTTTTCTTTCCTTTCCTTAGTCAAAAGACAAATATGATCGAGTTGTGTTCCCTAAAATTACAAAAAATGGACAAGATACTTATATCTATAAGGCCATGATGTAGAGGGTTCCAAGGCAGCATCAAACTCATTGAAATACTCCTAATCTCAAGCTTAGTAGGAAACTTGGGAAACATAGTTTGAAGGGGATATATAAAGGCCCATTCATGTTTTGTAGGTATGATAGAGGAAGAGGAGCTCAATGTAGGTCAAAAGTCTATAGAAAAGGCATCCCATGACATTTAGGAGCTATCCACGATAGGAGTGGAGTAAATAAGTATAAATAAAATAATGAAGGGAATATACTTTCCATTGTGCACATTTTTCTCTCTGAGTTCTCATCGATGGCAGTTGGCATGGGGTCATGTAGACCCATCTTCTCCAATATTCTTTCTTCCTCATGTAGACATGAGTGGTACAAGTTTTTTTGAAGATAGGAATGCTCCACGCATTAGGAAGTAAGGTTAGTATAGAGAGATGACATATTGGAAAGGGTATTCTCCTACATTCTGTCACAATTGGCCATGTTTTTATGGATGCCAATATGTAGTGTTAGAAGCTCATGTAAGGATGAAGATGTGAGGCACATAAGAAAGAGGCATGACATGGAGAGGAACAAGGTCATCATCTCATCTTTCTCATAGATCCTAAAGATTTGGAAGAAGAGATGTTGCATTATGCGGGGGATTCATTTTTAAGGGAAATGGCCTAGGCATTTATCCTGCATTCATTGTGTGCAGATCCCCTAACATGTTTATATGGATAGTTACTCAATACATGACTTGTCCTTAAGACACAATGACTTTTGTGAGCCACAAGTAAGAAAAGTGCATGGGGCCCATGACTAGGCTAGAGGGCTATCTTATATAAATTTTGAACAAACACGTAAATCAAGAAAATGACATGGAAATCAAATGAATTGAAGGTTGACATGTGGCACCAATAGGGTTGAGGTGGACTAAATAATGAATTGGGCACTGATGTGGTAGTCCAAAATCAAATGCACTAGATGGCAACATGTGGTAGATTAGATGGCTGTCACCATGGAACCAATGAAAGATGCAAGGACAATAACCATGTGACATGGTGACCAGTGATGTCAGCAGTGACAAGGCACCCAAGGATGAACTAGATGATGACATGTTTCAATGATTTGGTGCCAGATTAACCAAGTTGGGTGGGTTAGAAATTGACACGTGGTAGAGGCTTAAGACATGACACACATCTCAAGGTGCTAACATGGACTAAAGTGACACATGTTTCAAGGTTACTATGTCACAATGACATGGAAAAGTGCTGACTGGGATGGTGACATAGTGACCGATGATTTGGTGCATTGATATGGCTCGATGACATGGAAGAATAGGTAAGTAATGAAGTGATGACATTTGGAACCCATATGGAAGTTATTAGGTGACTATGTAGGAATCAACCAATCTACTGATGACATGTGGTAGAGGGCTAGTCAAACATGTTTGACTCAGATGGAAAATAGGAGGGAAAAAAGGAAAACATGCATAAAAAAATATTTTTTAATGTTTTCTCCCTTTAGATCATGCAGAATCAATTTTAAATAAAATTTGAATTTATCCTATAGATGAAGCTTTGAAAAATATTTAATATTTTCTACCAAGTGCAATTTCAGAGCCTTAGTAGGAGTATGTTTTTCAAATTAAGATTCTGGGCATTTTCGATAAGAAAATATGACACTATCATATATCACCGAAATTGAGGGAGAATGAACTTTCCATTTTGGGAGTTCATTTTTGGACAAGAGGCTATTGGTTTGAGTGATGTGAGGATTTGTATAAAGTACCCAATTTTTAGTTTAGTTTAGTTGGGGCAATCCAAATTTGATTTTCGATGAAATGGTGAACTAAGTGAATGTAAAAGGTAGTAAAAATTAGTTATGGGTGAGTTTTGTCACATCAAAATTAGTTGAACCAAGGTATTATCAGCATTTCATGATGCATTTCAGATATTTTATCAGCATAAGAGATTTCACCATTGAGGAAGAGATATTTTAGGTTTTCTACAAAATAATGATGAAAACCAAATCAAATTTCATGAGCAGAAAGATAAGAGATGCTCTACAACAACAAAGAATGGAGATTCAAGTGGGCATATATCACTTCAAGATCAAATCCAAGATTCCATTATTCTTCTATATCTTTCTCTTTCTCATCCATTGCAAGGGTCCCAATTTTGGAGAAATTTCTCACTACTATGATACCATGTTGGCAATTTTCACTATGAAACTAGTAGGTTCTAGTTTTGGATAAATTTCTCACTGCTGTGATACCATGTTGGTTCCAGTTTGTCTATGAGACTAAATTGTTGTATCTAGAGCTGTGATTCTACCATTTTCTTCAAAAATTTCCCTTGTAATGAACAACAAGAAATAATCAAAAATTTCCCTTGTAATGAACAACAAGAAATAAACATACATATAGTTCTAATCTGTTAGGCAGTTTTACATTTCATTTTCATGCATCTTATTGCATTTTTTTTCAGAGAAATGAATGAAAATGTAGTAGCAAGTTAGTCTCCATTCTGATATCTTGTCTCCCATTCATGCTGTTTTTGATCTTTTATGTTTTGTAAACAAAGGATATGAAACTCACTTGCAATCTATTGGTTTTATATGTTGATTTATTTTTCTTATGAATCAAGGAGGTATGTAAATTATTGATTCATCATTATAGGATTGTAGATCTCATGAAGGGATAGGTTGAGTATGAGACTCAGAAAGATGCATATGTCTAATTCATAAGGTAAATAGATAGATTGGGAAGTCTTGATGTATGGGATATGTCAACGACTTTTAGGGATGTATGTTAGGGTTTTGTGGGATTGCCCAATAGATAAGGTAATAATCAACTACATGATCAGAGTGGTATGTTGTTCATGTTAGGTTTTGCTGAAATCAACATCATTAATCAAATATCTTTTCCTTTAATGTTGAAGATTAAAATGTGATACCCCTCACTTATGTTAGCAATTTCTTTGGTCATGTTATTAGCTATTCCATGTCTAAGATCTTTGCATAAGTGTTAGAAGATTTAGGGTTTTCATCTGCTTTGTCAAGATTTGAGTGTATGTTAAAGCATTGGTACCATATAAGTGAATCTAAGGTACACTTGCCTAGGTTTTGCAGAGCTTGAAGTAGAAGAAGGGTCTAGCCTTATAGTTGGCCTAGTGTTTGAAAGGGTATGTTGAAGATGGGAAGTAGCTACCTCTAGATGTATGTTGTTCTCATGGGGTAATTTGAGACCATGTTGTTTCAAAACACCAACACACCAAATGGTAAGAAAATATTTAAATGTTAGACTTGTAATAAATTTTTCCATTATGCACCTAACTTCCCTAAAAGAGAGAAAATGTATAAAATAAATTTTAAGCCTAGAAGACCTAGAGATTGTTTTGTTACAAATAAGGAATACTTGGGGGGGGGGGGGGGGGATGAATCAGTATTCTACAAACTTCATTCACCAATTGGATATTATTAATTACTTTGAATCATGCACAAAAAAGTAAATAAGTAATGCTAAATATTAATAATAACCATACATAGAGAGAACTCATAACACCATATTTTGTTAACTAGGGAAACCTCGACCAAGGGAAAACCCTGGTGGGGATGATACCCACTAGATGATGTACCAATATAAATGTTCCTTGTTAGAGGATGGACCCTGTTAGGAGTCTATACAAACATTTAGTACATAGGAGTTTCTATTAGGAGACTTTGAATCCTTGTTAGAAGATTCCAACCTTGTTAGGAGTTGTAGTACAATGGATGCAAGAAGAGCTCACTACCCAAACACGCACTTCCAATTACAAGAAGAGCTCACTGTCCAAACAAGTAATTAATCCTCAAGTATATAGATGTTTTACCTTCTTTCTTGGCTGATTTCTAAGCTTAGCTCATTCTCAGATCACCAAATCAAGTTCTCAAAAAATTTGCATATATCGCTTCACAAAAAGTTCGCATATCACTTTTCATATTGCAATTGCACACTTAATCTCACAAGATATCCTTTGTACAAATACTATTGCTTTTCAAAAATTTCTACTAGGTTGGCTAGGACCACAATATACTTTTCCAAATTAGAGTAAACATCTAGGATGTTAGACCTAATGAGTCAAGTAAATTTTTTGTAAACAAAATAATTCCTTTACCTTTAACTTCGCTGTTCTGTTCACTAATAAAACATGAATATCTCTTCTTCTGTACTATCTATACTGATATCTAAGGTTATAAACATCATTATAAATATGTATACTACTTCAATCTAACCTCTCTCTCTTAAATAACATCATATAAACTAGTTATACCTCAAAATAATACACTGTTGTAAACTAGTTTCATACTTAGACAATTTTTTGAGTACCAAAAGCTAAGTATCTTTATTTTTTAGGTTTTCTACAACATGTACATCATGCATTGCCATAAATGAAAATAATTACATCACTACACAAAGCCAATTGTCAACAATCTCCCCCTTTGGCATTGATGACAATAAAGTAAGGAAAATTGGATAAGTGTCAAAACTTTTTCAAAACTTACAATACTTAACATCTATTACATTACATATACTTCATATTACAAATGCTCCCCCTTTTGATATGATTACTGCATACATAGCTTACTACACAATTTTCTTCTACACTTCTCCTCGTTTGACATTAGTGACAAAGGTCAAAAAGTCAAAAACTATCAAAAATTTCTGTCTTGTTGCCTCAAACTGTTATTATCTTTATACAATCATCAAAATTTTTCTTCAAACTATTCATACCTTTCTCCCATGAATCCTTAGCTACTTCGATAGTAGTGAGCATTACACATTAGGCATATGATCCAATCTCAACTACATTAAGGTTAGAGTATTTGAAATTGGCATAAGTGTCCTTTGCTTTGACACATTCTTCCAAGTGTGTCTCAATAGATGATATTTTTAGAGCAATAGACTCTCTAAATTTTGATAGTCTCCTCAAATTTGCTCCTTTTCAAGTTGCAATTTCCTGATGTCTGTGTGAATACCAACAACTTGTCCTTCAAACTCATTGACTTTGTAAGAAGGTTGCTATATCTGACTAGTTAAAGCTTCCAGCTCACTCATCTTCCCTTGAATCTTACTATCTAAATCATTGGTCAACTTATGAGATAAAATAAATTTGATGTATAGTACCTTGCCAACTTGTTGACATCTTTAGAGTTCCTTGATACAAGTATCAAGACTCAACAAATCATTCTAAATATTCTGACAAATGGTGCTAAAAAAATTAGCATCATGTGAAATTTGAGCCTTAGACTTATCAACATTCAAAAAAATTGTAAACTCATCATCAAATGATTTTACAACTGCTTGAGCTCTTTATTCAGGGTCTGCTTCTATATGTTTGGCTGTGAAGGTGCTATGCAATCTGTTAGTCACCTCCATTAATGCTCTCTGTAAACTTTTGACTTTTCTATTCTTCTCAATCAATTTTGTCAAGGATGAAATCAATTCAGATTGATCATCATCATCTATAAGGTTAGAAAGAGATATAGGAGTGGATGAGTTTGATGCTTTTATCTCATCTTCCTCTTGTTTCTTCTTGACTACCTTCTTTGATTTTCTCTCTTCTTCTTCCTTCTCCTCTCTTTCTTTTCTTACTTTTTCTTTCTTTTCATTTTCTTCTTCTCTCCTCTTTTCTTCTTCTCATCTTCAATCCATTTCAACTTGGCTTCTTCAATCTTCTTCTTTTCTTCTTCTAGCTATCTTTTCTCTTCTTCAATTAGTCTCAACTAATCTTGAATATCTTCGAAATGGGGCTTAGGATGATCAAAACTTATGAAAGAATTATCATCAATGTTAACTATAATACTTGTTTGATCAATTTGCATAGTATCACCACATATTGATACTTCCAAAGTTTTCTTTGTAGTGGTAGGAACTGCCTTTACCTCAATCATAATATTATTGATAGCTATAATAGTTTCACTTCTTATTCTACTCTTATCACCTCCCATTAATAGAATATGCCTCATTTTGTTCCATAGATAGGGTGCTAATTCACCCATTAATTTCTTTATTTCATCTTCATCTTCAATTTGACACAAATTTCTTATCATTGATTTACAAAGTTCCATATCTTCTTCCCAAACTGGTGCCTTCTTTGTTATAAGTCTATTATAGACTTTCTGATTGAGAAAAAATTTAGTCTCTTTAAATTTCAAGTTATTAAGAATCATATATCTCATAGTAGAGATATCAATCTGTTCTTTCTTCATATCACTATACAAATCATAAAACTTATTCGTTTTCCCAAAGTTCCCTTCATTAACAATGGCTATGTTAATCTTCTTGATCTTTGATTTCTAGGGCTGCCTTGTTTTACCCGTTGGCTGCTTGGAAACAATAAATTTCTCTAGTTGTTTTTCTTCTTGTTCCTCCACTTCTTCTTCATCACTGGAGTCTTCAATTGTCAACAATGTCTTCTTTCTTTTTTGTGATCAAGTAACTTGTTTCTTAACTCTTTTTGACTACCTTTTAGATCCACTTGGTCGTTTGGTTGATACAACAACATATGGGATGCTTTATTCTATAGGAGTTTCTAAAATAGATACACCAAATTCTTTGTCAACTGATAGAGGTGCTGCATACATTACACCTTGTTCACTAGTTTATTTTAGTCCAAAGATTGTTTGTCTAACTACTTGTGATTCTTCTTCTAACATACTGGTCTCAAATAGTGCTTTCTTCATTATAGTTGAAATCTTCTAATGAGATGCTTTCTCTAATGATGTTTGGTAAGCTGATAGTTAATTACTCATATGTTCCAAATCTGTATGATGCTTGATCTATATCAGATTTTAACATTAAATCAATATAAGCTACATCATCAATTAACTCATAACCTAAGGGATCAAGAAATGTTTTCTAAGGTTCTACTACTTCAATATATGTTAGGTCTGTATCCACCATAAAACATATATCATTCTTAAATCTATCAATAATTGTAGGGGCAATTTTGAATCTCTATTCCATCTCATTCTAAAATGTCCTCATAATTAGATTTTCTCTATTGGATGTCTTCTACACACATATGTTATCTTGTCCATAGTGCATCTTTCACTTCTCATAATATTAGTAACTGATAGAAATGGAAGTGTTTTAAGTATACGAGAGAAAATATGATTAATCAAATACTGGAATTTGAATACACTATTGTTAGTTCTCTTAATCTTCTTCACCAAATTCTCAAGGAGTTGTTCTCTCAAAATCTCACTTAAATTTACTTGATCCTTCTCAATGAAAAACTTATAGGCTACATAAATAAAACCTGCTGACAACTCATCACTCTTAGAACTTGCACAAATAGAATATGCAATAATTCTACTCCAGAATCTTACATCATGTTGTCTGGTGGTGTTGGCTACCATTTCCTTACCATTGTAAATTGCCTTAGTATAACTTTCAACTTTTTTCTTAACTAGTTTCTCAAGAATAGGTACACTGCCTTATTTGATAAGACTAGTGACTTCATGAATAAGGTCAGCGAAGATGATCATCCAAATCTTTTTATTATGAATTCTGGTTAATATAATTTGAGTCCACTCTTTAGTATCAAGTTTGTGGTAGAAGTAATAACTGACTAAGTCTAAATCCTTTAGATGCTCATATCCATGATTAATAGTCATATCATGATTGAAAATATTTTTCCATATCTTTGTTCATAAACTCACTTCCAATAGTTTCAAATTTACTACACAAGTAGCTTCCTACTTCTTCCAAATAAACTACATTTTTTGGAGTACTTGATAAAGTTGAATTAGGGTTTTCCTCTAGAGTTTTCACATGAACAACCTTTAATTTGGGTCTCTCAACATTCTCAACATTTTGAACTATAAACATATCCATGATTACACCAAATAGAATTTTATCGAAGAATTTTTTTGTAGAAAATGATAAAATACCTTTTTTGAAAATAGGTATTTTCTCAAAATCACTTTTCCAATTCACTTTTGGGTGCTCTAAGCTTCTAAGATGATTGCAATGTGGAAATCATCAAGTTCATACTCTATTTATTCAACTAGAAATTTCATTAATTATGTACTTTGCTAACTCAAAAAAGCTATTTATTTTGCTCTGAAATCAAATATCTACTCAAGATCAATTCTCTTATCTTCAAATGCTATCCGAGGTTCACCATAGCTTCCTTTCATCATGAAAATACTCCACAAAATTTATTATAGAAACATAGGTTTCATCTTCTATCACAGAATTAACTTTCTCTATTATACAAGTAACTTATTTCTTTCGTAACTTGTTTCTATAAACTCCAAATTACAAGCAAGCTTAACTAAAATCCAAACTCATCAAGATATATCTTCTCTCAACCTCACTACTCATAGCTTGATCTCTAAATGAAGTTTATAATTATGGTGTTTGAACAAGCTTAATTCAACTTGGTTGAATCAAACTCAATTACTGACTTCAATTTTCCTACCTCAACATCATCTAACTTTTCCTCTAAAATATCTAATCCTTTTACAAAAACCTCATTAAGTTCTGCTCAAAGTTCACTGACTACATTATTTTGATCTTCATTTCCATTCTTAGTTTCATAGTTACTTTCATGATTCCTTCTATCATTTCTGAAATTTCTTTTGTTATTACTTCTATTTCTAAAATTTCTTCCATGATTCCTTCTATCATTTCCAAAGTTCCTTCTATTATTGCTTCTATCCATTTTGTAGTACTTTGTTGTATGTCTAAAGTTGTTGCATAAAAAACATACTAGGGTTTTACTTCTAGGATTCTATTGATCAATAGGTGCTTGATAGTTTTGGGCCATGTGTTCAAAGTTGTTACACTTGTAACACATGATCTACTTCCTTTCTTCATAAGTTCTACTTTCTCTTGATGTCCTTTCATTAGATCTTCTTCTATTTGTGGGGTTAGTGTCTCTAGACTTTCTACTATTTCTTCTATCATTATCATATTTAGGTTTCCTACAATCAATTTCATTTTGACCAATACCATGACAATTATGATAGTAAAATTTTGTAACATGATTAAATGACTTATTTGTACAATCTCTTTTCATATGACCTATTTCATTACATGAAAAACACTAACCTCTAAATTCATACCTAGTTTTCTTAGGAGATTCCACTTGCTTAGGTTCATCCAATTTCTCAGTTTCTTTCTCTTGTCCATCTTCTTTGGATTTATCAAAAGATTGAATAGATTAAAATCTTATCATTAGATTTATCTTTCTCTTTTAGATCTGATTTACTTTCAAGTTTCTTTGCAGACACGTTAAATAGATAACCAAGACTAGTCTTATCATAGGTAGGTCTTTGTATTGACATTGATTCATCAAGATTTTCTGTACTAGTATAAAGCTTTTCAAGTTGTAGCTTGCACTAAGTTAGTTCACCTTTCACAATAGTGTTGTAATTATGAGGTTCTTCATGATCTTCTTTCAATGTTTCAAATTCAGATGTCTTCTTCTCTAGACTTTCTCTAAGATTTGAATATTCAATCTTTAAATCTGATTCAACTTTGTTAGGATCATTCTTCAAACTCAACTTTAGATTGGTGATCTTTAATTCATGCTTCAATATCTTGTACCCTATTTTCAATTTTGAATATTCATCATTACTAGTTTTAGATTCAATATATTTAGGTTTGGATTTAGATGTTCAATCTTGTCCTTCAATTGTCCAGTGTATACTTTGGAGTCTTCATATCTATCTTTTAGCTTATCTCTTTCTTTAGTAAGGAGATTAATTTGTTCAAGTGCCTCTTCAAGGTTCTTCATCAACTGTTCCATATCCATAGGGATAATACTCAAGTTGTTAAGCCTCTTCTAAGTAACTATGCTCTGATACCAATTGTTAGAAATAAGGAATACTGGGGGGGTGAATCAATATTCTATAAACTTTTTTCACCAACTGGATATTATTAATTACTTTGAACCATGCATAAGAAAGTAAACAAGTAATGCTGAACAATAATAATAACCATGCATAGAGAGAACTCATAACACCATATTTTATTAACTAAGGAAACCCTAGCTAAGGGAAAGCCCTGGTGGGGATGACACCCACTAGATGAGGTACTAATATAAATATTCCTTGTTAGAGGATGGATTCTATTAGGAGTCTATAAAAACATTTAGTACATAGGAGTCATTGTTAGGAGACTTTGAATCCTTGTTAAAAGATTCCAACCCTATTAGGAGTTGTAGTATAGTGGAAGCAAGAAGAGCTCACTGCCCAAACATGCACTTCCAATTACAAAAAGAGCTCATTGCCCAAACAAGTAATTAATCCTCAAGTATATAGATGTTTTACCTTCTTTCTTGGCTGATCTCTAACCTTAGCTCAATCTCAAATCACGTAACTAGGTTCTCATAAACTTCACATATATTGCTTCACAAAAAGTTCACATCACTTTTCATATTACAATTTCACACTTAATCTCACAAGATATCCTTTGTACAAATACCATGGCTTTTCACAAATTGCTGCTAGGTTAGCTAGGACCACAATACTTAAATCCAACTTAGAGTAAGCATCTAGGATGTTAGCCCTAATTGGTCAAGTAATTATTTTATAAACAAAATAATTCCTTTAACTTTAATTTTGCTATTTTGTTCATGATAAAATGCTGATATCTCTTTTTTGTACTAATGTTCAAGGTTATACACATCATCATCAATATGTATACCAATTCCATCTGACCTCTCTCTCTTAGATAACATCATATTAAAAAGTATACATCAAAACAATACACTATTGTAAACCAATTTCATACTTAGACAATTTTCTGAGTACCAAAAGCTAAGTATCTTTATTTTCAAGGTTTTCTACAACATGTACAACATGTGTTGCTATAAACCAATTTCATACTTAGACAAATTTTTGAGTACCAAAAGATAAGTATCTTTATTTCCAAGGTTTTCTACAACATCGATGTCATGTGTTTCCATAAATGAAAATAATTACATCACTACACAAAGCCAATTGTCAATATGTTTGTATGAAAATGAAGATGATGAATATGAGGAAAGAGTACATAGTGAAAGTGATGATGAGATAGGATTTGTAGCCTTAAAAGAATATGAGCTTGATAAAGAAATTAGAGAAAAAAAGGATCTAGTTTCCCAAGTTGAAAAGAAATCTAATTAGATTATAGATAGTGAATGTTCACATCACATGACTAGTGATATGCACAAGTTTGTTAAATTTATAAATCATAATGGAGGTAATGTTAGAGGTGGAAAAAATGTAGCCTAGTACATCATAGGGACATAATCAATTACTCTCAATGAACAAAACAACACTAATGATGTTTACTTTATTGATGGTTTAAGCATAACTTGTTGAGTGTTGGACATTTGGTGGATAAAGGGTATCAGTTGCGATTTATAGAGAAGACTTGTATTATTAAAGATAAGGATGGTAAGATGATTGGAATAGGTATAAGATCTAGAGGTAATGCATTTCAATTGAATCCTACTGAGATAACATTCTTAGTTGCAAAAGTGGATAGAAGTTAGTTATGACATATAAGGTTTTTTCATATAAACTTTGATAACATAGTAAAGGTTAGTAACACATTTGTAGTTAAATATTTTCCTAAGATCATGAAGCCTACTAATGCTATTTGTAAAGAATGTATTATGGCTAAGAATAAGAAGGTATCATTCTCTAGCAATAAGTTTACTACTACAGAGAAGCTGGAGATTGTTCATACAAATTTGAGTGGCCCCACTAGAATGAGAGGATTCTATGGAGAAATGTGTGGACACCTAAAATCTTTTAGAAAATAAAGTATTTTTATTTTCTAAAAAAATCTCTGATGACATCATCATTTATTAATTAATTATTTAATTAATTAATTAATTTATTTTTATATCATTAAATCCCTTTATCTTAATTAAAAATATTTAATTAAGGAATCCCTCCCAAAAATGTTTAAATCTTATTTAAACATTATTTACTTATTTATTAATTATTTAATTAATAAATTGACCAAAAATCTCAAAATAAATAAATAATTTATTTTTTGTCCAAAACTTGGCCAATTTCCTTAAGACCACTAACCTCTTCCAAAACCTTCTAATCCTTCTTTAATTTTGATTAAAGGCTAATCCCATCATTTTCTACCCTTAATCCCAACTCAAAATATTTAACTAAGGTTAAATATCAATCCTCATGTTTATTAAAAATGTTTTAATGAATATTTTCTCAACCCAAATCCTTGAGATAAATAAACTTTATTTATCCTCAAAACCTTATGAAGTTCTAGACTCTTCTAGAAGGACTTTATCCTCTTCCTAAGCCTATCTCTAAACCCCCTTTTTAGCTTAATCCACCCCATCCACCCATACTAACGCTACGAACTCACCCACCCTCATTGAATGCCATCCACTTGCATATCTCTAACATCCCTAATCTAAATCCTAAATCACCTCTAATCCCACCCCTAACCTTGTCACATTCCCTAAGCAAGCTTAAGACTTTCCTAAGCCAAGCAAAGTCAACAATCTCAACTCCCTCCAAAATATCCTAACCACCCAACCATGAATGCTCTTACAAGGCCATAAAGACTCTTACAAGACCATTCATTGCTCTTACAAGACATTTATGAGGATCTTTAAGGCCTTGAGCCTCCTTTGTTGACTCATCCTTGCCCTTTCCTCCATCTACTCACCTTGTGACATGTGTCACTCCCTGATTGGCTGTAAGGAAGCACAATCCATGTGCTCTCCTCCCATGCAATTCTAGCCCTCCTTAACCATTTCCCCATCCTTGCATCTTAGCCCTCAAACCCTCAAGCCCTTAACCTATAAATTGAATCCTCTCCCAAGCCATTTCAATACAACCTTCAAGTTAAAGTTATAATGCTAGTTTGAGAAATAAAAGCCCTTAGCCATACCCTTATAATGCCATTTTGAGAGCAAGTTTCACATCAAATCCATTCACCCAAGCTAAAATCCATCAAGAACACCATTGAAGCTAGTTTGAGAAGCCTTGAGCATATATCCCAAATCCATATCTAAATTAAACTCATCCCCAAATCAAGAGAACAATCTCATTGAGAGAGCCCCTTAATGGCTCACATTCTCATTTGAGTTTTGTTTCCAGTCTCTCTTAAAGTTTATATTAATCTTTGTTAGTTAATGCTTTGTTCCTTTAATAGATTAGTATTACTTGCTAACATATTAGTATATACATTTTGGCATGCTCGGTGGGACCCCACTATGGGTAATTCATTCATCCATTTCACCCTATGTTTTGTTCTTATAAACTAACCATCTAACGTTTGTTGTTGTTTGAGTGGGTTGTAGGGTGTTTTTCTTGTTTTTGTAGGTTAAAAGACGCACTTGGGAGAAAGATATACCCTCTAAAACTCGAAAATAATCAAAAAAATATTTTTTTAAAAAAAATCCGCGCATTTCAGTTTTGTTCACGTAGTGTCGTCTCCGCAGATTGGCGTCTATGCCTGCAAACTATTGTCTACGCCTGATACTCTGTCATCTCTGCAACCAAACTGACGTCTGTATAGTTTGGCATCTCTACTTGGTCTCTTTTTGTCGGTGCTGCCACCAAAACTATCATCTCCGCAATCTTATCTGTCATCTTCGCAGTTCAGCGCCTCTGCTAGATACTCTGTCCTCTTCGTCATCACCTCTAATCTTCTGTCATCTCCGCTGCCGCCAAACTGAATTGTCATCTTTGCAATTCAGCATTTTTGCCTAGTTTCCTATTTTTTGCACTGCCAAACTGAACTTTTGTCTCTACCTCTTTCTTTGTCATCTTCGTAGATTGGCATCTCCGCAGTTCAGTGTCTCCGCAGATTGTCATCTTCGTAGTTCAACATCTTTGCAGTTTGGCGTCTCCACCTGTTATTTTTGCATTTCTATTTTAGCATCTCTGTTCCATAGAGTAGAGGTTTTTCTAAGCATTTTTATGCCTAAAAAAAAGAACCAAAAAAGTTGATTTTATTTTCCTCATAATTAAGCTTCAAATTTTTGAGATTTTTGGGTTACTAATCAAATTTGCTTTTGTAGCTTTGCAAGTTGGAGCATCTATGAAACCACTAATCATGTTTCTTGCAGGTTCTCCTTACATGGTTTAATGCGCTTGAAAAATGAACTTTCATGCTTAAACACATTTTTCTTTGAATGAATGTTGCTCAAACACAATCTTGAATGCCATGGATTAAAATCAAAGTTTTTCTTGGAATGCATGCTTAAAACAAACAAACACAATCTTGAATGAAAAAGGGTCAATCAATCATTACAATACATCACACTTCATCTTTTGGGGCATAAAAAGAATCCACATTTTAGAAATTTTTTAAGTTACAAAAACTAATTAAAGACGCTTTGAGTGAGTTTGTAGTTGGACTCACTTTCTTTAATCACCCATCAATTTAACCATTGGTTGCAATCTCAGCGCCATCTATGGGATGGGTCTATCTAAGAGGGTGTTAAGTGCTCCACGCAAATCAAACTCCACTCACTTGGGTTTTTAATGGTTTTTCTAAGTTAGAAAATTTCTTGAATGCACATTAGTCTCACTAACACTTCATTTGGACATAAAAAAATTGAACAAATCTTGATGTGGAGGACCTCTAGGCGCGCGCTTGAAATCAAATTTCACACATCTTTGTTTTGGGCTTAAAACAAACTCACACTCAATCTTGAATGCCTTAAAGAAAAATCAATCGATACTTGACATGGAGGGCCTTCGGGTGCGCAGGTTTACTTTCTTGTTGACCCTAACTCTTCTTCTTGTTCACATTCTTCCATCGATTTTTCTTTGTGCGTGCATTTCAAAGTTGGAATTGAACATTTGCATCTTAAACATGAGTGCCTGCAAAGTCTAGATCAGCACACATAAGAGTTATTTGGTAAAAAAAAAAATGTGTTTTTTAGCCCAAGATCATCCAAGTCTTCTCTCCCCTTGTCGTCTTTCGAGGCCATCTTGGGTGCATAAGATTAGGATCCAAAATCTTATTTAAGTTTTAGGAGGCCTACTTGGGGATTTCATCACCCCTTGGATGACCTCAACTCCAGCATTCTGGTAGAGTATAAAAATTGGGAGGTGAATCCAAAGACACCTCTCTTGAAATCAAGATTTTGTCACTCAGGCTAAGCCTCAAGGAACTTTATACCTTTGAGAAGTGAAAGAGGAGAAGTGGGTTACTGCTCCTCTCGACTGTGTGACATCTTTTTGGTTTCATCTATAGATTTGGGCCTCATGTACCTTGGGTATATCGAGGACTCCCTAGCTAAACCAACCGTCAGCCTTGCAAACAACCATCTAGGGTGTTAATGTGTTTGAAGTGACTGTTCGAAACATTTGTAAAACATACACACTCCTTGGTGCAAGTATCACATTCTGAGAATCAAAAAATTCTATTTGGTTGTTCTTATCTATTGCTTGATTTTTTCTACTTGTTGAATGAATTTTTTCCAAACTTGGTCAATCTTAGCTTAGGGCATACTTACCATAGTCACTACCTATTTTAGAAGTCGAACGAATTGAAGAAAAACAATCGAGATCTCTCAAAGCCAAGTAGATTCAAGAATTCATGTCAAAACAACCCAAATCCAGATAGAAGTTTCACAAAGCCAAACTCAAGCCCTCTTAGGCATACCAAGAAATTTCAGCCAAGAGAAAGAAAGTAACACCAAGCCCTCGAATTGCCAAACTCCATAAATTAGAAGACAAAGCTGCCGACGAAGCCCTTCAAGAAGCCTAGTTAGATCGCACTATCCAACTTAACCAACATCTAGGAATTAACCCTGCCTATGCATTACCAACTAGGCATGATTTCTATGATTAGAACCCCTTGTTTCTCTACATCTTCTTGCATAAGCTCCACTTTAGAGTCATCCTTGTAGGTTAGCTAGCCATCTTTAGTCCTCCTCTTAAGCATTTTAGCTCATCCATCTCATTTAGAACCAAACCATCTAGCCAGTAATCCAAAAACTTCACATCCAAGCCTTCAAAATTGTTGTCACCTTGCCAAAAGTTTGCCATTCCTAACATCTTCCAAATCCACCAATCTCACCAAGGTTATCCCTTTGAAAGAGCTTTGTCTAGGGTAATCTAGCTTTGTCACTTGTTATCCCTCATCACCTTGAGCTAAAGGTTGGGATCCACAAGTGGTCAATCTCGTGTTCTTCCTAAAGGATCATCAGTCTATCCTTAAGTTGAAACAATCACCACCAAGCTTGCACATAGGAAAGTGGACCTTTCATGCTTTGGCAACATATCTTTGAAGTTAGAATCCCGAACCCAATCCTCCTTAGGTTTTTTCATATAGCTTTGCCTCAACCTAGGAAATCATTTGCATAGAAAAGTGATCAGGTTGGCAGTAAAAAAATACAAAAATAATAAAATTATTTTAGGTCATTTCTGGGACAATCTTCTTCGGGGACATCCAATCTTGATTTGATGTCCCAATTTTGGTTCTAGAGTTTTTGACCAGCTTTCCAACGAAGTAAGCGGTTTACAAATCAGAGCTAGGACTAGAAAGTTATGCATTGTCCAAGTAGACCTAAATTTTTATATAGTTTTTTTGATAATTTTGATTGTTTGAATAAGTTTAATTGTATTAAACATTTAATCACTCTTCATTTTCATTTTCTAATGGGATTTTAGTGACCCTTGAGATCCTCCATCTTTGTATAAACTCATATTTCGAACAGAATGGGGTGGAGTTTTTGGTTGGCAATCTTGTTGTTTATTATTATTATTTCAATACCGCAGGTTTCACACCAGGTATTATAATCTGAAGATTTAATTCAGATCAGTGGTATCAGAGTGGGAACGCTCCTTTTATGCCAATTAACACAAGGACATCCTACCAAAGATTAGGATTGCAGACACAGGATTTTTCAATATATCCACCTTTGAGACGTACACGACCGAAGATGTCAGACGATACAATGAAGCTGTTGGAAGAGGCTTTGAATAAGAAACAAGAGGAGATGATGAGTCAATTCACACTCATGCTCCAGAACCAACAATCCTCTGGATCAGAAACACCATTTCGTGGAACTACTCCTTTCAAAGTACAGGTAAATTTTGACATCCCAAATTTTGAAGGAAAAATTGATGCTGAAGCTGTCGACAATTGGTTATCGAAATTAGAAAGGTATTTTTCTATAAACAACTTCTCAGATACAGAAAAAATTACATTTTCTCTCTTGAAAGCTGAAACCCATGTGAAATTGGCCTGGGAAACTAATTTAGCAAATAAACAACGAGAATTTTCTGGTGAAATATATGTTGATGAGAAACCCACATGGGGAGAATTCATAGAATACATAAAAGAAGCATATCTTCCCGAGGATGAGTATGAACAGAAATACATAGAATGGCAATTACTTCGACAGAAGAGGGACCAATCTGTACAAGACTACACCAATACATTTCATGCACTTTCAGCAAGGCTTGGTATTAAGGATTCAGAGAAGCATCGAATTCTGAAATATCGTAGTGGACTTCATAGGTATATTCAAATAGAGATGGAATTTTTGAATATTGAAACATTGGCAACTGCTTATAAATATGCTACAAAAATTGAGGAGAAATTGAAGAATAAAGGAAAGAAGGATTACTTTGCAAATAATAAGCCAAAGATTGAAGGTGACAATAAATCTGGGGGAAAATATGTGACTAAGGAACCTCACTCAAACTCTTCTAAGAACACATGGTGGGCTGCAAAAAAGACACAGAATAATGCAGGCATGTGGTGTGAGATGCATAAATCTCCAACCCATAATACAAAGGATTGTCAAAATATTAAAAATCTTATTACAGAAATAAGAAGAGAGCAAGCTGAACCTGAAGCTGAAGCATCACCAACAGATAATTCTAAACAAAAGAATAATGAATCCATCATAGAAGTAGACCCATATGCCATAGTTGGAACTGCTAAAGTAATGCATCTTGAAGATGAAGAGAGACTTTTTCATTCACAGATGTGGGTTGATGGAAAACCTCTGCATTTTATTGTTGATAGTGGGAGCCAAAAGAATTTGATATCCAGGGAGACAGTCAAACGAATGAATTTGAAAGTGACCAGACACCCACAACCATACTCTATGGGGTGGGTAAATGAAGGACAAGATATTCAAATAACTCAACAATGTCATCTGTCATATTCAATCAAGCCTTTCAAGGATGAAGTGATATGTGATGTAGCACCACTGGATGTATGTGACATATTATTGGGGCAGCCTTACATGTATCAAAGGCACGGAATATATGAATCTAGGCCACGAAGTCTTACAATCAAGCTTGGCGAGAAGAGGTATCGAATACCAGAGGTATGTCCAAAACAAACTGCTTCTTTAGTTAGTGCTAAACAATGCAAACGTTTGATTGCTCAAAATGGGGCTTTTGTTCTTCTCATGGTTCATTCTAAAAAAACAAAGTCAGTGGTCCTTAATACACATGCTAAGGTAACCATAACAGAAAACCAAAAGAATCAGATGGATAAGATGTTGAAAGAATATCATAGTGTATTTAAATCACCAGTGGGAGCCCCAACACACTGTCAAGTCAAGCACTCTATTGATTTAATCCCAGGCACACCACTACCACATGAGCCAATATATAGGAGATCAGTTCTAGAAAATGATGAGATCAAGAGACAGATTCAAGAGTTAATTCAAAAAGGACACATTCGTCCAAGTGCTTCACCTTGTGGTAGTCCAATTGTCCTTGCTAGAAAGAAAGATGGAACTTGGAGACTTTGTATTGATTATAGGGCATTGAATAAAATCACTGTGAAAAATAGATATCCAATCCCTCGAATTGATGATCTATTGGACCAACTTAGGGGGGCTAAATTTTTTACAAAAATTGATTTGAAATCTGGATATCACCAAGTCCCAATTGATCCAACAGATATATGGAAGACTGCATTCAAATCTAAGGAAGGTTTGTTCGAATGGTTGGTTATGCCTTTTGGTCTAACAAATGCCCCAACCAAATTTATGAGGTTGATGAATGATGTGCTTAGAACATTTATTGATTCCTTTGTAGTAGTTTATTTGGATGACATAGTTATTTTCAGCAAGACTTGGTCTGAGCATCTGCAGCATGTTGAACAAGTCCTTTCAACTCTGCAACAACAAAAACTTTATGCCAACATGGAGAAGTGCTCTTTTGGTGTACAGAGTATTCAATACTTAGGATATATAATTGATACTGAGGGTGTTCATGTGGACCCAGTAAAAATTCAGATAATCTGAGATTGGCCATCTCCTAAAAATTTAACAGAACTTCACAGCTTCTTGGGCTTAGCAAACTTCTATCGTAGATTTGTGTTTAATTTCTCACATATATCATGGTCTCTCAATCAATCATTAAGGGGTGGAGTACAAGCAAAATTTTAGTGGACAGAGGAAAAACAACAAGCATTTGAGGAGTTAAAGAAAAGATTATGTTCAGCACCAGTATTGGCCCTTCCAGATCTACAACAATCATTTGAGATAGAAACTGATGCGTCTGATTATGCTCTCGGTGCAGTGCTCATGCAACATGGGCATCCTATTTCCTATCACAGTGAAACTCTTTCTGATACAATACATAGGTACCCCACTTATGACAAGGAGTTGTATGCTGTTGTTCAGGCTTGCAAACAATGGAAACACTACATACTAGGAAAGGAGACAATTATACATACAGACCATAAACCTCTTCAATTCTTGTAGACACAAGGGAAGTTGCAGAATGACAGGCATCAAAGATGGTCAGCTTATCTACAACAATTTCACCTCAACATCCGTCATAAAAAAGGAAGCAGTAACAAAGTGGCAGATTGCTTGAGTAGGCCTCCAATTGCAGGTTTGACAATGGTGTTGGATTTGTGTGGTCATCAATCATCCACGTGGGAACAACTCTATGGTGTTGACCCTAATTTTTCTAATACTTATAATAGTTTGGTCGAAGGAAAGCATATTCATGATTTTTACTTGCAGGATGGGTTGCTTTTCCATGTTGGTCATATATGTGTACCCACTGAGGAACGAAAGAAAATGATCTGGGAAGCCCACTATAGTCATGTTGTAGGACATTTTGGAATTAGTAAGACTACTTCTATCCTTCAGAAACATTTCTATTGGCCAAAAATGAAGCAGGACATCATTTCATATATACAAGCTTGTGCAGCCTGTGCAATTGCAAAGCCAACAAACCGTAAGTTGGGTCTATACTTACCATTACCTATCCTCGATAAACCATGGCAATCTGTTTCAATGGATTTTATGTCAGGGCTTCCAACCACCAGGCAGGGACATGATTGTGTATATGTTGTGGTAGACAGGTTTTCTAAAATGGCTATTATGGTGGCATGTAGAAAGATGATTACTGCACAAGAGACTGCGAAGTTATTTTTTGAACATGTTTGGGTTCATTTTGGGCTACCCAAAAGCATTATTTCTGATAGGGATAGCAGATTCATCAGCAAATTTTGGTCCACACTATGGGATAAAATGGACACAAAGTTGACAAAGTCTACAGCATTCCACCCCCAAATAGATGGGCAGACAGAAGTAGTGAATCGAATGATCATTCATATCTTACGGATGTATCATTCAAAACATCCTTGCACATGGGATGAAATCTTACCCTACGTGCAACACAGCTACAACCGTGCACTACATAGTACTACAGGGCATAGTCCATTTGAGGTTTGTCTTGGATATCAGCCATTGGCACCAATGGATGTTGCACTACCAGTTCTACAGTCTGAAAGCCTACTGAATAGTGACAAGTAGGTAGATAGAGCAGAAAAATTCATTAACAACATTAGGCACCTACAGCAACAAGTTTATGAGATATTGGAGCAGAGTAATCATAAGTATAAAGAGAGGCACGATAAACATCGCACTCCTCATCAGTTTTAGATTGGTGACAAGGTATGGTTACATCTTCAGAAAGAGCGCCTTCATGGACCAAACAAGAAACTTTGTCCTCTTCATTATGGCCCATATACTATTATCAAGCAAGTTGGTGAGAATGCTTTTGAACTTAATTTACCATCATTTTTGGGACTGCACCCAGTTTTCAATGTGGAATTGTTGAGACCCTATTTTGCTCCTTTGTTGGACATTTCCCAAGCTACTGAACATATTCAAGTCACAGACTTATCTGCTACTGTTCCAGCCCAGTGTGACCATATTACTGAAGTCATTTTAAAGACTGCGAAATCAAGATATTCCTCTATATCGGGTGGTTCGAGCTGGTCAGCATCCTCATCAAGGCAAGTGGTTGACGAAGGAGCAAATTGAAGCACAATTTCCTCACTTGTTGCAGCAGATTAATGCAATGGGGCCCATTGCCTCTCAAGGGGGGAGGAATGATCAGGTTGGCAGTAAAAAAATACAAAAATAATAAAATTCTTCGGTATTTTTCTATGTCTCAGTAAATTGCATTTTTGAAGGCCTTCGGAGCATTTCTGGGACGTCCGAATTTTGGTTCTAGAGTTTTTGACCAGCTTTCCAACGAAGTAAGCGGTTTACAAATCGGAGCTAGGACTAGAAAGTTATGCATTGTCCAAGTAGACCTAAATTTTTATATAGTTTTTTGATAATTTTGATTGTTTGAATAAGTTTAATTGTATTAAACATTTAATGACTCTTCATTTTTGTTTTCTAAGGGGATTTTAGTGACCCTTGAGATCCTCCATCTTTGTATAAACTCATATTTCGAACAGAATGGGGTGGAGTTTTTGGTTGGCAATCTTGTTGTTTATTATTATTATTTCAATACCGCAGGTTTCACACCAGGTATTATAATCTGAAGATTTAATTTAGATCAAAAAGCCTTCCCCTTTTACATCCATCAACATTGTTGCATCTCATCCCTAGGAAACATTCTGCATTTTCATGCCACCCGTCACTCACTTAGGCAAGAAGAAGAAGGAAACAATGGAGCCCTATCATTTGGATCAAATGGCTTCGCTCTCCTTGAGCAATCAACCATCCTTCAGCCCAGAGAACACTATACCATCACCTACTTACATTGAAGCTTTCATGAACCAACCAAGAAATGTAGTATTAGTGAATGCTATTATAGACAAGAACAAAGAAAAAATCATGGATAACTTTCGAAGGGACAACATTGGAGTCTTTGACTTTGGAAGACCTCCTCCCTTATCAGAACCATCTCACCCATTTTTTGGGAAACTAGCACTCCCGATAGGCTCTTATCCTCAAATTATCCTCAATATGAGCCAAAAGAAGAGCCTCAAACTAGTCCTTATGATCCAATAGATCCAAACATACTAGCCTCCACTCAAGTTGAAATCTCCATTTAGCAAGCTAATCCAGCCACCACCACTCCACCATTGGTCCATACCACTCCATCCCAAACCCCCTTCACCCAAAACACCTCATCATTCACTCCCTTCACTATTGCTACTACTACTCCTCAACCCAGCCTTCCAAATCCACCCATCTCCCAAATTAGTGCTAGCATCTTTGGCCAACCTCAGCAATACACAATAGGGATGCCGCCCATGGGGCCAAGTAATCAACCTTTATCACCCCCAGCCTGTTTACCTCAGCTCAGAAAACCATTCCATCATTTCCATTAGGTCCTTGGAGCTCAATGTCATCAGCCACAAATCTGCAAGCTACTAACCTCACTCCATAAAGCTATCAAACCCCAAAAGCTACTACCAATGTTCTGCCAAGCTCTCAAGTGACCCAAGCTCCCGCCACCACCCTACCAAGCTTTCAAATCTAGCCACCAAGCTATCAAACCCCATCAGTTCCATTCCCAAGCTTTCAATTCCCACCATCTCCACCACCAACTAATCTATTACCTCCTATTACCAACTATTTTTCTATGCCACTTCTAGGAGGAAATACACCACCACCAACCACCAATTACTTGGCCTCTTTTGCCATGCAGATACCTTCCCAAATGGGGGCACCACCCACATATATTAGTCAAACTCCTCAAATCCAAAGTCAAGTTCCACAAGCTCCTCGATCCTTTCCCCAAGCTTCACAACCATCTTATACCTTACCTCCAAAAAGCAATCCATTTATCCCACAGCCAACTTATGTTTCTCAATCCCAACCTCAAATCCAATATCAGCAGCAAGCCTCGCAACACATGCAACAATATGTGCCACCTCCACCTCAGCAACCCATCATCCACCATTCAGTTGCCCAAGCCCTGTAGAATTCTTACCAGCCCATACCCCAAAGCCATCCATATTCCATTGCCCCATCTAGCACATACCTACCTCAGGGCACTCGTACATTGGGGGCACCCCAGCCATCACCCATTAATGTAGAATGGGAAGCCATGAAGACAGATTTGAAGAGCATCCAAGAAGGAAATGATCCAAAAACCTTCAAGTTTTAAAATGTGTGTCCTTACCCATTTGATAGAGCCATTACCATGACACCATTTCCAAAACATTTTGAGACACCCAAGTTTGAAAAATTTAGAGGAAAAGGAGACCCTGTCACACATATCAAAGAATTTTACATGCATTGCTAAGAAGTAGTATATGATGATGTCTTGCTCTTGCATCTCTTTCCCAAAATCTTGGCTGGACTAGCTCTTGAATGGTTTTATAGAATGCCATATGGCACAATTAAAAACTTTGCTGAATTGTCTGAGGCATTTGTAGCCCAATATGCCCATCTTGTTGAAATAGAGCTATTAGTAGTTGATCTTGTCCACACTAAGAAAAAAGCTGGAGAAAGCCTTCTCGAATATCTGCAAAGATGGCAAACCCTTACCACCGGCATATCTTGCACCTTACCAGAGTGCCATTTGGTGAAAATGTTTATTTATAATGCCCATCCTAGCTTGGCTCACCACATGACCATGAAGTGTTTGCAGACCTACAAAGATATAAAAGAGAAAGGAATGATCCTTGAGCAAGGACTCATTAAAGATGGTGTGGTCAATATTTACGAAGAGGCCAACCAAAATCAAACACATTCCAATGACAAGTCTAGGTATTGGAACAAAAACAAGCACGTTGCAATAGATGGTGTCACTGACACCAGACATGTGAATATTGTTGGTCCTTGTCAAATCCAGTCCAACCCACTATATCAACCAAACAATCAACAAGCTATCAACTACCAACATCAGAATCACCAAAGCTATCAAAGCCACAATCCAAGACCCAACTTTCAAGGGTCTAGCAATCAAGCTAATTCCATCAATGTAGCTGTAGGGCAAAAGCCCAGATTCCAACCTGCACCTGAAAACTATACACCCCTTGGTGAGCCATTGTATGTCATTTTTGAGAAATTAGTCAAGGAAAACCTCATCAAATTTCCTCCTACTTAGCAAATCAACCCCAGCTAATCCAAAGCTACATGGTACAAAGATAATGAGTACTACAAATTTCATAGGGTAAAAGGTCACACTACCCTCAGATGCATGAACTTGAAAGATTATGTGTAGGACCTCATTGATCGGAAAGAAATCACCATTGGTACCCAAACCTCTCCCAATGCAGGCTTACAGATCTATCAAAATGATTTTCTTCCTCACAACAACCAAAATATTGGAAAAACACCTATCCAAACCAACAACAACAACACCAAAAATTGCCAACCAAACCAACAACATGGGAAGAACAATGACCACACTTCATCCTACATAGACTATGGTAGCCTCATTGGTTATATATCTAAAAAAGAGCCTTCTGTCAATGTTATCAATATCCAAGGCCCAAACAATGAGTGTGCAATCACCACTAGAAGAGTGCAATTTAACATCGCAGGTCCAACAGTGTCACCAGCACTATCAACTCCATCAAAAAGCTAGTACAATATCTTAGAACACCTTGGGAACATGCCAACCCAAATCTCCATTTTAGACCTTCTCTGCACCAGTCCTGTGTACAAAAGTATCCTTGACAATGCTCTCATAGAATCTTGTGTGCCTTCAGATATCAACGCTACTAATTTTCATAATCTTTTTGGACACCTTTCATCCTCATGTGCCCTATCTTTCAAACCCACTGACATACCCGTGGTTGAGCCAGATCACACCCTTCCGCTTCGCATAGCCATCATAGTATCCAATTTTTTCATAAAAAGAGTAATGATAGATAATGGATCAGCCTTGAATATTTGCACCCTAAAATTCATAAAACAAGCTGGGTATATTGAGGCAGATATCATCAGTGAGGTTATCACCATCAAAGCTTATGACAACTTGGAAAGAACCACAGAAGGAACTATTTTGCTGCCAATCAAGGTTGGGCCAGTCATCCATGAAACACTCTACCATGTTATTGATCTAAGCCTACCATTCAACATTCTCCTTAACCACCCATGGATTTATGCCATGAAAGCCATTCCATCCACTTACCAACAGTGCATCAAATTTTTGCATTAGGGCACTGAGGTAAACATCCATGTCGATCCGGAACCCTTTACTTATTGCAATGTGATTGAAGCTTCATATAAAAACCATTTCCCTAGAATTGATATTGGCACAACCATCGTTAGCTCATCCCACACTTGTAATGACCCAGAAACCATCCTCACCTCCACCCTATCTACCGGGAAGATCAATAACAAAGGCTGTGGAGAGTATAGTCTGTCAGATGCATTTGCTATCGGGGCACTCCCACTTGATCCACACACCCATGGACGATCGACATATCACAATGCTAAGGAGATTCCACCTCCTCGATATAAATAGTTTGGCCCAATAACCTTTGTATCCTCAAAAATCCCTCTTCATGAGGAGCTCACTCCAGATATCAACAATTGGTTACATAAGGATGCACCTCTAAGAAATCAAGCATGCCTTGATCACTTCATCCAGAAGTATCCCCAAGAACATAAGCTCATCATTGACAAATGGAACTATCAAGGTGGTGGTCTAGGACCAGAAGAAAGAGGCATGTAGTGCTCCATCGACGCACACAAGTGGGAATCAAAGTCAAGTCTTGGCTTTGGCATACCCACAACTGGGGACACTAATGAGAACGGTCATGCTTTTTCAAAAATTCACCATGACCTTTTTGAAATCGAAGACATTCCTAAGGAAGTTGAAAAGAGAGCCTACGATGATATCCCAGACCAAATCTTCCTCAGAGACTCTATTCTACAAGAACTATCCATCCATTTCATTGACCTACTACTCGCCCATCCACAACTCATGGATTGGGACCAACCAAGCATCATACACATTGATGAGTTCAAATCAAAGGAAGCACTTTTGAGATTCATGGGATCTGAAACACCTCACAAGAAAACAAAGCCAGATTCTACCTATATCTATAAGCTAGATCCCAAGGGGTATTTTGGAGAAAATCCCCAACCTAGTTTCGATACACCCAAAATTGGAACTAAGGTGAATTCGAGACTAGCTAAGGCAATGAAGAAAACCCCTCAGCAAGAAAATGTAGAGCCATAAGAAGAACATGAGGATTTAGCATTGCCTCCTCAAGATAATCGACCAGAGGTGTCTTCTATTCTAATTGAGGATACTAGAGTAGTCAACATCGATTTTTCAGAGATCCCTAGACTTGTTCACATTGTTGCATCCCTATCACAAGACCAAGATGATCTCCTCTTTGAGGTCTTAAGATAGAACATTGGCCAATTTGCATGGTCATATCAGGACATGGCAGGACTTGATCCAAAGCTTGTAGTTCATCATCTTGCAGTCAATCCAAAGATCAAGCCCGTCAGACAAAAGCTTAGAAAAATGCACCCCAAGGTGGCATTACTGGTCAAAGCTAAATTAGAAAGAATGTTAGCTGCTAAGGTTATCCAACCTATCAACTACTCAGAGTGGATCTCCAACATGGTCCCCGTCACTAAACCTTCCAGTGACATCAGAATCTGCATTGATTTCAGAGATCTTAACAAAGCTTGTCCAAAATATGATTTTCCCTTGCCCAACATAGATATGATTGTAGATCTTATAGTTGGACATGCAATTTTGTCCCTCATGGATGGATTTTTTGGGTACAATCAAATCAAGATTTCAGAAGAGGATCAACATAAGACAACATTCACTACCCCTTAGGGAACCTTTTGTTACAACATGATGCCTTCTGACCTAAAGAATGCTGGGGCTACCTATCAAAGAGCTATGAAAACCATTTTTCATGATCTCATCCATAAAATTTTGGAGGATTATGTGGATGATATCTTGGTAAAATCTCATACCTTCATGGATTATCTTGCTAACCTGGAGAAAGTCTTTGATAGGTTAGACACATATCATCTCATGCTGAATCCCAAGAAGTGTGTCTTTGGGGTCACATCTGGCAAGCTTCTAGGCTTTATAGTTTCTAAACAAGGTATAAAGATCGACCCTAAGAAGGTCAAGGCTATCTTAGACATGCCTCCTCCCCAAACACTGCAACAACTTCACTCTCTTCAGGGAAAGCTTCAATCTGTCTAGCACTTCATCTCCCAACTTGTAGATAAGTGTACACCATTTGCACATTTACTAAAGAAGGATGAGAATTTCAAGTGGGATGCTTTATGTTAGCGCAGCTTTGATCAGCTCAAGCAATATCTCACCAATCCCCCTATCTTGGTTCCACCAGTTCTCGGTCGTCCCCTAATTTTGTACATATCAACAATGCCTACTGCTCTAGGAGCACTTCTAAGATAGCTCGATGACTACGGTAGAGAAAGAGCCATCTACTACATCAGTAGAACCCTAGTTGGTTATGAACTCAATTATACTCCTATGGAAAAAGCTTGTTTGGCAGTTGTTTTCTCAACTCAAAAGCTTTGCCACTACATGCTAAGTCATACCATCCAACTAGTCTCCAAGATTGACCCTCTCAAGTATATGCTCTCTAGAACAACACTTATAGGCCGTTCGGCCAAATGGGTTATGCTCCTTAGCGAATTTGACATCCAGTATGTGGATAGAAAGACAATCAAAGGGAAAGCTATAGTAGATCACCTAGCTGATGCACCTCTAATAGATGCATATCCTTTGATCACAAAATTTCCAGATGAACATATCTGTCTAATTGAAGAACAACCCCCATGGAAACTTTATTTTGATTTCTCATACACATCTCATGGATCAGGGGCAGGAATATTGTTGGTCACACATCAAGGAGATTATATTCCAAAAGATTTTAAGCTATAATTCTCTAGCACCAACAATATAGCTGAATATGAGGCTCTCATAATAGGATTAAAGATAGCTATAGAATGGAACATTACTGAGTTACAAATCTTTGGCGATTCTCAGCTCATCATCAAGCAAGTCCTCAATGAATATCAAACCAAAGATGAAAAGCTATTACCCTACAAAGAGCTAGTTGATTAGCTAACCCAACATTTTACAAAGCTTCAGTTTACACAAGTGCCTCAAATGCAGAACAAAGCAGTAGATGCTATGGCTACTATCGGGTTGCTCTTGGAAATTTCCCAAGCAGCTACATAGTATGAGTTTTTAGTCAAGCAGCTCCTCACACCTGCCTATGCGAATAAGGATTCAAACTATGTTTGTATCTTGGTTGGTACCCAATCCCTTTGGTACCATGAGATTCACACTTACCTTAATGATGGTATCATATCCCCTCACCTCACACGTACCCAATGCCAAAACCTCATCCAAAAATCATCTTGCTATGTTATCATAGCTAATACCCTATATCTTCGGGGTTATCACGATACTCTCTCTTGATGTTTAGACCAAAAGGAGGCTGCAATGGTGTTAAAAGAAGTACACTCCAGACTTTGCAGTGCCCACACGAGTGGTATTGTCCTAGCGTGAAAAATCCTTAGAGCAGGCTACTATTCGCCTACCATCAAAGAAGACTCCTGTGACTTTGTCAAAAAATGTCTCACATGTCAGCAGCACACAAATCTTGTGCATGCTCCAGCATAGGATCTACAACCTATTGCACCACCTTGGCCTTTCTCTTGTTGGGGCCTTGATCTAGTTGGAACTATCACACCCCTCTCATTTGATGGACATAAATGGATAATAACAGCTACAAACTATTTCACTAAGTGGGTGGAAGTAGTCCCCCTAGTCTCAGCTATAGGAGTTTAGGTCTCCAAGTTCATCTTGTACCACATTGTTTGCCGCTTTGGTATCCCATCCACCATCTTCACCGACCACGGAGGTAACTTTGAAAATCTCAAAATGGAAGAATTATGCACTTCCCTCCACATCCATCACCACTTTTCTAGCCCATATTTCTCACAAGGTAACGACCAGACAGAGGCAACTAACAAAACCCTCCTCAAAATCCTAAAGAAAGTTGTCAATAATTCCAGCTGCGATTGGCACCTATAAATAAATCCAGCCCTATGGGCCTATCAAACTTCCTTTCATACATCCACAGGCACAACTCCATACTCCTTAGTCTATGGTGCTGAATCAGTACTACCCATAGAGGTTGAACTTCCCTCCTTGTGCATATCTTTGCAGGGGAAAATATTAGATGAAGAATGTAGAGTAGCTTGGCTCACCCAACTAGATCTCTTAGACGAGAAACAACAACAAGCCTATGATCATCTCACAGTCTATAAAACTTGTCTCAAAAGGAATTTCAACAAGAAGGTGCTCCCACAACACTTTCAGCCAGGTGACATGGTCCTCAAAGAAAATATGAAAGTCCAAGCCAATTGAGAAAAGAAAGGAAAGTTTGAACCTACCTAGCTTGGTCCTTATGTTGTCACTGCCTCCTTTGGCTCTGGAGCCTATCAACTATCTACACCAAAAGGAGAACTCTTGAATGATCCTACTACCATCATTCATCTCAAGAAGTTCTATGCTTGAAGATCCTTGGTATACCTAGCTTTTGAAAAATAAAAAAAAATAGTAAAGAGAAATAAGCATCCAATGGTGAAAACTTGGAAATTCAAGCACCTTGGATAGGTACCTTGGTGAAAACCTAGTAATTCAGGCACCTTGTGTACTAAGACTAATCCATTATCTATCACTATCCTATCCCTCATCCATTCACCCACCATCTCATAAAACACCTGCTTGTTCCCTTGGTGTTCCAACCAAATATCTAAAATCTCATGAAGCTTGTAAATACCTCTTGTACAGCTTGTAAATCTTGTACCCCAGCTTGTAAATCTTGTACCCTAACTTATAAATCTTGTATCATAGCTTGTATATCCAAATCTTGTCCAAAACTTGTACCATATTCCAACCTATATTATATGCCAAAGCTTGTATCCTATCACATGCACACAAAGAATCCCATTTTCACTTAAGCTTTTCACAAACCATCTACCTATCCACCTATCAAGTATTACAAACATCCCACCCCTCTAAAACATTTCCATCTCACCAAAACCACAACATGAACAACCTTGTACATTTGTAACATATCTTGGTCTGTCAGCTTGTACATCCTCTTTAGCTTAGTACCATTGTATTTATCCATCTTTCATGTTAGTTCCTCCTTGATCAGCATCTTGCACACATTGCACAACCGTTGGTTAGCTATTCCAATGCATCATTTAGCTAGATCTCCTATCACCAAAGTGTTCTCCTTCTCAATTCAGCTTGCCAGACACATCACTCATCCAGATCCATCAACTTAGGTGCTCTTTGATTGATCCTTGTAGGATATAGCTTTTCTCATGTCTGATCTTGGTCTGTTAGTACCTCATCCTACCCATCTCGTTGGCAAACAGTTCTCTTTTGGATTTTTGCTTTCTTTTGATTTGGAATCTTCCCTTTTGGGTCTTGAAGTATCTTTTCCAATCAATCTTTTTGTTCCCTCCTCAAGGCTGCCATGATCTTCCATACATGGTATGCTGCGAATGGGGCACTCTGAGCGTACACTTTTGATCAAGTCTTTTGTTTGTTTCTTTTTTTCTTGTGGGTTACCCAGTGTCAGTTCCATGTTGTTTCCTCCAAGTTTCATGTGTGATGCTGGGGCAATCCTTGTGTGTTTGTTTTGAGTCAGTTCGTCAGTCCTCTGGACAGTTGGTGAAAAGGCCTTGATGTTCTTGGTAACCTTGGCAATTAACCAACAGTCCTATAGCAAATCTAGTACTCAACTATATGGTGGTACTTCTCTTTGAAGTATCCCCTTGCTCAAAAAGTTTCAATGGATTCCCTTCATCTCCATTATCCCCCATCCATATCTAGCATCTATCTCTCCTATCCCAGCTTATGCATCAGTATCACTTTGAATCAATCTTCAATTTTAGCTTTAGGGATCCACAATCCTAGTCATAGGGATCCACCAATCAAATCAATCCACCAAGCCTCATCTTTCGAGATCCACAATCCTAGTCCAAGGGATCTCCAAAACCCATCTTCTGCCAATCTAACTCTTTGAAATCCTGTTGCAATTGCTTTATCATCCCATCATCCATCTCCTTATCCTGGATTCCTTTTTATGGTGCTCCACTCCTTCATGCTCCACCTTCCCTAAAGTCTTAAGTTTGCTTCCTCTTGTGCCTCTAATTATTCCTTTATCATTCTCCTGTAGTGAGAGTTTGAGCTAATTCAACCCCTTCTCTTTGCCAATTTGAGTCTCCTTGCTCATCTCAAATTCTTGTATTTTTTCAAGAAGCCGTCGTGCCTCACTTTCTCTCCCCACTGCCTTCTTGAGGGGGCATCTTGTAGTCCATTCTCTCCTCTTCTGCTCTAGCCTTGGGCATCTTATTTTCTTATCTTTGATGCCATGCCACTTGCAGCATCATATCAAAGAGGGGCAAAATGTAGACACCTAAAATCCTTTAGAAAATAAAGTATTTTTATTTTCTAAAAAGTCCCTGATGACATCATCATTTATTAATTAATTAATTTATTTTTATGTCATTAAATCCCTTTATCTTAATTAAAAATATTAATTAAGGAATCCCTCCCAAAAATGTTTAAATCTTATTTAAACATTATTTCCTTATTTATTAATTATTTAATTAATAAATTGACCAAAAATCCCAAAATAAATAATTAATTTATTTTTTGCCCAAAACTTGGCCAATTTCCTTAAGACCACTAACCTCTTCCAAAATCTTCTAATCTTTCTTTAATTTTTATTAAAGGCTAATCCCATCATTTTCTACCCTTAATCCCAACTCAAAATATTTAACTAAGGTTAAATATCAATCCTGATGTTTATTAAAAATGTTTTAATAAATATTTCTTCAACCCAAACCCTTGAGATAAATAAACTTTATTTATCCTCAAAACCTTATGAAGTTCTAGACTCTTCTAGAAGGACTTTATCCTCTTCCTAAGCCTATCTCTAAACCCCCTTTTTAGCTTAATCCACCCCATCCACCCATACTAACGCTACTAACTCACCCACAATGATTGAATGCCATCCACTTGCATATCTCTAACATCCCTAATCTAAATCCTAAATCACCTCTAATCCCACCCCTAACCTTGTCACATTCCCTAAGCAAGCTTAAGACTTTCCTAAGCCAAGCAAAGTCAACAATCTCAACTCCCTCCAAAATATCCTAACCACCCAACCATGAATGCTCTTACAAAGCCATAAAGACTCTTACAAGCCCATTAATTTCTCTTACAAGACATTTATGAGGGTCTTTAAGGCCTTGAGCCTCCTTTGTTGACTCATCCTTGCCCTTTCCTCCATCCACTCACCCTATGACATGTGTCACTCCCTGAGTGGCTATAAGAAAGCACAATCCATGTGCTCTCCTCTCATGCAATCCTAGCCCTCCTTAACCATTTCTCCATCCTTGCATCTTAGCCCTCAAACCCTCAAGCCCTTAGCCTATAAATTGAATCCCCTCCCAAGCCATTTCAACACAACCTTCAAGCTAAAGTTATAATTCTAGTTTGAGAAACAAAAGCCCTTAGCCATACCCTTATAATGCCATTTTGAGAGCAAGTTTCACATCAAATCCATTCACCCAAGCTAAAATCTATCAAGAACACCATTGAAACTAGTTTGAGAAGCCTTGAGCATACATCCCAAATCCATATCTAAATTAGACTCATCCCCAAATCAAGAGAACAATCTCATTGAGAGAGCCCCTTAATGGCTCACATTCTCATTTGAGTTTTGTTTCCTCTTAGTCTCGCTTAAGGTTTATATTAATCTTTGTTAGTTAATACTTTGTTCCTTTAATAGATTAGTATTACTTGCTAACATATTAGTATATACAAAAGGTACTTTATGATTTTTGTTGATGTTTTCAATAGAATGATGTGGGTATTTTTTCATAACAAAAAATATGAAGCATTTGAGAAGTTCAAGATATTTAAAAATAGAGTTGAGAATGAATATGGTATTAAAATTAAATGTTTGAGATCAGAAAGAGGTGGAGAGTTTACTTCTATAGAGTTTAACATTTTTTTTGAACAAAATGGAATTAAGAGATAGTTATCATCACCTAAGACCCCTGAGTAGACTGAGATAGTAGAAATGAAAAATAGACCAGTATCAAAAACAACAAGAGCAATGATTTTTGAGAATGATGTATCCAAGACAATTTTGAGAGAAGTGGTCAATACAATAGTATATACCATGAACAAAGTGTAGATCATAAAAGGTACAAACAAGACTCCCTATGAATTATGGTTTGCTCACACACCTTCAATAAAGTATTTCATAATTCTTGAAAGTAAGTGTTAAATAAAGAGATGATGATGTTGGTAAGTTTGATCCAATAATAGATGAAGGTATGTTCCTATTGTCACAAAAGTTTCCACCCTTGCTTGAAGTCTTTACCTAAAGGAAACCTTGTGAAACATGAAAATAACCTCCAAGTTGTGGGACTTGAATAATGAGGTTGAGTCTCTAGAGAAGATTAGCTTCCTTTGCTATTAGGATGCACCTAACTATACTTGGAGAGGAAAAGAGGAGAAAACATGCATGAAACATCTATATAATCTATCCTAGGGAGGCGATGCACCAAAATAGAGTGTTCAAACCAATCTCTGCCCATACATACATAGTTAAACTATCATGACATAAAATATATATAGATTCAAACTTTGATAAGTAGGAGATAATTTCTATAGCAAGTCAAATTGTGATATTGCTATCAGGCTTTAATTGAGGGATTTTGAGTCAAACTCATTGACCCATGTTTCATGAGCAATGATTCAACATGAATCCATATCTCATGAGAATAAATGGGCTACTCAGCACTCATTAGATTTAGACTTATTTTAATCTAATAACCACATGTAGATTAGATAACCAAATGGATGACACAAGGAAGAAGAATTTACTATATACCATTCATTGGTCAAAAGAAGATACAATCATGCAAATTCCATATATCCACAATACAATGATGAGAGGTAAATGAGTCTCACAAAATACATCAATGGCTAAAAGGGATAAGGTAGAATATCATGAAGTTCAAAGGAAAAGGGAATTTACAATAAGCAGGCCAGATAAATGCCAAAGAAATAGAGAAGAGTCGACCATATCAAGGGTTATGAAATGTATCTTTATAGCTTAGGCATAACCTCTAGATTACTTCACAACTTAACCAATGCATTCAAGTCTATGCCATGACAATTGGAAATGATCTAGACAATAGATTTGATTTGGTACTTCTTTGGAGGCAAGAAAATCATCAAAACTTTGACCTAGAAGAAATCTTAAAGTGATAGAAACAACACCATTAATGCTCTAACCATGTAGATGGATAACCAAGTAGTGATCAAATATTATTTGAGTTGTTTCTAGCCCCTACATTCATTCAGAGTGGTTGAGATTGATCATGAAGATAAGCTCATGTAGAGAAAACTAACTTCTTTCCCTTTCAGCTCGATAAAACATCAAAATCAATAGTCAATGGGTCTAGCAACCAGAAAGCACCATGTGGACCAATGAGGCTATTTCCTTTCACTAGATTGTAAGTTCTTCATGAGTTTGACCCCCCATAACCCTAACCACACCACCTTTTAAGAATTAACTATAACTACTCCATGAAATCATTACTCAACCACGATGTTACTACGATTGTTAACTTTTAAAACTAGGCCCATCGAGACACACGTCAACTTGTCACTATGTCACAAGAAATAAAGATCAAGTGACTTTACATACTGACGAAGTGATGACCATGAATTTTACTTCATCTGGTACTCTCAAAGATATGTTAACCTTATCAGTACTTTGACCAATGAGAATGCTGCCCCTTGCTAGTTCATCTAACACCTTGTCCACTTCACCTATGGCTCACAAAAGAAATTGGACCCACTTTCCACACATCAAATTGTCACTACCTAGCTATGAAAAAAGGACATACATTTATGTATAGCAACATAGTGACAACTATAGATTTCCAAGATCTGATGGAAGATGAAAACACTGAAGAAACACTAGCTCACAATGTGAAGTATGAATTAGAACCTACCAACTGGAGTCTATTCTAATAACTCCACTAGCCACAAGAAGGAAGGTCCACCTTGGACATGTAGAATGCTATATATTTTTTACATAAAATAAAATCCATGCACTTTTGGAAAGTGATAAAGTGATAATCGTAGATCTTAGAAGATCGGACAATGAACAAGATTTGGGCTCGCAAAAATATTAAAACACGTAGTCACTTAGGAAATAAGGTAGTAGTCTCTTAGGAAATAAGGTATAACCCAAGGTCCTTTTAAAATATATTTTCACATGCCCTAATATTTGAATATTTCAAATATATGAACATTTACCGGGTTTAAATTCAATTCTTTCAATCTTGGTAGGAAGACAAAAGTAGCTAACAATTTTGGCAACTCAAGGGGGATGCAAGCCTACTATGCATATGACTGGTGAATTTCAGCATCCATTAGGCTATGGAGTCATGAAAAACATGAAGATTCATTCTGTAAAACCAAAAAAATTGAAGAACTGTGATTCCCTATAACTACAAAACTTAAGAAATTCTGCCTCTACACTCTCTAGAAGACTTCAAAAACTATCATTCCATAGGAACAACACCAAGTGCACCCTACACTGCTTGAAAATTAGGAAATAACTAAAAGAAACTACTCCAATTATATATATGAAATAATTCATCCTTATTAGAAGCAAGGTTTAGAATATATTCCATTGATTGGAATAGGCAAGATTTCACCATTAGGCATGCTTAACTAGAAAGTGTTGGCCTACTTGCAATTGATTTTCACACAGGGACCACTCCATAATGCATCAAACTTTGAATGTTTCCTTAGTTTTCCTCTATCTACATCCCATTTTAGCACAAGATCACCTTCCTTGAAATTACCAAACTTAGCCTTCTTCTTAAAGGACCTTTTCATCTATTGCTGATGTATTTCCAAGGTCTGCGTGGATTGGTGTCTTTTCTCCTCAAAATCCATCAATTTTTCTATCCTTACTATCATAAAATCATGTTCAATTAGTTCTAATTGATGGGATAGTTCAAGAGGAGGAAATTCTAATGAAATAGGAAGACTATATTCTCTGCCATATACCAATATGAAAGGAGAATTTCCTATGGCTCTCTTAGGTTTTATCCTATCAACCCATAGAGCTATTTTTAATTTCTAATGCCTTTGATTATCCTTTATGGTTCTTTTCATTATCTTAATAAAATTCTTATTGGATGACTCAGCGAATCCATTACCCCGAGGATAGTAATTGGAAGATGTACTTAACTAACTACCATGATCTACTGCCCATGCACAAATATGAGCTCCTATAAATGATTTTGCATTATCTAAAATAATGGTGGAAGGGGTACCAAACCTTGTGATAATTCAATCTAAGAACTCAACAACTAAATTCTTAGTAGCATCCTTTAATGTAATTGCCTCTATCTACTTGGTAAAATAACCTGTAGCAACTAGAATCCATTTATGACCAAAACTAGAAAGAGGGTTAATAGGACCTATGAAATCTAATCCCCATTGAGAAAAAAGATGATCCACTTGAATAGGATGAAATGGAAGGGTTGCAACTCTTTGTTTACTGGAAAAGAAGGCACATTTTTCACACTTCTTGACATGCCTATGACAATCATAGAAAAAAGATGGCCAATAGTAACCTATCCTCATTATCTTCATGACAATGGTTCTTGCTGAAAAGTGGCCACCATTAGGACAATCATGAAGCTCCTTAATCATTCTTCCAGGTTGATCTACATCAATACATTTGAGCAAAGCTCCATTGAAGTCTCTCCTAAAAAGAATACCCTCAACTATGGCATAAGGGATCGACTACAATTTGAACTATCTTCTTTTAGCTCTATCCAATCCTTGAGGATATCCATTTCTTTATAAAAAGGCCATCATGTCATTTATCCAACTCCTTGGCTTCTCATTTCCTACTTCTTGCTAGTATATCAATACCAAGGCAACTTCTTCATCTAATTCTTGAGATGAGACCATCTACTTGCACAATCCTTTCCCTGTTACCAACTTAATGACCTAGATGTCCACATCATACTCCACCACTTTAGTAATCCAACCTAGTCTTTTATCATTAATATCCTTGCTCAAAAGGAAGTCCTTAACACTTGTATGAGGGATCAATAAATGGATCTTATTGCGGGATAGAAGAAGTTTGAATTTCTTTAAAGATCTTATGACTGCAAAATCTTGCTTCTCCACATAACTATATCTATCACCTATCATTTAATCCCTTCACTAAATAAGGCAATAGGATATTCCTCATTCTTGTCATTCAACTAAGTTAAAATGGTAGAAATAATTAAATCACCTCCTAATG
This sequence comes from Cupressus sempervirens, assembly GCA_028749045.1. Classification (NCBI taxonomy): domain Eukaryota; kingdom Viridiplantae; phylum Streptophyta; class Pinopsida; order Cupressales; family Cupressaceae; genus Cupressus; species Cupressus sempervirens. The sequence continues at coordinate 659,391,052 of CM053788.1, forward strand.
TGTAAAGAATGAAATCTCTCTCAAAATTTGGGTTGATGAGAGTAGGAGCTAAGGCTATGGCTACTTTGATCTCTTCAAAACTTGCTTTCCCTTTCTTGGTCCATGTAAAGAACATGTCTTTCTTGAGCATGGTTGTAAGAGGTTTCAACATGGTAGCTAAATTAGGAATAAATATCCTCACTAAATTTATCCTACCAAGGAAAATTTGTAGCCCTTTCTCATGGTTAGGAAGAGAGAGAGAAAGTTTCTCTTTTGTTCTCTCTAGATCAATAGTCAAACCATCCTTGGATACAATGTGTCCTAACAATTTCCCTTAGTTAGTGGTAAAGAGAAACTTACTTGGATTCAAAGATACTCCATACTCTCTACATCTAACAAACACCTTTCTTAAAAGGCCAAAATGATCTATCACATTTTTTGAATATACTATAATGTCATCTCGATAGACCAATACAATTATTTATATCATATTCATAAAGGCCATATCCATTTCCTTTTGAAAAGTGGCACCTACATTTTTCAACCCAAATGGCATCTTATTGTAAGTATAGGTGCCCCACTTTGTGGTAAATGTAGTCTTGTATCTATCAACTTCTTTGACTAACACTTGATTGTAGCCTGAAAATCCATCTCGGAATGAGAACCTTTCTGAACCACTGACCCTAGATAGGATTTATTCCATGAAAGGAAGGGGGTGGTGATCCCTATTGGAGGCTTGGTTAAGGTCCCCAAAGCCTACACACAATCTAATTTCTTTTCTCTTCTTCCTATTAGGGACAAGGTTTTCTACCCAAGAGGAATGTTAAATAGGGAAAATGATGTTGGCCTCTATTAGCTTGGATAACTCCTTTTTCATTAATGGTTCAATTTTAGGATTCACTGGCCTTTGCTTTTGTCTTATTGGTTTGGCATTCTCATTTAAGTCTATGGTATGCTGAAATAGACTTGGGTTAAAACCCTTTGGGTCATCATATGTCCATGCAAACACATCACTAAATTCTTGACATAGATGAATAAAATTCTCTTGTTCTACTTTAGTACATACCTTTCCCATGTTTAGAGTTCTTCCATCAACAACAATGACTAGAATATGATTATCTTTACTTGCAACAAGGTTCATGCCTCTTTCTCTTGCTCAATCATTAGGAGTGAAAGGACTTTCTAAGGTAATTAGACCCTTAGGAAACTTGTAGGAATTGAGGTTAATAATTTGGTCCCCATACTGGTCATATAATCTTGACTAGATTCTATTTGAGAACTCTACTATATTATGCAAGAAACTCACAATTTGTGAATTAGATTCAAATACCTACCAATTGACATTATTACTAAGAATAGAAAGCCTAACCACCATTCTAATATGTTTTTTCTTTTCATCTTCAAGGCTCCTCGGAACATCATAAGATGCATCCCAGTGCTACTGCAAGTCTACCAACATGTCTATTTTCTTTCCTAGGGATGCTTTGAATATTAAATGCATTGAAACCTTCAAGAAAATCCCATACCCTATGTTTATAAGACTTGAGTAGACCATTCTTGGTGACATTTTAGTTTCTCAATTGATAGACAATAAACTTACTATCTCCATATATAATTAAGGCTTGAATTCCTCTTTTTTGAGCAAGTAGAAGACCTTGAATCAATGCCTCATAGTCTGCCATGTTATTAGTACAATCAAATTGAAGCCTAAATGAGAAGCAGTACCTTTCTAGTGTAGGAGAAACCAACATCACACCAGCCCCTGATCCATTTTTATTTCTTGATCCATCAAAGTACATGCTCCATATCCCACTTGAATCCTCTTTGTTCTTCATAAGGTTAGGGAGAAGAGAATCCTTTTCTTATATATAATAAGTAGCAAGGATGATCTCTAGGGTTTCTAATATAGGATCAAACTAATATGCATTAGACCATTCATCTAAGAGAAAATTAGGCATCCCTATAAAAGAAGTGGTAGGTTCTTGCAATATATCATTTTCATTTATCTCTAGGATAGTGCAATTCATATTGATGAAATTAGGAGTTGTAGGGCTTAATATTATTGAGGGTTAAGAGATCTACTCTAATTAAAGCTTTAGTTCTATATCTCATTCTTAGAAACATGTATGACCAATAAGAGGATATGTAGTTTCCTATTTGGGCAGTGAAATCTCTTGAAAGATAGATGGAAAAACGTGGCCTAACTTCAACAATTGATATATCTTGAACTATAGTACAAATAGGGAATGCATGTATGGCCATTTCAACATTCCTAAGGATTTCTATAGTCTTGATAGTACTACCATCCAACTACAATACATCCCTAAAAATGGGCTCATGTTTTATTTCTAAGATATTAGCAACACACTTAGGCATCACTGAACTGCTAGCCACTGAATCAATCATGCAATTGTGGACTAGCCTATCCCCCATAATTAGAGAGACATAAAAGGGAGGAGGTCTAATTTTCTTACTTTTTTCTACCTCCTTTGATGGTTGTACAAGACTTATGGCACTCTCCATGCTAGATGATAGATCCTTTGGTTCAATACTCTCCAATTCCTACCACAACAATCTCTTTTGCATGAGTATAGTAGAAACACCATCCCACATGGCAATATTCACATATTTTTCTTCATCTAATCTACCACACTGAATGATGCATTAAGTGCTTTGGTAGAAACCTTGGGAGCTGCATGTGTAGAAGGTTGAGATGGAATAACTTGGGGGCCATTCAAATCTCTTTTGCTATTATTTTTTCTTTTCTATTGAGAGACATTTGATTGATCATTTACTCCTTGTACATGAGGTATTATATTTGATGTTGAGGCCTCATTATGAGGAGGAGTAGCATCATCAATGTCTCTTCTCTTTCTCCTAGTGTTGTGAGCAATGGGATCTTGATCACATGACAATGTTCTTCTACTTGATGATTCATGAAGGAACAATCACCCTGCCATTGTAAATGAGAAGCATCAATAGGTTGATTAGCATTGTGTTGCTGCTCTACTTCTTATTCTTGTGTAGTTAATGCCAAATAAGACTCTACCTCTAACACATACAATATCCATGGGAACAGTTACAAGAAGGGTAGAATTTTTGGTCTTGAGCAAGATTATTTTAAGGGACTAAAGCCCTATTTAGGTTGGTATTCATAGTCTAGGTGTTGTTGATAGGTCTATTCTAGTTGTAGGGAACATGACTTTGGTTTGGGGGCCTATTATGTATGGGAACTTCATACTAAAGTTGGGGAGGGTTATTATTTTGAGCTTGTTGCCTCTTCATAGTCACCAACTCATTACTCATTTTTTTCATTATTGCACTGTTATCCTCCATCTTTTCTTGATCTTTCAACCTCCTATCCATACTCTACATCAATATCTGCATCATGGCCTCAATCTTATCAACTCAATTAGAAGATGTGGAAGCTATTGGGACCACAATAAGGGGCCAACTTGCAAAGGAAGTAGGGATAGGAGCTATAATAGGCTGATGGTTGGGCATGTTAGGAAAGAAAGGCATTCAAGGCCTTGGAGCTAACTTCCCTCCTTGTATCAAGATATTTCCTGCTCTTATGGCAATCTCATAAGCATCTGGTAAAGTGTCCCCTCCCATAGATTTTAGAGTGGTAACAATATTGCTGTTAAAGGCTTTGAGGTAATACAAGAATGCATTACCAGGGGAAGGCTTTACTACATTAGCTATTCTATCCCATGTATTTTGAAATGTATAATTAAAATCAATCATATGTTTATGGGGTGCTCTCTTGATAGTTGTCATCTGCTCTGAAAGTGCTAGGTGATCACTTTTATCCTGAAAGTGCTTACAAAGCCCTGCTCCTAACCCATCCTAATTAGTAATAGATTTATGAGGAAAACCTCTATTCCACTGTAATGCTTTTCCTTTCAAGGATGAAGCTAGAAGCCTAATAACAACATCATCCTCTATAATACCATATATATTATAGAAATTTGAAATCTCTTGAATATGTTCCACAAGGGAGATGGAAGTTTCACTAGTGAAATTAGGTATACTTTTACAGAGATGACACTAGAATATCATGTCTTTAATCTAAAAGGAGAGGACTCCCACCATTAAATGTGTCAAATGCATGTGCTCTAGGCTAAGCCATATAGAATAATGACCTATTTATATGAAAAGATGACAACCTAGCCTGTGATCTATCAATAAGAGGAGTGGAAAGAGATCTTTTAGGTGTATGTACTACTTCTATACTCTTTAATAGTGATAGAGCCAATCTATTTCTCTTTTTTCTAGAGTTTGAAAATGAAATCTTAGTGTATTGAAAATTACCTCTAGAAGATGCCCTTGTATGAGCTTTGGGCATGAATCACAACAACTTGGTGTAGAAACTAGATATATTGTAGGATAGATTTGCCAAGTATTTGAAAATGAGCCTCTTGAAGGCCTAAAAATACTGAGAGGAGCACTATCTTCTCAACACATATTGGAACCTTCTTCTTTGACACTAGTGAACTTATAAAGCCTCAAGAGTTTCTCCCACTGAGCATGCCATAAAATATTGCCACAAAAGTTTGCACCCTCGCTTGAAGTTTTTACCTAAAGGCAACCTCGTGAAACATGGAAACAACCTCCAAGTTTTTTGACTTGAACAATGAGGTTGAGTCTCCAAAGAAGGTTAGCTTCCTTTGTTATTAGGATGCACCTAACTATGCTTGCAGAGGAAAACAGGAAAAAGCATGCATGAAACATCTACTTAATATATCCTAGGGAGGTAATGCAACAAAATAGAGTGTTCAAACCAATATTTTCCCATATATGCATAGTTAAACTATCATGACATCAAAAAATATATAGATTTAGATTTGTTTTAATCTAATAAACACATGTAGATTAAATAAAAAAATGGATGACACAAGGAAGAAGAATTCACTATATACCATTCATTGGTCAAAAGGAGATACAATCATGCAAAATTATAGATATCCACAATACACTAATGTGAGGAAAATGAATCTTACATAGTACATCAATGGTTGAAAGGGATAAGGAAGTATATCATGAAATTAAAAGGCAAAGGGAATTTACAATAAGCATGCCAAAGAAATTCCAAAGAAATAGATAAGAGTTGATTGTATGAAAGGTTTTGAAATGTATCTTTATAGCTCAGGCATAACATCTAGATTTCTTCACAACTTAACTAATGCATTCAAGGCTGTTAGAGGATGATTAGATATGATCTAGACAATATATATGATCTAGTACTTCTTTGGAGGCAAGAAAATCATCAAAACTCTGACCTTAAAGAAACCCTAAAGTGATAAAAAAAGATGTAATTATGCTCTGACTAGGTAGATGGATAACTAGGTGGTGATTGAATGTCCTTTACATTTTTTCTAGCCCCTACATTCATTTAGAGTGGTTGAGATTGATCATTAATATTAGATAGTATAGAGAAAACTATCTTCTTTCCCTTTTGTCTTGACAAAACATTGAAATTAGTAGTCAATGGGTCTAACAACTAGAAAGCACCATGTGGACCAATGAGGCTATTTTCTCTCACTAGCTCACAAGGTCTTCATGTTTTTGACTACCCCATCACCCTAACCACACCACATTTTAAGACTTAATCATAACTATTCTATGAAACCATAACTCAACCTTGATGTTACCATGATTGTTAAGTTTTAAAACTAGACTTGCTAAAATACATGTCAACCTATTGCTATTTCATAAGAAATAAAGATCAAGAAAATCTACATAGAGACAAATCAACGACTATGGATCTTACTTCATCTGGCAATCCCAAAGATATTTTAACCGTGTTAGTAATTTGACCAATGAGAATGTTGCCACTTTCTAGTTCATCTGACATCTTGTCCACTTCATCTGCAACTCACAAAAGAAACAAGACCCACTTGCCATGCATTACATTGTCACTATCTGACTAAGAAAAATGGACATACATTTCTACATAGTGACATAGCAACAACCATAGATTTCCAAGATCTGATGGCAGATGAAAATACTGAAGAAACACTAGCCCATGATGGGAAGTATGAATTATAACCTTCCAACTGGACCCTGTTCTAATAACTCCACTAGTCATAAGAAGGAAGGCCCATCGTAGACACATGACATGCTATCACTTTATCACATAAAATAAAATCCATGCACTTCTGGAAAGTGATAAAGTGACAACTATAAATCTTAGAAGATCAAATGATAAACAAGATATGGGCCCATAGAAATATTAAAACATGCAGTTACTTAGGAAATAAGGTATAACCCAAGGTCCTTTTAAAACATATATTTGTGTGCCCTAATATTTGAATATTTAAAATATATGAACTTTAATTAGGTTTAAATTCAATTCTTTCAATCTTGGGAGGAATTTATTATGAAGAGACATATGCTCCTGTAGCTAGAATGGAATTAGTAAGAATTTTTTTGGCTTATGTAGAAAATAAGAAGTTCAAAGTGTATTAGATGGATCTCAAATTAGCCTTTTTGAATGGAGAACTTGAAGAAGAGGTTTATATTGAGGAGCCTAAAGGATTCCCTTTTTGATAGAAGACAAGGATATGGTATGTAATTAAAGAAAGTTCTATATGGTCTAAAGAAAGCACCTAGAACCTGGTATGCGAGGTTGGACAAATATTGGGAAAAGCTTGGATTTTCTAAAGGTACAACATATGCTAACCTATATTTGAAAGAAATTGAGAATGGTTTATTGATAACTATGATATTTTTTGATGAAATAATATTTGGAGCTAATGATGAAGTGATAATTTTTGAAGAGATGAAGAATGAATTTGAGATGAGCATGATTGGTGAGATGAAGATTTTCTTGGGTTTACATATTTTACAAAATAATGATGGTATTTTCATTTCACAAGATAAGTGTTTGAAAGACTTGTTGAAAATATTTGGCTTGGAAAGTTGTAAGCTTGTTGGTACACCAATGACAACTAGTCACAAGTTATCTAGAAAAGATGAGATACCTACGGATGAGTAGAAGAAGTACAAATTAAAGGTTTGTAATAAATGACTCACACTAGACCAGATATAGCAAATCTAGTTGGGATTATAGATAAATTTCAAGGTGATCCTAAGTGTATCACTTAATTTAGTTAGTGTAAAAGGAATACTAATACTAAAAAAAGCATTCACAATAATTAAATAAGTAAACACTTATAATAGGACAAGGTTATCACCAAAAGGAAGACAAACCAAGAATGGTAAGCTCCTTCGGCATAACATATGATGATGAAGTTATGTCCCTAATAGATAGTGGATGTATGCTCATGTTGTGCTCAAGCTTCCAAAGGGTGGGGGGTTTTTACCAAGTGTGTACATGGATGAGGGTTTCATTAATGGAGTTATGGATGGATTTCAACATTATGATGGTGTAAAATGGCTATGATGGAGTAGTTAGTGGAGAATTATAAGGTTACATAAAAGTGGATGATATTTGTGAAGGGAGAGGGTTTCATTTATAGGCTAAGGGGTAGAGAGATGGATGGTCAGGATGCAAGGATGGAAGAATGGTGAAGGAGGGTTAAGATGCATTCAAAGGGAAGCACATGGATTGTTCTTGTTTGGGACCAATAGAGGAGTGACACTTATCATAAGGAGGATGAGTGTGAGGGGATAAGATAATGGTTGGTCAAAGGGAGTAATGAGGGGTAATGAGGGAAGATGAGTGTGTAAGAGGGGATTAAGAGACATAAAGAGTGATGTAAGAGGAATTAATGGTATGTAAGAGCCATTAGTGCTCTTGGATAGGGATGGAAGAGGATAAGGGAGAGTTGTTGACTTTGGCTTGGGTTAGCAAGTCCTAACCTTTGCTTAAAGTTGTGCAAATTTTTAGGAGGGGGATTAGACTTAGTCATATTTAATCATCTCCTAGGACATTATTGATTATATTTAATCAATAATGTCCTTGGAGATGACTAAATATGATTACCTAGTGGTGTAATCAGATTTAGGTGTCTACACTAAGGAGTATCATTATACAATAATTAAGTGGATATTCAAATATTTGAAGGGAGCATATGATTATGGGATATGGTATGATAGATCAAGTGATTTAACTTTATGTGGTTATACTAATGTAGATTGGGTGATTAGTATGGATGACATAAATTCTAAGGAGGAAGATTGGTTTCTTGGATAAGAAAGAAACAAGATTGCACTTCATAGAGTACAACTAAAGTAGACTATGTAGCTATAACAAAAATGTAATCAATTCATGTGGATGAAATAGACATTGAAGGATATTGGGGTCATTAATCCTAAAGGGGAACATTGATGATTAGTCCAAAAATCCACCCCTCACCATTACCCAAGGAGATTCAAACCTATGACCAATCTTTGATGCCACTTGTTACAAGCTAGAGTTGTCATTGCACCAAAAGATTAACTTGTCAATGCCTAATATAACCACTAGACTTATAGAATATAGGAGGGGGTTAATCCATGCTATGAATCTTGAAGGGGAGCATTAGCAGTTAGTCCAAAAATATTGTGATTATGTCTAAGAATCCAATATTTCATTCTAAGACTAAACATATATCTATTAAGTATCATGTTTTGAGAGAAAAGGTCACAAAGAAAGAAATCAGATTGGAGTATGTTAGTACAAAAGATCAAATTATAGATATATTTATAAAGACATTTAATAAAGGTACATTTGAGTACTTAAGAGGTATGCTTGGGGTTATTTCCATCCCTACTTTAGAGTAGATGATGCAAAGATTGCATCAGTCTAGTGGTATAGAGCAATATTGTTTGACTGGACTAAATGCTGATGCTTCTTATATGGGGGGAGTATCTAAGATGAGTAAAGTAATCTAGGACTCTTAGTAGCTAGTTTTAAATAGTGTCTCTAGACATTTGAGCTGATTGAAGATTTGGAGCATATGATTGACATAATGAAGCCTTTTTCATTTATGTTAATGGGGGAGAGAAGTGTCAATGAAAAAAACTCCTAAGTATGAATGGGGAGAGTAGAATTGTGCATGGAAAAATATCTCCTAAGTATGTATAGGGTAGAAGATCCTCTAATAGAGGAGAGATTGATGTATGGGGGAGTGATTGAGATATCCCATGAGATAGAAGATATGAGTTGTTTTGTGTGAACAAATGATGTTGATCCTAAAGAAATATTTAAAGAATAGAGTATTGGTCCAAAGATTTTTATATTTTATTGATGAAGAGGATATTCAAAACAGAGAATAGAAGCAGTTGTAATAGAATATCATTTTGGTATTCTTAGAAGTTAGATGTTTTTCATCTATATTTCCATCAATTCCAAAGGAAGAAATTGTTAGCATGAATGATGATGGTATTACTTATGGAGTATCCTAAGCATTGGTGAGCATGTAGTATGATTAATGTATTGGATTCATGACTGTATTTGTCATTGATGACAACATAGAATGGTTTATGTGAATACTAGCAGAGTAGTAGACAAAGATCAAGGTTGTAAGGATAAATTTTTGATGTTCAGGTGAAGCATGGTTAATGATATGTTCTACACCATGTCCTAATGATGAGATCAAGTGCACGTGACATAAGTGAAAGACATACAAACTATATGTTTGATTTATAGAGAGCAGTACATAAATAGAGTACATGATAAGAAATTTTTGATGATTGGATTGTATCTCCTAATAAAGATATAATTGTAATGTGTGAAGTCATATAGTGATTAAAGATAGTATGATGACATCATCAAAAAGTGCACAAGGTCTAGAGTTTCACATGTGAGAAGTTGTAAAGACTATGAGCTGTCAGTCTTGTGTGATTGCAAAATAATTAATTATCTTAATGTGGTCCTATTATAATTGATTGGGAAAGCCTCAAGGCTAACTCAAGGACTTTTTTTGAGTACATGGTATAAATGAAATATATTTTTCTTGTTTGAAAACTATGTTGGATGTGAATTGTGATTAAGGAGTGTGAATAATAGAAGAGTATTTGGTAAATGCGAGCAAGAGATCCAAGGGATTATTGGATGCAAATTTGGTGATCTAGTATCAAAATCAGAAGAAGCATAACAACTTGGTCGATACTATAGAGGAAGAAAAAGTACCAGTACAATTCATTTCTATTATTCTACAAGGAATAATACAAAGATCATTTGGACAATGGGTTCATTGGTCTTGCCCTTGAAGTTATTTGGACTATGGGTCTATTTTCCTTCTACAACACTTAAGAAGGTTGGAACAACTCCTAATAGGGTTGGAATCCCCTAATATGGATTCAAAGTATCCTAATAGGATTTGATATGTATTGAATATTTTTACTAACTCCTAATCGGGTCCATCCTCTAACAAGGAATATTTATATTAGTACATAATTTTGTGGTTACCATCTCCATTAGGGTTTTCCCTTTGATCAAGGGTTCCCTAGTTAACACATTTGGTATTATTGTATATGAGCATCTTATCATGGTTGTTAATTATATTTCTTATATGGTTAAGGATTTATAAGGTTGATAATTGTGATAATAGTTGGATAACTGATTCACCCCCAACTTAGTTATATTGGTGGAGTTTATATTCTAAGATACCAATTGTTAGAAATAGATAATACTAATAGGGGTGGGGGTGAATCAATTATCCAACTATTATCACTATTATTAACCTTAAAAAAACTTAACCATATGAGTAATATAATAAAAAACCATAACAAGATATTCCTCCACAATAACACTAGGTTTGTTAACTAAGGAAACACTTGATCAGAGGGAAAACCCTAGTGGGGATGGTACCCACAAGATGATGTACTAATATAAATTTTCCTTATTAGAGGATGAAACCTATTAGGAGTCTATAACAACATTCAGTACATATCAGTCCCTATTAGGAGACTTTGAATCCCTGTTAGGAGATTCCAACCTTGTTAAGAGTTGTGAAAGATAGTTAGACCCACTACCCAAACAACTTCAAGAGAAAGACCAATGAACCCACTGTCCAAATGATATATGTATTATTCCTTCCAAAATAATAGAATTGAATAGTACTTCCTTCCTCTATCCTATCAACCATACCTCTTCTTCTTTTGATCTTGTAACAAAATCACAAATCTTGCATCCAATAATCCCTTGGATTGCTTATTCACATTTAGTAAACACTCTAGTCCTTATTGCACTTCAAAATTCATAAAATGATCACAAAACACTTGCAAACAAGGAAAACATCTTTCCTTTATACCATATCTTCAAAATAATTCCTTGAGTTAGCCTTAAGGCTTCCTAATTAATCAATTATAATTACAGTAGAACTATTGGCTCATAGTCTATACATAACTTCACACATGTTGTTGGCTCCTAAATTAATTAATTTTTAATAACCTAGTGATAGGAATGCATACACATAGGGGAAGCTAATTCCCATGTTCAATGTACTTATTTAGACATCAGGGACAACTATAAGGCTATACTCCTTCTTCTTTAGACTCTGCAAGACCTAAGTGGGTGAACCTTAGAATCATTCATATGGTATTAGTTTCCAAAAAATACACTTGAATCTATACAAAGTAGATAAAAAGGTAATTCTTCTATGCTTATGAAAACAAAATAGACATGAAATAGCCAATAACATGACATATGAACTTGATAAAATAAGAGAGGGAAACTATTTTCAGCTCCTAAATAGAAAGGGAAAAGATATTTGATTAAAGATTTGAATATCAACATAACTTAGGTATGCAACAACAAGAACATGCAATCTCCAACTTGATCAGTCCCTTATCCATTGGACATTAAATAATTCAAAACATACACAAGGATACCTAAGATATACTCATAAACTCAGAGATCATATCTATCCATTCACTTTACAAACATACATTTATCTTCAAAATGAAACTCATACTTATAAAATCCTTCCATGATCCCTAAAATTTACTCAAGTTCTTGACCCAACAAAAAAATACACAATGACATACAACTTCAAATCCAAGCTACAACTTGACAAACATGCACCTTGTACATATATCATAGAAATGTACAAACCCATAAAAAGGAGACACGATTCAGATTGACACTTTCAACAAAGATTTGTATTCATTTCCTTGAAGCTAATACATCCAATGTATGCAAAAAGCTTAGAAAATACACAATAGATGAATGCAAGATCTAAATTCTCAAAAGGAAATACAATGTTGTTCATAATAGAGAAAATGCTAAAAGTGGTGGAATCATAGCAATAAAACTAGAATAATCCTTGTTATATTAGAGTAGTAAAAACTGGAACCAACATCTGGTATCATAATAGTTGAAACCATTTTCAACAAAAAATGGAACCATCCTTGTGGTATCACAACAATGAAAAATGTCCAAGAACTATAACCCTTACAATAAGAAAAGAAGAGAAATATATAGATAGGAATACATTCCTAGATCAGATCTAATACTGCTAAGTGTCCACATGAAACTCTTCCTTCTGCTACTGTAGAATTCATCTCTTTCTCCTCAATCGATAATCAAATCTCATCACAACTAAAAATATAATTGCATAAATATCCCCTTAAAATAATGAGAAAACCCTCCTTTGATGGAATATTAGATACACATTCAAAATGTATAGGAGTCTTTTATTTGATTTTGTTTGTCTTCTACTACCCTTAGCTGTGAATCCTCAATTGCTTTTGCTGATAGAACCTTACCCTTTACAACTACCTTCAAAAAATTTATTTCATTCTTGGTGGCCATTTAGTGAATATGATCTCATTTAAATCTAATCTCAATATAATTTTATTTCATCTGAAACATCAAATCCCCATTATTGCTAAGAATACCCTAGATTTCCAAAAATGATTGTTTCTTCTACCACTGAATACCTATGCATATTGTGACTTTGAAGATGTAAAATTTAGCTTCAACCAATTCTAACAGTATATTATACTCCATATTTTTGATAAATATGGTGCCCCTAGTGTGCATTTGAAAAATTAGGCCCGAGCCATGAACAACCATGAACTAGACATTTAAATTGAAAAGTTTAAAATGATATATAGTTTGAACTATATAATATCTCAAATTCATTTAATTTTTTCTAACTTTTAAATATATAATTTAAATGTTTCAATTTTTTAAATCTTTTATTCCTTTTCCCTTGCCACTAGTCACCAAGTTTCAACTCCCTATTGATCAACTTCACTCAGGTGGGCCCCAAAATCATACCATCAAAACCTTTGAAATTTTACCTCATGATCTTATGAGCCTCTAATCTTATGCTTTACTATAGCATCTTATCCACAAATTTTAACACTTTTTATCATACGATAATCATAACATTGTAACTTTATCTTCTCAAGCTCTTGACCACCCAAAATCTCATAACATCATAACTCAAGGTTTAGCTATTCCTAATCTCATGACAATTTCATAGCATATTAACTTGAAAATCAGCTTCTCCTGATCACATTCCATGTCATATCATCTTAACTCCCCTTTCTTTCATCTTTGATCATATGCCATCATAACATCAAAACCTTCAAACCTTTACATTCTTGACTACATGACCATCGTGACATCACAAATCTTCAAACATCATCCTCTTGATCATATGTTGGGCCTCTATGATGCACCACATCATCATATTATCTCTTTGCATTTCTTTGGACAAAATTTTGTTGACTTTGTTGCTATAGGAATGGGCCGGCCCCTCCACAATTGTACTCTCACTCTTTCACAAAAAGTGTGTCATAAGAAACTTAAGCTCCTTGTGCTTTGGAATATAAACATTAGACTTAACAATTCATTGCCAAATGTGGGACAAATAAATGAGGTATTTTTTAGATACACTGCCCCTTGGCCTATGAGTAAAATAGTGGATTCTCTATTGCCTCATTGTGCCCATAATCCATGATGCCCACTCAACTTAAGACATGGGTCTCCTCATCTAATCCATTAGAGAATATTCCAGAGAGAAGTTCCATGCCTCATGAACTAAAAACTTCCAACACACCACCTTAGAGCTTGAAGATGACTTTGCATCTGAACAACTTCTTTTAATGGGCCCTAACATGGATTCTACTAGAGAGCTTTCCAAGCTAAACACATCCATCTCTATCCCCACTCCATACTTCAATGGAAAATTCTTGGAAGCAATGGCTCTTCTTAAGAGAATACATGGCTTAATGAAAAAAGCCTCAAAAACAATTTTGATGAATGCTTGGATGCTTTGCTTGCCTCAAATCAAACCTGCAATTAATTACAAGGGACATGAAAAAATAAGAAAGACATCTTTCATTTACATCCATGTTGTTCCTTTGCTTGAAAATAACATCTCATCTAGCTCCAGATTCCTCGTGTCTTCTCCATTTGAACTTCTTTGAAATAGTGTTGTCTCAACACTATGTCAAAGAGGGGCAAAATGTAGACACCTAAATCTGATTACATCACTTCAGTAATCCTATTTAGCTATCTCTAAAGGCATCATTAATTAAATTCCTATTTAATAAATCCTTTTGCCATCCCCTAGCTGATTAATTTAATTAATCATCTATAGTCCTAATTGATAAATCAAATAACCCATCATTTATCAGTTAAATCCTATTCTCCTATCTAATTCCAAAACCATCATTTATTAAATAAGTCTAGTTGATAAATAAAGCCCTCAAAACTAATAGCCCCTAATCTATCCTTAATCCTCCATTTAGCCTAATCCACCCCATCCACCCATACTAACTAAGCTTAGCCACTAACTCACCCACCCTCATCAATGCCATCCACTTGCACATCTCTAACATCCCTAATCTAATCCTAACCCAAGCCTAACCCATCCCCTAATCATTTTCACATTCCTAATTGAGCTTAAGACTTTCCTAAACCAAGCTAAAGTCTCCCCTCAAAATATCCCAACCACCAATCCATGAATGGTCTTACAAAGCCATAAATGGCTCTTACATCCTCACTCATGACTCTTACATACTCAACCACTCTCATCAAGCCTTTGACCAACCCTTATCCTATCCTCTCACACCCATCCTCCTTGTGACAAGTGTCCACTCCCTATTGGTGCTAAACAAGCATAATCCATGTGCTCCCCTTTAAGTTCATCCTAGCCCTCCTTCACCATCTTGCCATCCTTGTATCTTACCCCTCCACCCCTCAAGCCCTTAGTCTATAAATTGGATCTCCTCCAAAGCCATTTAATCACAATCTTTAAGCTAAAGTTACCATGTCAGTTTGAGAAGCCAAATCCATACTTTTACATATACCAACACCAAAAATCCCAAATCCACCTCCATTGAAGCATTTTGAAGCTTGAGCATACATCCCAAATCCATATCAAAGGACACCTCTACAAATTAAGTGATCATCCTCATTGAGAGAGCCTATCCGTGGCTCATATTATCATTTTAAGACCTCACTTTGTCTCATCTAAAGTTTATATTAGTTTTGTTAGTAAATGCTTTGGTTTTTTAAATAGATTAGTGTTTCTTGCTAACATATTAGTGTATACATTTTGGCACGCCTGGTGGGACCCTGAAACGGTCATTTTAATCTTCATTAATTTTAGTTTTACATGCTTTTTCATGTTTTGGCTAACCATGCAAAACTAACATTAATGGAAATATCTTTTGTTTGTGTTGCTTTCTAATTTTGCTTGCAGGGCCACATTAAACGCTTCAAGAACACGCACACAACCCTCTAAGCAGTTTTCACATAGTAAACTCTTGAAAAACCTAGTTTTTTTCATCTCCACCATCACAAGAACGCGAACCTATGATCGTGGGAACGTGGCATACTCCGGTGGGATCGCAAACCCGCAACCCTGGGAATCCGAGAGAATCTGCAAGAACACAACTATTGAACTGTCAAAACTTTGAAACCCATTCTCACATTTGACCTCTCGAACCTGCCAAAGAATTCCCTCGTAGGAATGAGGCTAAATTAATCTGTGAGATTGCTATTTTTGTAGGATTTCTCTGCATTATTTATCCCACGGCTTGTTTTTCTTTTATTTTTTTACCAATTCTCTGTTTTGCGGGATTGCTATCTAAACCCACAGGAATGCTATCTAAACCTGATAGAATGCTATCTTAACCCATGGGAATGCTATCTAAACCTATAGGATCACTATCCCATTGTTTATCCTTGCATTCCATCTATGAGAACACATTCCATAAACTTGTGAGATTGCTTTCTCGTGGGATTGCACTGTGTTTTTTTAACCCATGGCCTTATTTCCTACATTTTTTTATCAATCTTGTGTTGTGTTCCCGAGACCTTTTACCGTGTTCTCGTGCTTATGGGATCACTTCTTAAATCTGTGAGTTTTTTGTTTTAACTGTTTGCTTCAAATTTATTACATTTTCTAGTGCATGTTTTTATTCTAACTGATTTTCTGTAGGTTTTATCATCATATCTTTATGCTCATTATCAAATCATAATCAAAATTTGACTTTTAGTGGTTCCGTAGGATATAGATTATTCTAAGCATTTTTACACATATCAAAAAGAACAAAAAAAGTTATTTTTTTTTCCCATAGTTAAACTTTGATTTTGAGACTTTGGGTGACTAATCAAATCACTTTTTTGTCGCATTGTAGGTTGGAGCAACAAACCTAATCATGTTTTTTGCAAATTTTTCTTAGAATAAACTTGCATGTTTAAACACATCTTTCATTGAATGAATGTTGCTCAAATCACTCTCGAATGCCATAGATTAAAATTAACTTTTTATTGGAATGCATGCTTAAAACAACAAAACACAATCTTGAATGCAAAGGATCAATTAATCATTGCTCTACCTCACACTTCAACTTTGGGTTTTAAAAAGAATTCACTCAATCTTGAATGCCTAAAAATCAATGAACATTGCATGGTTTTGACACACTTCAATGACGCTCACATTTCTTATGTTGACGATCTCTCAATTTCCATTATGTAAATGATGCTGTCAAGTTGGAATGAACATTGTATGCCATAATCACGAGTGTTTTCAATCATAGCTTACAAAATCTAAATCATCAATTGGAATGAACGTGTGTCTTTTAAACCCAAGATCACTTATGTGGTCTTGTTTTACACTTTTTTAGGAGGCCTACTTGTGGATTTCATCACCCCTTAGGATGACCTCAACTCCAGCATTCTGACAGAGTATAAAGATCGGGAGGTGAATCCAAAGACACATTTCTTGGGATCAAGATTTTGTCACTCGGGCTAAGCCTCAAGGAACTTTATACCCTTGAGAAGTGAAAGAGGAGAAGTGGGTTATCGCTCCTCTTGGCTGTGTGACATCTTTTTGGTTTCATCTATGGATTTGGGCCTCACGTACCTTGTGTATATCGAGGACTCCTTAGCTAAACCAAATTTCATCCTTATAGAAAGCTTCCTAGGATGTTGGTGTGTTTGACGTGCTTGCTCCAAACTTTTGTCTACTTTTTTTTTCATAGCTTTTGAATGAATGTTTGCCAACTTTGATCAAAATTCTAGAAAAGTAGAAATCTCCCAGCTCAAGGAATACTTAGTGTAGTTACTGCCTCATCAGAAAACCATCCAAGCTCCCTCATCACAACCGAATCTATCTAGTTCTTTGCTTTAGAACAATCCCAAATCCAAAGTCCATCCAAATCATCCCCCCAGCCAACTAGCAACCTAATCCAAAATCACCCAAGCCTTTAAGGAATTATTGTTACTCTGCCAGAGTTTGCTATCCAATCAATCTATCCAAATCCCTCAATCTCCCCAAGGTTATCCCTTTGACAAAGCTTTGTCTAGGGTAATCTAGCCTTGTCACTTGTCATCCCTCATCACCTTAAGCTAAAGGTTGGGATCCACAAGTGGTCAATCTCTTGTCATGCCCATAGGATCATTTGTCTATCCTTAAGTTGACACCAAAAGCCACCAATCCTACACATAAGAAAGAAAAACTCTCACTTTTTGACAACATACCCTTGAAGTCTTCCATCCATAGGAAAGCCAAAAATCTCCAACCAATCCTCCTTAGGTCTGTCATGCAGCTTTGACTCTCCCTAAGAAATCTTTCATCAGCCAATCCAAAATCTATGCTTAATCCAAATCCAACCATGAGCTTTCATGTTCATCCATATGCAAGACCCCATCCCCATCCAACTAATCATCAAAACATGAAATCCCAATCCTATCATGATGAGTTTTGTCATCCCACCTTTTTTCCCACCTCATCCTATTCCAATGATGATGATGATCTTGTTGACTATGACTGATATATTGAAAGCCTTAGAGATATTACTCCCAACATCTCCCAAAATCCAAACATTCCTCCCAACTACTCCATCCCTCCTCCAAACATACCCACTAGTACTCCTTACCATGCCTTTGACAAGGGAAATCCATTATTATCCTCATCCTTACCTCCTTCTTATATTGTGCCCACATATTCCTCTTATACATCAGTCATACCTCCATCTTCCTCTACCTTCATCTCCCATCCTCCACCATTCTAGAACAAATCTAGTAGCTACATCCCTAGTCCAAATCCACCATCCCAATATCTTCCAAACCCCTTTCAAAATCCTCCAACCAATCCTAGTTCTACAATGCATCACCCCAATCCCCTTACTCTGCCTAGTCCAACACACCTATCTCCAAGGAATTTTACAAGGAAGCCCAAAGCAACTCTCTCTCTCACACCCATCACTCCTCTTATATCTTCCTATCGCTACCATCCCTATCACATCCACCCCACTTGTCAAACCCCTTCCATCTCCTACCTCCTATCCATCAAATCCCTCCAAATCCCATCCACATCTCCTCCTCCTAGCATTACCCAAATCCCATATAATGAACCTAATGAGTCCATCCTCCATCAACCCATCCCCATTGCAGAACCTCCTACCCATCCATCTACCACACTTAAAGAAACCATCCATACTTCTCCTATCATAACATCCACTCCCATCCATTCATGTCAAAATCTTGCCCAAAAGCATGTTGAAATATCCCCTAACACAATAGAAGATCCTTCCATCCCACTTATTCCCCTACATAATCCACTTTTACCATCTCCTCCATCTCTTAATCTTGCCATCTTACCTACTCTGTCTCAAGATCCATTTCCATCAACCCAACCAACTCAAGATCCTATCCTTCCATCCCCTTTGCTCCATGATCATACATCTCCCATAATCCATGATGATAGATCCATCAAAGAAGAACTAACTATCATATATGAAGCTTTGACTCCTTTAGGTAGTAATGGACTCACATCTTGTGTTCCAAATAATGAACATCATATTGAAGAAAGAAAGAAAAATGTATCTCTAGATGTTGGTATCCCCGCTATTCCTACATGGTCGCAAGTCCTTCCATCTTCACCCCAATGTTCCCATTCATCTTATCCTATATCTATTTTTGGCCCTTATCCTACTTCTTTTCAACCCTCTATTTTGGGTCCATACATCCCTTATCCAAATCCCCGACCCTTTCCATCCATTTTGGGTCCTTACATACCCAATATTAATCCTTTATCTCCCCCATCTATTTTGGGACCTACACCTTCCCTGTTTCCATCTATTTTAGGCCCATATCCTTCATTTCCTCCATCCATTTTGGGCAATTATATCCATCCATATCCTATGTCCCAATCTATCCTTTCATCCCCTCAAATCCACCAGCTAGATCATCAAAGGTACTCACTCTTGAATCCCTTCCAACCTTTAAACCCTATCACTCCATCCATTGTCCCTCCATCTCCTACATGCTCTTGTTCCCATCCCATCGCTAATAGAAGCATATTGGATGCCAAAATAAAAAAGCATAAATCCAAAAATCCACAAAAATCCAAGTCTCGACATGTCCCTTCTAAAATACATGTATAAGAAGAGAAACATTTGATCCAAATCAAAGAAAAAGTCAAGAGGCCACAAAGGTCCAAGCTGCAAATGTCAAACTCATGTGGATACCCAAGATGCTCATAAAAGAAATGCATCTCAAAGAAAAATCTCAATTGGCATCCATTCATGCTACTCAAAAAGCCTCATCCATTCATCCTTTATCCAAATCCCCATATATGAATCCTTCATCCCCCCAATCCACTCTTAGTCCATATGCTTCTTATCCTAAATTTCCCATCCTCCATCTTCCAACTCTACTTATAGTCCTTATCTTTCTCTTCCTCCATTTTCTCCTCAACCTCGCTCAACACAATCTTTTCCTCTACTTTATCACCTCTCAAGGTGTTTGCCAATGATGATCTTTCCTTTTTCATCATCCATTTACCCACAAACCTTATGTCTTTGCATCCATTATTTGCCAAACTCCCACCCATGATTCCACTTGTTCAATCCAATCCTTTTCCATCCATCCTACCAACATCTATGCATAAAAATGCATCAATAAAGTCAAAAATAAAATAAAAATAAAAATAATAAATGAAAAACAAAAACAGAAAAATCATCCATTGGTGAAAACTTTGCAATTCAAGTGCCACAGATAAGTACCATAATGAAAACTTGGCAAACAAGTGTCATGCGTAATCCCTCCATCCAAATGCTCTGTACACTTGGGGGCATGTTCCATCACCCATCATACCCATCTCATCCCACCATACCAACCACATCCTATCCATTTCACCCACCATCCTCCTTTGGATCTTGATAGAAATAATTTCCACCACTAGATACCTTCTTTTGGTCATCCCTTTGGCATCCATTTTCCATCAAAGTTTATATCCACCTATCCTTTCTCTACCCACTCTTTCATCCATCCAATCCCTCCATTGGCCTCATCCACCCATCCTCCTTATCCTCTACCTCATTAACCTTTCACATCCTAGCTTCCATCTATCTCCCTCATCCTCTTGTTGACCAATATTCAATCTTACCACATCCCTAATAACAAATCCTCTTGAATAGCATATTTTAACTAGGGGCACTCTATTCCTTGGAGACCGTGTTGTGTCCATCTTTCCATCAATCCTTATCATTTTGCATTCCTCTTCCCAAATCCCTCTATCCACCATACCCTTTTTTTCATCTATCCTTGCATCTCCCAGCATTACCTCCATCTTTCCATCACCTAGTACATACCTTGTCATTGGTATCTAGCCCTTAGCTATCCCTCATCCTAAGCTTTTCATTCACTATCTTCTCATCCTAATCTTTTCATCTACTATCTCCTCATCCTAAGCTTTTCACTCCCACTATCTTAAGATTTTCACAAACCATCTTCTCCTTTTGATTTTTTCATCCCCTCTATCTCCTTATCCCATGATTTTCCTCTACCTCCCCCATCTTAAGCTTTTCATCCACTATCCTCCCATCCCAAACCTTTCATCCACTATCTCTTCATCTTTCTCTTTCTTGTCACTATCCTATCATGCTGTGCTTTTATCTGATAATCCCTTGTACATCCTTTGATCTATCAATTGTACATTCTTTTCACATAATTCCTTTTCTCTTGGTCCCATTTTATACCTCTCATCTCTTTGTGTCAGTTCTTGCTTGATCAAAAATTGCAGTTCTCTTGGTTGGGTGCTTTAGTGAATCCTTGTCTGAGATCCCTTGTCATCAAAATGTTGTCCTAAAGAGCTCTTCTTTCCCAACTCACCCTATTCCTTGATATTACCGATAGATCCTTGCAAGATGCATCCTTCCTCTCGTCTGATCTTGGTTGGTCAGTATCTAATCCTACTGATCTCTTTGGAAAAAGGTTAACTTTTTTATGGATTTGCATTTTCTTACGATTTATTTTCTTTTCGAGATTTCAAGCATGATTCTTAACGTATCTCTTCCAAGTGGTTTGGGTTGTTCCCTCCTCACAATCAACACAATCTTTTATATCATGGTGTGCTATGAATGGGGCAATTCGAGTGCAAGGTCTTGATCAGGTCTTTTGTTTGTTTTTCTTTTCTGCTTGTGGGTTACCCAGTGTCGGTTCCATGCTGCTTCCTCTGGGATTCATGTGCGATGTTGGGGCAATCCTTGCATGCTTATTTTGAGTTAGTTCATTAGTCCTCTAGAAAGTTGGTGAACATGCCTTGTTGTTCTTCGTAACCTTGGCAATTAACCAACATTCCTATATTAAATCTAGTGCTCAACTACATGGTGGTACTTAACTTTGAAGTATCCCCCTGCTCAAAATGCTTCAATGGATTCCCTTCATCTCCATTATCCCCCATCTATATCCAACATCCATCTCTCCAACCCCTGCTTGTGGATCAGTTATCCCTCAGAATCAATCATCACTCTTAGCTTTAGGGATCCACAATCTTAGTCTTAGGGATCCACCCATGAAATCAATCCACCAAGCTCGATCCACAATCCTCATCCTAGGGATCTCCAACACCCGTATTCCATTAATCTGACTCTTTGAACTCCTATTGTATTAGCTTTTATCTTTCCATCATCCATCCCCTCCTCCTAGTTTCCTTTTATAGTGCTTGACTCCTTCATCCTCCCCCCAATTCTGGAATGTCTTAAACTTGCTTCCTTTTGTGAATCTGACCTCCCTTTAGCATTCTCCCATAGTGAGAGTTTGAGCTAATTCAGCCCCTTCTCTTTGCCCATCTGTGTCTCTACTCATCTCGAATTCTTTTTCTTTTCAAGAAGCTGTCAAGCCTCATCTTCTCTCTCTGTCACCTTCTTGAGGGGGCATCTTTAAGTCTAGTCTCTCCTCTTCTTATCTTAGACTGGGGAAACCTTGTTGCTAAAAAATCTTCCTCGTCTCATCTTTGTTTGAGCTTCTTTGAAATAGTGTTGTCTCAACACTATGTCAAAGAGAGGCAAAATGTAGACACCTAAATCTGATTACACTACTTTAGTAATCCTATTTAGCTATCTCTAAAGGCATCATTAATTAAATTCCTATTTAATTAATCCTTTTGCCATCCCCTAGCTGATTAATTTAATTAATCATCTATAGTCCTAATTGATAAATCAAATAACCCATCATTTATCAATTAAATCCTATTCTCCTATCTAATTCCAAAACCCTCATTTATTAAATAAGTCTATTTGATAAATAAAGCCCTCAAAACTAATAGCCCCTAACCTATCCTTAATCCTCCATTTAGCCTAATCCACCCCATCCACCCATACTAACTAAGCTTAGCCACTAACTCACCCACCCTCATCAATGCCATCCACTTGCACATCTCTAACATCCCTAATCTAATCCTAACCCAAGCCTAACCAATCCCCTAATCATTTTCACATTCCTAATTGAGCTTAAGACTTTCCTAAACCAAGCTAAAGTCTCCCCTCAAAATATCCCAACCACCAAGCCATGAATGCTCTTACAAAGCCATAAATGGCTCTTATATCTTCACTCATGACTCTTACATACCCAACCACCCTCATCAAGCCTTTGACCAACCCTTATCCTATCCTCTCACATCCATCCTCCTTGTGACAAGTGTCCACTCCCTATTGGTGCTAAACAAGCATAATCCATGTGCTCCCCTTTAAGTTCATCTGAGCCCTCCCTCACCATCTTGCCATCCTTGCATCTTACCCCTCCATCCCTTAAGCCCTTAGCCAATAAATTGGATATCCTCCCAGGCCATTTAATCACAATCTTTAAGTTAAAATTACCATGTCAGTTTGAGAAGCCAAATCCATACTTTTACATATACCAACACCAAAAATCCCAAAGCCACCTCCATTGAATCATTTTGAAGCTTGAGCATACATACCAAATCCATATCAAAGGATACCTCTACAAATCAAGTGATCATCCTCATTGAGAGAGCCTATCCATGGCTCATATTCTCATTTTAGGACCTCACTTTGTCTCATCTAAAGTTTATATTAATTTTGTTAGTAAATGCTTTGGTTTTTTAAATAGATTAGTGTTTCTTGCTAACATATTAGTGTATACACTTAGATTTGTAGAACTCTAAACATTAGTAGAACTGTGATTTTACCAAATGAAATGGACCTCGAAAAGGGGGTAGACAGATTTGTCAAGAATTTAAAAATGACACACTTGAATAATTTTTAGATTAGAAAATAGTGGTACAATCCATTTGGTCTCATCTATCATGGATTCATAGTTATGACATCTCGAACATGGCTACTGATCAATCTGCACTTTTAGACACCAGTAAAACTTTAGAAATTACAAATGGAATCACGTCCAAAAACTAGTCAAAAAAATTATTCATAGGCTCAAATTTGGAACATAGCAAGTGTCCAACCCTAGAATGCAATGGAAAAGGAGTTTTATCATTTTGGTCAATTGGGTCAAAAATATAACTGGTCAAACATGGCCTCCCAAAATTTTGAGAAATATGCATCAGTATGACAACAATAAACAACCAAATTTGAGGGATTCAAATCCTAGTCAAAAGAAATTGAAAAAACTTGAAAAATGAAACATAGGTTCTTTGATATGCATACTAAATACTCCTCAAGAAGTGAATCATGAAACTTAACCGAGTGGAAGATATTTATTTGCAAACTAGGCTTCCTGTTGCTATTTGACACTTTGGAAAAAATGCAGATTTGGACAATGCTCAAAATAAAACTTCACATAATGACTCAGAATGTCAATTTATCATTATATAGTGCATGAAAATAATTAAAGAAAGGTTTTAGAAACATAAAATACCTCATAGGCCTCAAAATGACAGCCAAGTACAAATGCAAGAAAAGTGCTTATAGGGGCCTAATTTGACTCAAAATTTTAAAATGGTACTCAAAATAGGAATGCAATTTTGAGTCCAATCAAACATGATACTATGGCTTGCACATTCTCTAAGATCATCATCCAAATTTATTCTATCACTATTTTCTTGTGCATCTCTTTATTACATCTTAGATGAAAGATGTAATACAAACATCAAAAATCCCTTTACAAGCACTTTATCTTTGAACTACTCTCTATAAATTATGTACAAATTTAATACATATTCAAATTACATGATGCACATCAAACCACATCATCAAGACACTATACTAAACATCTCCATGACTGTGCATCACTAGAAAAGAGAAACTTTGTTTGTACAACATCGACCTATCTTTGTTACTCTGCTAGTCTTGACAGACTTACTCCTATGTTGACATCAATGCTAAACAAAATCATCAATGCAACATGTAAATAATCTCCAATTCTTAGGATACTCCCCCAATGTAGTATCATCAATATTCACATTGCTAACAATATCCTCCTTTTGCATTTATGGCAAGATAGATTGAAAACATCTAAGCTCCAAGAATACCAAAATAATACTCTCTTGCTGCTGTTGCTATTCTCATCTCCTCAAATCCTCTTCATTAATCAAATCTGAAATCCTTTGGAACACTGCAATATTCTTCTTCTTCTTTCAGATCAATAATAGTTGTTCACAAAAACCTTGCAATATACTAAGGTTCTTCATGCTGCATATCTCCCTCATAGAGATATTCCTCCTTCTTCTTTACATGAATCTTCCTAAATCACCCTAATAAAGTAGAGATTTCCATGCACTCCCCCTACATACTTAGGAGATTTTTTCCATGCATAGTCTCTCCCCCATTTACATCAATGAAAAATTACTCATTATGTCCATTTAATACTCCTAGTCTTTCAACCATCTCAAGTGTCCAAAGACACTATTCAAGACCAAATACCAAGAGTTGTCAATGACTTAGCTCACCATAGATACTCCCCCATATGGGAAGCATCAACATTTAGTCCAATCAAACAGTTATGCTCTATACCACTAGACTAGTTCACTTACTACATCATCTACTCAGAAGTAGACAGGGGCATAACCCCAAGCATACCTCTCAAGTAATCAAATGCATCTTTAAGTAAAGGCTTCATAAAGATATCTACAATCTGATCTTTAGTACTCACATACTCTAATATAATCTCCTTTTCTACTACTTTCTCTCTCAACACATGATACTTAATATATATGCTTAATTTTAGAATGAAATACCAGATTCTTAAACATAATCACTATACTTGTGTTATCATAGTATATGATAATAGGTTTTACAAACTAAATTATGATATCCTTTAGCATCTGTTTGATCCACATTGTTGGAATTTTTACAAAATTAAGCAA
The DNA here is from genome assembly GCA_028749045.1 of Cupressus sempervirens. Taxonomy (NCBI): domain Eukaryota; kingdom Viridiplantae; phylum Streptophyta; class Pinopsida; order Cupressales; family Cupressaceae; genus Cupressus; species Cupressus sempervirens. The sequence goes on from CM053788.1 coordinate 659,417,016, forward strand.
CAAAGTACTTAATACCAAGATAAAAAAGATCACAACAACCTAAGGATTAGTAATTTCCATAAATAGTTATGTGTGCTTTAGATCTACACCCAACTTCAACAAAATTAGAAAGTTTTTCTACTCTTTATGTTCTACAAAATCAAGGTGGGTGCACCTAAGGGATGAAAGATTTACAACCTAATACTACATACCTATTTCACTCACTCCATAACATTCTATAACAATACACATGCCTTATAGCAGATTGGTCACAATTCTTCCTAAATTTATAGGTAACTCTGGGCAATGGAAGCTAACTAAGACTCAGGGGTTAAATGTAAACAAGTGATGACCAGCTTTGACATTCTTCAAACATTAAAATAAAATTGATTTGATTTGATTTTAAGCTTAATTCTTATTCATGGTTTCTCCATCTGTAGATTGAACTAATAGATTAGTGCCTCATCCATTAGGATTCAGAGTCTATCCAATTTCCAGACCTAATTGACTACATTACAATCAATATTGTCAATAGTTCTCACTAAAAATCATACTTATACATATCCTCACTACTACCATGGAAACCCTATCATATTCACTAAAGAATTTACCTAATTCATTGAATTAAAAGCAATAGTGAAAATGATATATAACTTAACATAACTGCATTCAATTGAACAAGCTTTGCTTATGCAATTTCAAGATAACTAGGTAATAAAATTGGAGACAAGATTCATGAAGAAAAGATATGGGGATAGTTTATCTCTATATTAATTTCCTTTGAAAATTTTATAACAATTATAATAAGACTCAAAATAACTCAAGATCCTATAACATCAATGAATTCTCAGATACTTGTAGAGGAAATACATCATAAATTTTTGCATTAAGAAACTAGACCGAACAATACTTAGTAACAGTAAAATTGTAAATGACTCGAACCCTTTCTCTAGCCTTGGAATCTCACTTATATAGTATGAGATGCATCAAGCTTTAGGAATAGAGAAACTGATAGCTATCCTTAAGAAAAAAAATATCTACAATGTTACTATCATAAAAGACAAAAATTTGTGTAATAAAAGAAACTTTACATCATAATAATATTTTGTCGGACCACTTTGCATTACACCTTTTTCCAAAAGGATTTCATGATTGGACTTACTATTGTTGTTCACCCTCGAGGTGTGTGATCACTAATTTGGCATGTGGGGAGCCTTGCTCTGGCACTTGTAGGCTAAGATGGACTTGAGATATCCCATCTATGCCCTCTTGAACTGATAGATTGACAATCAACATTGGTTGCTTTATTGCCAAGTCATAATTTTGGGGCTCCACTTTGGTAACTACAATTGGTTGCTTTTCCTTGTCCTCTTCTACTTTTACTGATGTGTCAATTATCTATACTTCATCTTGTTCCATCTCTTCATCATTAGTTTTAGCAAATTCTAATTGCTTTGCATGAACTAAGTCTGCCACCCACTTCTCAAAAAGTGTGTCATCTGGCCAATCAAAATTTAGAATATCATGCTACTTTTTCATCACATACTCTCTCATTTTGTCAATCTCAACAAAATATTGTCATAAAGAATCAAATAATAACTAAACTTTCACAACTACTTTAGTCGTGGCTGCCCACCATGCATTTCCTTTATCATTTATTACCTTATTCATTTGTAAGAACAATAAATCATTCAGTTCCTATGCCCATTCATCTTTATTTTCTAGCTTATCCTTTTTGTCTATAGCATGTGGAAACAACTCAAAATTGACACTCATACTTGTCAAGATAGCTTATAATTCTCCTTTGCAATGCAACTCTTTTATCATCAAAATCTAACATATCATTGCTTAATCAAAAAATTTCTCTATATGCTCATGAGATGAAAAAATAATAGAAAAACATAGAAGAATAACATCCTTATTTCTTCTAATCCATTTGTTGACAATTGGCTTAAGAGCATCATCACCTTCTTTTAGATCTTCCCATGTATTTAATACCTTTGTTAGCTAGTCATAGAAGGATGGCCATTCAATTTTATTTACTAAATACATGATAGCTCCCCTCAACCTATCCTCATATTGAACTTCTAATTCTACATGGAATGCCCACAATTTACTCTTTTCTTCTTCAAAGTCTTCTACAGTATAATACTATGGCCTTTGTGGTGTGTCTAGGATTTCAATAAGAGGAGTGGATTTAAAAGGCTCCATTAGTGGGTGAGGATATGTGATTCTTGGCCTAGTGGATCATCCCATCACTTTATTCTCTACTTCAATCCTCTTTTGAACTTCTTTATTGTATGCGGCTAAGACTTTCTCATACTTTTCTTGTAGCTCTAGTCTTTCTCTCTTGTCTCTTTGAGCTATGGCCAAGGTGAGGTTGGCTGATCCAACACCTAGCTCTACTACCTCTTTAGTGGTAGTTTCTTCAACTCTCTTTACAATCAAGTTGCCTATCAAGCTTGTATCATTAGGCTAGGAAGAGCAATTCCTAGATCTTTTTCTCATTAACCAAATGACCAATGCAACATGGTCCTCACTAAATTTAACACCTTTCAATTCTTTCTTTCCCTTTTCCTCTACACTCATTTGATCTGTAACAAAATTAAAAACCATAGCATATGCAATATCCCAATTGGGTAGCAATAATACCTCATATGCCTTTATCATTTGTATCCCTTCTTCAAGGGTCAAGCTCTTGAATTCTTGCATAATCTCTTCTTTAACTTAGTTTTGCGCATCTACCTATTCCATCTTTGGATGCTCTATTTTCAATTTGCTACATCTTTCCTCAAAAATTCCAATGTTTGTTCTCCAAGAAAATTGGTAAAAGGCTCTAGATTTGATTAAATCATCATCAGAGATGAATTCATGGAAATCCTATTCCATCATAGGTTCCAACTCCCTTCTTGTATAATATGCCACACTTAACTCAAGGCTTCACACTAGAGGTTCCTAAGGATTTCCCTCTTCTAATTTTTCTTGAGCAATGAACACTCCCCCTTGGGATCCCAACTGCTCCACCTACTCTCTAGTGAGCTATTCATCTCCTATTTTTTAATGGGGATTGAGTGGGTGAATATTCTTCAATTTGAGGTGTTTGTTCCTTTGCTCTTTTTTGCCTCTTAGGCAAGGGCTCATCAGGTCTTTCCCCAAGAACAACATTGATTGATCCCATTATTTATTTTCCTTTATCTACAGTTTCCCTTTTCTTTTGGATTGCACTATAGCCAGGTCTCTTTTTAACAATCAATTGCCTTGATGCTACTATAGGAGTAAAATATAATCTCCTCATGACCTCATGACTATAGGTGTCTCATCTTTGCTAGATAACTTGTGACCAGTTATCATAGGTGTACCAATAGGCTTATAAATTTCCAATCAAAATCTCTTTAACAAGTCTTTCAAGTACTTATCTTATGAAATGAAAATACCATCACTATTCTGCACAATCTACAATCCTAGGAAAAACTTCATTTCTTCTATCATGCTGATTTCAAACTTTTTTCATTTCTTTAGCAAACTTATGACTTGCTTCATCATTACCTCCAAATATGATGTCATCAACAAATATTACTATTATTAGCAAACCATTCTCAATTTATTTCAAATACAAGTTACTATCTTCTTTACCTTTAGCAAATCCAAGATTTTCCAAATAGCTATCCAACCTTGCATACCAAGTTCTAGATGCTTGCTCCAGACCATATAGATCTTTCTTTAGCCTGTATACCATGTCTTTTTCTTCTATCAAAGGAAAACCTTCAGGCTACTAACAATATACCTCTTCTTCAAGTTCTCCATTTAGGAAGCCTTATTTAACATCTATCTGATAGACTTTGAACTTTTTATTCACTGCATAAGCCAAGAACATTCTTAATACTTCTACTCTAACTATAGGTGCATATGTCTCCTCATAGTCTATGCCTTCTTGCTATGAATATCCCTTGCAAACAAGTCTAGCCTTTTTCCTCACAACTTTTCCTTGCTCATTTATCTTGTTTATGAATACCCATTTGGTTCTTATTATATACTTATCTTTAGGTCTAGGAACTAACTCCCATGTTTCATTTTTCACTATCTAATCTAATTCTTCCTTCATTGCTTGAATCCAATGATCATCTTTACATGCTTCATCTACACTCTTAGGTTCAACTTGAGAAATCAAACATGGCTCTTCATTAACTCTATTTCTTGCCATCACACCTTTGTCTTTGCTTCCAATTATCTACTTCAGAGGGTGATTATTTGTCAGATTCCTATTAGGGTTAGGAGTTGACATCTCAACTCTTATCTCAACTCTAGGTTTAGATCTCTGCTCTCCTCTTTGATCAACATTTACCACATCATTCTATAGATCATTGTTAGTCTTAAATAAAACTTCTACATTTTGTCTAATAATTCTAGAATTATCTTCTTCTTCATCTAAATTGTAATATAACATATTTTCCTCAATTCCAAACTTTTCATCAATCTTAACTTTTGTGCACTCAACTATTGTCTTATTTCTATGATTAAAAATTTTGTATGCCATTATTTTCAATTAATGGCCAACTAACATAATTTCAACACTTCTAGGATCAAACTTACCAATATCATCATCTCTCTTAATATAACACTTGCTTCCAAATACTCTAAAATACTTAACTGATGGTGAATGGCCAAACTATAGTTCATAAGGTGTCTTTCTCATACCTTTTCTAATTTGTACTCTATTCATAGTGTACATTTCTATATTGAATGCTTCTCTCCAAACTATTTTGGATACATCATTCTCAAAAACCATCACTCTTGTTGCCTCTACTATTGATATGTTTCTTCTTTTAGCAATCCCATTCTGTTCAAGTGTTCTAGGTGAAGACAACTACCTTTTGATTCCATTATCTTCACAAAATATGTTAAAATCTCTAGATGTGAATTCTCCTCCTCTATCTAATCTCAAACATTTTTACCTTAACTCTAGATTCATTCTCAACTCTATTCTTAAATATCTTAAACTTCTCAAAAATTTTAGACTTCTCTTTAGGAAATGCTACCCACATCATTCTAGAGAAATCATCAACAAAAATCATGAAATACCTTTCACCATAGAATCCTCTTGTTCTCAAGGGACCACTCAGATTTGTGTGAACAATTTCTAGCTTCTCTATGGTAGTCAAATTCTTGCTAGGAAAATATACCTTCTTCTACTTATCCAAAATACATTCTTTGAAACCACATTAGTAGGCTTAATTATCTTAGGTAGATATCTGATTGTAAATGTGTTACTAACCTTTACAATATTATCAAACTTTATATGATAGAATCTTCTATGCCACAACCAATTGTTATCAACATTAGCTACTAAACATGTCATTTAAATGGGATTCAATTGAAACACATAACATCTAGACCTAGTTCTAGTTCCAATCATCTTACCATCCTTATCCTTGATAGTGTAAGCCTTTTCTATGAAATGCAATTGATACCCTTTGTCCACCAACTATCCAACACTCAAAAAATTATACTTTAATCCATAAAAAAAATAAACATCATTAGTGTTAGTTCTTCCATCTAAAGAAATGGATCCAATTCCTATAATATGACAGGCTGTATTATTTCCAACTCTAACAATACCTCCATCATAGTTCCTAAATTTAATGAACTTATTCATATCACTAGTCATGTGATGTGAACAACCACTATTTATTATCCAATTAGATTTCTTTTCAACTTGAGAAACTAGAGCTTTTTCTTCTCTAATTTCTTTACGAAGATCATCTTCTTTAATAGCTACAAATCCTATCTCATCATCACTTTCACTTTGAGCTCTTTCATTAGATTCCTCATCTTCACTAGAATACAAAAAATTTCCATCTTTTCTAAGCTTAAACTTTCCCTTATACTTTTTTCTCTCTCTTTTAGGACATTTAGGTGCATAATGACTAAACTCATTACATGTCCAACATTTAAAGATATTCTTACCATCTTTTTCTCTTCTCACAAGAAGTTCTATACCTTCCTCAATCTTCTTATCTTCATCATATCTAGTTTTCCTACTACTAGCAAAATCTCCAAGTGTAATTTCCCTTTAAAATAAGCTTGGTTGAGCATTCAAGGTATTGAAAGTAGTATCAACTCTTGACAATTCTCTTGATTGTCTCAAATCTACTTCTATTGCTTTCGATCTTCCAAACAATGTTTCCCTATTAAACTCCTTAGTGTAGGGTATTAGTAGCTAAATCATCTCAAAAACTTACTTGAATGGTGGTGTCAAGGTTTTCAAAATCTTCCACACAACCTCATAATATTCCTTGGTTAAACCATGTGACTTTATTCCCTCAACAATCTCTAATATCTTACTAATATAGTTTCTTATAGATCCATCTTCCATCATTTTAGCATATTGAAATGCACATATCCAATTTTGGAATCTTACTCTCTTTGTATGTGTATCACCTTCAAAAGTAGATTATAAAGCATTCTAAATTTTGTGAGATATTTGAAGTGACTTTACTTAATTTTATTCATTCTCTAGAAGAATTAATATTAGAGCCTTTCTAGCTCTCATGTTGTACATGAATAGATCTCTCTCTACTTCACTATATTCTTCAAGTTTCCCTTCTTTGACAATTGTCTTCTCGCTCTTTGTCAATATCTAATAACCCATACCCATGCAGAAAAAATGAGTCTTCATCTTTTCCTTCTAATTGTCATAGTTTGCCCCATCAAATCTAGGACTATCCTTTCTGAAAATATTCACCATCAATATCCCAAATCTATTAAGCTTATATTTTAAGGACTTGAGGCTTTGGTATCAATTGTTAGAATATATAGTCCACCCATATAATTTAGAGGAAGGGATGAATTAGTTATTCAAATATTATCACTATTATAAACCTTAACTAAACTTAATCATATGAGAGATATAACAAAAAACCATAACAAGATATTCATGCACAATAATCATAGATATGTTAACTAGGGAAATCCTTGATCAAAGAAAAAAATGTGGTAGGGATGGTACCCACAAGATGATGTACTACTATAAATATTCCTTCGTAGAGGATGGACCCTATTAGGAGTCTATTAAAACATTTAGTACATATCAGTCCTTGTTAAGAGACTTTGAATCCCTCTTAGGAGATTCCAATCCTATTAGGAGTTTTGGTAGACAGCTGGACCCATTGCCCAAATAACTTCAAGGGAATGACTAATGAACCAACTGTCAAAATGATCTTTGTATTATTACTTAAAAAATAGTAGAATTTAATAGTACTTCCTTCCTCTATCTTGTCAACTAGACCTCCACTCCTAATCTTGTAACCAGATCACAAATCTTGTGTCCAATAATCCCTTGGATTACTTACTCACATTCAGTAAACAATCTGCTCCTTTTTGCACTTCACACTTCATACAATGATGAAAACACACTAAAAAACAAGGAAAATATATTTTCTTTATACCATATCTTTAAAATATTTCCTTGAGTTAGCCTTGAGGCTTTCCCAATTAATTATAATAAGATAATTAATTAATTACAATTACAATAGCACTATCAGCTCAAAGTCTATACAAAACTTCACACGTGCAATACTAGGGCTTATGCATCCACCGACATCATCATTTGACTATCCTCTATCACTATTTGAATGCACATCTCTTTATTACATCTCAAATGAAAGATATAATACAAACATCAAAAACTACTTTCCAAGCACTTTGTCTTTGAATTGCTCTCTATAAATTAGGTACAAATACTGTACATCTTTGAATTATGTGTGTAGGACCTAGAAAATGGGCTAATGCATAACATACTAGGAGAAAATCACAAACCCAATCAACATATGCTAGCACCTACCAGTCTACCATGAAAGCCAAACTAATAAAGAAAGCAACACAAGGGTAGAAACCCCCTCTTTCATTTGTAGCTCCCATGTCCTTCTTTCTTCTCCAAATGATGTAGGTCCAAAATTGCCTATAGTGCATACAAAGCTGAAGCAAAGTCTATGATAATGGTGATGCTATGAGAAAACTTGAATTTGTGATTTGAATGTGAAAGAAAGAGTGCAAAAGATGAGAAAACTAGGAACTTGAAAAGACTTAAGAATTAGGACCTAAGGATTCAAGAATTAGGACCTAGGGATCGGAAATGAGAGAAAGAATGCTCATTTTATAATCAACACATAAAGTAAGAGCATTGGATTTTTCACCTTGGATATGAGATGTGGCAAGAGATTCCTTTGAGAATCCATGATGCATATGACACAAGATGCCAAGTGTAGGATTCTATGACACATGGAAGTCAAACTTGGCTAAAGATGGTTGAGAATCTATGACACATCATATGACACCTCAAGCACACTTAAAGCAAGAATCTATGATGAATGAAGCCAAATATGGACATGCATAAGATAATAAGAATCTTGGATTATGACATACCTTAGTCAAGTGTCAAAGGAGAATCCATGAGGTTTTGCACCCATGTGTCATGATGATGTCAATATTTTATGAAATATTTTAATTAAGAATCCTTTATTCCACAAAATAGAAATTAGTGAAAATGGGATTAATGGTGGAAAATGTGACTTAGGAAATTAAGAATTTCCATGGTTTGTAACATGAAATGAATTAAAGATACGTAACATTTCATCGACATTGTAAATGCTAAAGGGTCAAGATTGATTGATAAGGTTGATCATAATAATATCAACAGACACAATCAATATTGTTAAAATGGTTTGATAATGCCATGATTTGACATTGAGAGACTTGACAATGTCAAAGATTGGATGACATGAATAATAGTTTGACATAGCATTGAGAGCCATGACAGTACTAAGGCTAGATTGATAAGATTTGATAGATTGATAGGTTTCCAAGGCACTAAAAGCCACAAAAATACCTAGGAATAGACGAATGATGACTAATTTTGGATGTTTGACATGTTTTTGTGATGATTTAGATTGATTCTAGGTGATTTTTAGTTGATTTGGGGTGATTTTGAGTTGATATGAAATGATTTCAAGTTGATTTGAAGTGGTTGCAAGATGATGTTGGAATGGTTCCAAATTGATGTGAAAGAGGAAATGAATGATGAGAGATCGAGATTGATTGATAAGGTTGATCATAATAATATCAACGAATGCAGTCAATATTATTAAAATGGTTTGATAATGCCATGATTTGACATTGAGAGACTCGACCATGTCAAAGATCGGATAAAATGAATGATAGTTTGACCTAGCACTAAGAGCCATGATAGTACTAAGGCTAGATTGATAAGATTTGATAGATTGAAAGGTTTCCAAGGCACTAAAAGCCACAAAAATACCTAGGAATGGACAAATGATGACTAATTTTGGATGTTTGACATGTTTTGTGATTATTTAGACTAATTCTAGGTGATTTTGAGTTGATTTGGGGTGATTTTGAGTTGATATGAAATGATTTTGAGTTGATTTGAAGTGGTTGCAAGATGATTTTGAAATGGTTCTAAATTGATGTGAAATTGATGTGAAAGAGGATATGAATGATGATAGAGACACTGTTGAGATATAATCAGGTTGGCCAAAAGATCAGAGTTAGTGGAATGAGAAAGTAGGATGAATTATTATGAAGAAGTGATGTCGATTCAAGGGCCCAAGAATATTTCAAGGGTTACCACCCAAGATAGTGACCAAATAGTGAAAGTGATAGCTCATTTTTTTCACAAAAAAGATACAAATCCAACACAATTGACAGTTTGAAAATCAAAGTTGAAAATGCAAAAGTTATGGCCTGTAGAGTGCAACATAGGGGCTCTGGGAGCAATTCTGGGCATCCTACTACCCCAATTACACCCAAAACTCACCCAAGTGTGTCCAAGTGTGCCATGATAGTACCAAGTGCACCCATGGTGCACTTGGGAAGCCCAAGTGTGCTTAGAAAATGTAGAATGTACCCTAGAAGGCTCCAGGGGCCAAAAATAACCCGACTAGACTCGGAATGACCTTAAACTTTGTGTGAGTGCCCAAAATCATGGAAAGAGGTCATAAAATGAGTGAAATCAGTAAAAATTGGTCAAACAAAGGTAGACTAAGGTTAGACTAGGTTGAAAGACCTTGAAGGTTGATAGACAATGTAGGATGATGTAGGAATGCAAGAATGCCAGATGAAGATGATTTGGTGCATTAAAACACATGATAATGGTGATGAATGAAGACATGATTTAAAGAAGACCAAAGGGGTGAGATGAGGACCAAATAAAATGAGGTGAAGACTTTTTTTCTTTCAAAAATTGTACTTTATGCCAAATGGAGCTTCATTTTGATGAAATCATAGATGTGAACCATTTTTGAGCATCTATATTTTGCCCCTCTTTGATACAATGTAATTTAGAGAATTGTGTCAAAGAACACTGATGAGAAGGCCATAACAACATGCCCCAATAGGAATGATATATATGGGTGCCCCCTCAAGAAATTGACTAAGATATGCATATGATAGGTCAATTTGTTGATAATGAGATGCAAGGTAGTAGATGAAGAAGACACAAAAGATGGAGGAGATGAGATGAGGAATAGTTAGTATAATGAGAAGAATTTTGCTTTTGTAAAGTGCACTATATGTCAAATGGAGCTTTATTTTGATATGGCAAATGGAATGCAACGTATCATGGCATAAAGGGCTAGAGTGCAAAATGCAAACCTTTTGTGTAAACAAACATGATGCAGATAGAAAATAACCTTGTCCTTCTTCAAGTATATGTAAATGCTCCAAACTCTCAAAGGTACATTGTAATAGAAAAAAATAGAAAAAGATGACCATGAACCATCCTGGCCACTCTCATAGATTAGTTTATATCATTGAGTGGCATAGGAACATGATCAAACAAAAATAAAGAAAAAATAAATCACTCACTAAACAATGTGAGCCAATAGCTATTCTTGTGCATTATTACTTACTTTTTAGTGTTTTAGGTGTCCATATGGTGTTTCATATGTTGAAAATGTGATAGTTCTAGTTGTGGATTTAGTTGATAGGTTCATAGTAACATGTTGGATTGACTATCGGTTCACATTTCTCAGATAGTGTGATTGTCTTGAAAGTGTAGTGCTTTGAGTTTTAGTCTGCAAAAGTACAAGTGTGTAAGCAAAAGGGGTGGTTATCCATAGTGAATATTTAAAAGGTTTATTACACATTTTTGATGGGTTTTGTGATTTTTAGGGTTTTTGAGGCTATTTGATGTTTTTGTTTGACTAGTTTCTTCAGGATATTTTGCAAATTTTTAGGGTTTATTTTAGGACATTTTATGACTTTTATGGATTTTTTAAGGATCATTTTATAATTTTTAGTGCTTTTTTCAAGGAATTTTATGATTTTTAATGTTTTTTTTAGAACATTATATGATTTTTAGTGATTTTTTTCAGGATTGTAGCCGAATGTTTAGGATTTTTTTAGGATTGTAAAAGCATATACAAGTGTTAGCTCCAATCCATTATGCGATAAGTCCAATGGATAAATAGTGCTTAGGGATATGCCCCCAATTCAAATTCAAACTCGTGCACTATGTAGGTAATATGTCCCCTGACAAGACACAAATTATGTACAAATGCCAATGATAGAGTATGTATAGACTGGTGATGCGTTAGGTAAGATAACAATGGATGTTAATGAGTTCATGAGCCATGGTCAAGGAGTCAAGGGTGTCTTGCAAGATGATAGATATGATCAAGGAATGATAAAAGGGGAAAAAACTAGATGAAATCTTGATAGATGGAGGAGCAACAACTAATTACACATGGCGCCTATTTGCCATGTTTTCACAATGGTACTTGCCCAAAGTGTTAGTGTAGTTTTTTATTTTTCCTTTTTTGCTAGGTTTTTCCTACACTTTTTAATAATCTCGCTTAGGTTAATAAAGCATGTCTTATTAGGTGAATGGTTGTGAGGTGTCACCTTCCTACATGTGAGCATCCATTAGCTATCTTGGGAAGATACTTTGCTATCTTTAGTCCGATAGATGGTTGCTCCTCATTGGTTGGTGTTGACACCTCCTCCCTCTTCCTAGCCTATATAAGCATGCTACCTGGCTTGTATTTGCATCTCTTATTTTTGCATCCTCTTAATGCTATTTTGCTTCCAGCATTTGCATTACTCTCTTGGAGACTAACTCTATGATGCTATTTTGATTTTGTATCATTTGCATTCATAGTTTAGATATTTACTCTTTGCACTAGTTTTCTGGGTTATTAATCTTTTCAGATTCTAACATGGTATCAGAGCTTTTCTATGTGCAAGAGTAGATTTTAGTTTCCTTATTTGAGAGATTCGAGGGGGGCAAATAAACTGTATTGTAGTTTTTTGAGAAACAAAGTATGCTCTTCTCTTGCATCTTTGGATGATCTTGAGAATCAGAAAAGTTTTGACAAAAACAGTTTTTCTCTGGGGTTTCAATCTCAAATCTGACAACCAACTTGCATATTTGGAGTTTTCAATCAGTTTTGCAGGTTCCAGCATGCCATTGATGGACTTAAGAAGCTGATCCAGCATTTTCATGTCATATTTTGGTTGCTGGGGTCATTTTCTAATTTTTGGAGCCGTTTTTTACTGTTAAAAGTGTCTGATTTACACTACAGCAACATCTTTTGTTCATCAGCAAGAAAAACGCTTTCTGAGTTTTGTTCGCAGCCCCGAAAAACCATCTGGGTATCTTTTAGATTTTGCATGAAAGTTGTATATTTTTCAGAATCGAGCATGCAAAGCTACAGCCATACCCCTCTCCGTTGGTAGCCGCAGATCTGAATGCAGTTTTCAAATGTCTCATTCTTGCTCATACGGACTCCGATTTTGATGATTCTTGTTATGAACTTGGCTATTTTTTTGTGCTCTATCCACTAATGGAGTTAGTTTTTGATTTTCATGCATGAATTCTTCAAAAATTGCAGATTCTCAGCCGTGACTGTGCACAGTTCTCGTTTTGGAAACTTCGGAGGATCATAACTTTCTCATACAACCTTGTATCGAGGCGATTCTTTTTTTGAAAGTGCATGATTTTTCGAGTAGATTGCAGTGGTGCTATTTGTTTTCTTGATTATTGTGCCCAAGTTTCACTTTTAGCATATGCTCTTCATGAGGGTTTGTAATGCATTGAAATCAAGACCACTAAACATCTCTTTTTAGTGGTAATTGTAAATGCACTAAAATAAAGTGCCAAATCATATTTCTTTGGGGGGGGTTCTTTGATTGAGTAAAAAGGGGGGGGCATTGTCGTGGCTGGATTCTCTTCCTTTTAGCATTTCTTTGCATTCCTTCATCATGGATCAAACAAATATGCCCATCCTAACTCCATACAATTACTTTGAGTGGAAATCACGCATGATAATTCACTTAAGGAAAGCTGGATTAAATAGGATAACTATGGGACTTGAAACTGAACCTGCTAAAGATGAAGACAAGCCTAAGTGGTTTAACAAATGTGATGAGGCATATGGAACATTGTGTTTGTCTGTTTCTCCTGACTTGCTATTTCACATTGAGTCTTTGGATACACCAAATGAAGTATGGACAAAGCTAGAAACATTATTTGGCACACAAGATTCAATGAGGGGTCATATGTTGGAAAATGAATTAATTAGTTTGAGTCCAGGCAATTTCAACACAATCCAAGATTTCTTCACCAAATTGAAATCACTAAGGCTGCAGTTAAAACAATGTGGAATTGAAAAGAAAGATGAACAACTGATTCTCAGTATTCTCTCTAAGCTAAGTTCAGAATATTCTGTGTTTGTCTCTACCTTCTATGCTACTAAGGGTGCACTTGGTACTCAATTCACCATGCCATCTCTAGATGATTTTGCTGTCAATCTTACTCGAGAATAGAACAAGCTAATCTAGATGGGCACTCTTAAGTCCTCTAAGTCACATGCCTTAGCAACCAACCAAGGCACAAAAGAACAAAAAGGACAAAGTAGTAACAACAATAGTAAGGATGAGAAACAAAATAATAGTGAGGAAAAGAAGGATCAGATACCAATTTCTTCAAAAGCAACTATTGATACCTCATCCTCCAAGGGCGATAAGCCTAAGAAAGAAAAGGTTAAATGTGCCTATTGTAAAAGACCCGGTCATGATGAACATAAATGTTTGAAGAAACAAATTGATCACTTGACATACATTCTTGAGAAGAATAATATTAGTGTTCCTGAGTCTATCAAACAAAGTTCTAATGAAGATTCTAACAAGGCAAAAGAAAACAACAAGGGGAAAGGAAAGGGCAAAGCTCTTGTTGCAGTTGCTTCCTCACCATCCACTTGGGTTCTTGATTCGGGTGCTTCACACCACATGGCTTCATCTAAGGAAGAACTTGCATCCTTAGAGCCATGCACTATGCCTTCTATTTTGATGGGTGATGACACTCCTATTGAGGTGTGTGGGAGAGGGTCTGTTGATGTGGGGGATGGCACATTCCATGATGTTCTTTGTGTACCCTCATTATCAACTAATCTCCTATCAATATACCAAATCACTCACACAGGTTTAGGCAAGCGGGTTGAGTTCACTCCTGATTCAGTGGAGATACGTGAGTTGCATAGTGATTCTGTAGTTGCAGTTGGGAGAGCAGATCATCAGTCACGGCTCTATCTGTTTTCTCACTTTGTTCCTGATCCTCCTTCATCTGTTTTGCTCACTCACTCTAATGATGTGAGTAAATTATGGCATGAGCGGTTTGGCCATCTTAACTTCCGCTATTTGCATCAGCTCAACCAGCAGAGCATGGTCACAGGGTTGCCTTCGGTTCAATTCTCAGGAGGTGTTTTCCAAGGTTGCATTCTTGGTAAGCATCCTAAGGAAAAGTTTGACAAAAGTAAGGCATGGAGAGCTTCACAGATACTAGAGTTAGTTCACAGTGATTTGGCTGGTCCATTTCAACATCCTTCTTTCAGCAGGGCCCGATATGTCCTCACATTCATTGATGACCTTTCTCGATATACATGGGTGTACTTTCTCAAACAGAAGTCAGAGGTATTTGACCATTTTCAAGACTTCAAAAATTTTGTAGAAAAGCAATCTGGGAAAGCCATCAAGATTTTGCGCACAGACAATGGTGGTGAGTATGTCAACCATCGGTTTGAAAGATTTTGCACTTCAGAGGGGATTGATTTACAACATTCAGTTCCATACAATCCTCAGCAAAATGGTGTTGCAGAACGGAAGAATAGATCCTTGAAGGAAATGGCAAACTGTATGATTCACTCTAGATCTCTTGCACCACAGTATTGGGCAGAAGCCATTAATTGTGCTTGTTATATCCAGAACCATGTTCCTCACCAAGCCTTGAAGGGAGTTACTCCTTTTGAAGCTTGGAGCGGTCGAAAACCATCAGTTAAGCACTTTCGAGTTTTTGGCTCCCTTGCATGGGCCCACATTCCTACAGAAAAATGTAAGGCCTTGGATCCGCAAAGCAGACCTTGCATATTTGTAGGTTATCCTGATGGTGTGAAGGGTTATCGGTTGCTCCACCCTACTACACATGAGTTATTCATTGAGAGGAGTGTTCAGTTTGAGGAGGGATCTTCAAGCTCACTTTCTATCACTCCTCCAACTTCTACCTTGACATTAGAGTCACTTGGAATACATGACAGATCTTCTGATGAGTCAGATTCACCTGAACAGTCTTCTACCTCTACTTCTGATGTAGAAAGTGATTCAGAGAACTCACCTCCTTCCTCCCCTAGTCATCATTCAGAGGTTAATGATTCCCCTCCAAATTCTCCATCTTCTTGCCCACTTTGGGCTAGACAGACCTTGCAGTCTGCAGGTGATTGGGTTGGGGATCCATCAGACACCAGGCGAACTCGTTCACAATTCCAGGATGCTCCACATGTCTTCATTGCTACTGCCTCAGATTCACAGTCCTTTCATGAGGCTTCTGGTATTTCTGAGTGGGATATAGCTATGCAGGAAGAGTATAGTTCCTTGATGAGGAACTACACTTGGGATCTTGTCCCTCTTCCTAAAGGAAGAAAACTTGTTCAATGTAAGTGGATCTATCGAACAAAATTTGCAGCAGATGGGTCAGTTGACAAACACAAGGCTCGCTTGGTTGCCAAAGGATTCTCCCAGGTTCCGGGGATTGACTACTCTGAGACTTTTGCGCCAGTTGCTCGAATGAATTCCATTCGAATTGTTCTTGCCATTGCTGCAGCTAATCGTTGGGAAGTACATCACATGGATGTGAAGAGTGCTTTTCTTCATGGTGACCTTCATGAGGAGATCTACATGGAGCAGCCACAGGGCTTCCTTCAGGATTCTTCACTTGTGTGTCGTCTTCGAAAGTCTCTCTATGGCCTCAAACAGGCTCCTCGGGCCTGGTATGCCAAGATGGACTCCTTCCTTCTATCAATTGGGTTCACTCGGTGCCATTCTGATCCTAATGTGTACATTTTGCAACAGGGTGATTCACTTCTATTTTTGGTTTTTTATGTTGATGACTTGCTGATCACAGGAAGTTCTTCACCCACCATTAAGGCTGTCAAAGTGGCCCTTCAGGACAGTTTTTTGATGACTGACTTGGGCTTGTTGCATTACTTTCTCGGGATTGAGATCCTTCAGTCTCCTTCTGGGATCACCATCACACAATCCAAGTATGCTCTAGATTTACTCTCGAGCTTTCATATGGCTGACTGTAAGCCTGCTCCGACTCCCTTCCTTTCTGGAGTCAAACTTGAGGCTCAATGTTCTTCTCCACTTGTTGATGGCACTTTGTACCGCCAACTTGTTGGGAGTCTCATTTATCTAACTCATACGAGACCTGACATCTCCTATGCTGTAGGCATGGTCTCTCGATTCATGCAGGAGCCCCATGAGTTACACTGGAAAGCAGCCAAGCGGATCCTTCACTACATTCAGGGTTCTCATAGTTGTGGGATTCACTATGCAGCAGGTATTGAGCTTGATTTGGTGGGCTACACAGATTTAGATTGGGCAGGTGATTCTGAGGATTGCAAGTCTACTTCAGGGTATAGCTTCTTACTTGGGTCAGGTCCTGTTTGTTGGTCGAGTAAAAAGCAGTCTGCTATTGCTTTGTCTTCTACTAAGGCTGAGTATCGGGGGGCTGTAAATGCTGCCACTGAGGCCATTTGGATTCAACATCTTCTCACTGAGTTTGGTATCCAAATCAGACGGCCATCAGTCATATTTTGTGACAACCAGAGTGCCATTCAGATCTCACGAAATCCAGTTCATCATCAACGGACCAAACACATAGAGGTCCACATGCACTACATCCGGGAGCTCATCCATGGTCATGTCATTGACCTTCGCTATTGTCCGACTTTCGAGCAAGTTACTGATATCTTCACAAAACCCTTCACTGAGAGAAAGTTCCTTCATTTGTGAGCTTTACTGGGGGTGCGGGATGCTTCATCTTTTGGGGGGGCCTCTTCCTCTCACTCGGAGTCCTGACTTTTTTGTGGGGGGGTTTCTTTTCTCTCTCTCTTTTGAGAAATCT
Organism: Cupressus sempervirens; assembly: GCA_028749045.1. Taxonomy (NCBI): domain Eukaryota; kingdom Viridiplantae; phylum Streptophyta; class Pinopsida; order Cupressales; family Cupressaceae; genus Cupressus; species Cupressus sempervirens. The sequence goes on from CM053788.1 coordinate 659,434,468, forward strand.
TATGTACATGGGTACCTCATCAGGCTTGACTTGCCGGGACCCATTTCTACATCCACCTAAGCTTCGCTTATGGGGGGGTGTTAGTGTAGTTTTTTATTTTTCCTTTTTTGCTAGGTTTTTCCTACACTTTTTAATAATCTCGCTTAGGTTAATAAAGCATGTCTTATTAGGTGAATGGTTGTGAGGTGTCACCTTCCTACATGTGAGCATCCATTAGCTATCTTGGGAAGATACTTTGCTATCTTTAGTCCGATAGATGGTTGCTCCTCATTGGTTGGTGTTGACACCTCCTCCCTCTTCCTAGCCTATATAAGCATGCTACCTGGCTTGTATTTGCATCTCTTATTTTTGCATCCTCTTAATGCTATTTTGCTTCTAGCATTTGCATTACTCTCTTGGAGACTAACTCTATGATGCTATTTTGATTTTGTATCATTTGCATTCATAGTTTAGATATTTACTCTTTGCACTAGTTTTCTGGGTTATTAATCTTTTCAGATTCTAACACAAAGTGCCTGTTTGCTAGGATTTCACTTGTGGATAGAATTTTTTTCACTTGACTCAAATTTTCATGCCAAGACACCTGTTTGCTAGGTTTTCATCAAGGCATCCATTTTTTCCTGACTTTTTTCACTTTTTTCTTTTTCTTTTTTTTAATGAATTTTTGCTATTTTTTTGATATTTGTTCAAGACTTTTTTCAATTTATTTGATATTTTTTTAGGACTTTTAGATAGAATCAAGTGTAGTACTTGTGAAGATGCATGCTCTTGATGGACATGGGTAGTGGTTCACCTTCTGGAGTCACAAGTTGATATACTTCGGACCCAAATGATGCAATAACTATTTAAGGTCCTTCCGAATTTGGTTCAAATTTGCCTTGTTTTTCTCTATGCTACTAAGTCTTGTAGTTCATCTTCAGGACTAGATCATTGATCTCAAAATGATGACCTTAGAATTTCTTGTTATAGCTATGTTTGAGTTAGCTTTAGTAAGCTTGCAAATGTGTCAATGTATCTTCTTGCCGTTCATCAAGCATTTCTAGCTCATGGAGTCTAGATATTTTGTAGTTTTCATCATCAACAACATCTTATAGGGACACTCTCAATGATGGAATTTCAACTTCAATGGGAAGTATGGCCTCAATGCCATAGATAAGGGAGTATGGTGTTGTGCCAATAGGAGCATGCACACTTGTTATGTATGCCCAAAGAGCTGGATTTAGTTGTAGGTGCTAGTCTTGACCAGAATCATTGACAGTCTTTTGGAGAATCTTAAAAATGGTCTTATCAGATGCTTTTGCTTGGCCATTTTTCTGTGGATGGTTAATACTAGAATATCCATGGTATATGTTGTACTTCTCATAGAGCTTTTCTACATCTTTTTTTTGAAATAAACTGCCATGGTCAGTAATAATAGCCAAGGGTACTCCATACCAACATATGATGTAGTTTAGGATAAGCCTTGAAATGTGCTTTCTAATAGTGAGGGTCAGAGGGATAGCTTCAAACCAGTTGGTAAAATATTCTATTGCTATGATAATGAACTTATGACCATCAAAGGATGGAGGAAAAATAGCTCCGATAAGATCAAATGCCCATTGTGAAAAGGGCCATGTCAATATGATTGGCTGCAATTCTTGTGTTAGTGCATGGATTAGATTGCTATGTATCTGAGGCTTATGACATGTTTTGGAAAAATCATGGGCATCCTATTCCATGGTAGGCCAATAGTACCAAGCTTTGACAAGTTTCTTTGCTAGACTCAAACCATTGAAATTGCCTCCACATATGCCTTTGTGAACCTTATGTAAGGCAATTTCTGCTTCTTGCAAATCAAGGCATCTGAGGATAATTGGGTCAATAGATAGGTCATGTGAGATGTCACTGATGATGACATGCTTAAAGGTTTGTTGGGTAGAAGGTTGATTTTGATTGATGGATGTATTAGGTAGTAGGATTGGGGGATAAACTATTGGATATAAGGATGGATTGGGAGGATTGAAACCAATGACCTTCCACATGAACACTGATCAAGAGAGCTCCAAAAGACTTTGTGGCATGTTGAACACTGGAACATTGATATTCATGACATCATATTTTTCATTTTGTATCCTTGGGAGCTACTTAGATTTTGATTTTTTATTGTCTAATGGCACCTTTTGGTTTTCACCAAGAGACCTATTCTTGTCATTTTTTTCTTTTCTTTTTATCTTTGTAACTAGAAGGTGATGTTGGTTCTCCAAAAATGCCAATGTGTTCACTTTAGAAGAAATTTCTTCTGTATGATTGTTGTTCATAATGCCTCCATATATTTCAAAGTCTTTTGTGAGAGCAAAAATTGGTGGTCCACATTGGTCCCAATCCAATAGTTTAGGATAACTTGAGGGCATGTCATCATCAGTATTGAATGGGCTTTGGTTGAAGGTATAGATATGGGCATTAGGTTCAATTGTATCATTGGGGTTATACTCAAAAGCTAGAGGATTGTTGGTTTTAGCTGGGATATCCTCAGATGCCTTTTCATCATTTAAAATATCCATAGCCTTACACATAGGTACTGTAGTACTAGGAGGACCTATTTGTAATGGTTTAAATCCAAGCCCCAAACTAGGAGGTTGTCCTTTTGTAGTGATAGGTTCAATTATTCCTTGGTTCTAATATCAAAGACTTCTATAGCCATCATAGCCTTGTTTCTACATGATAGTAAACCCAAGTCCATACTTGCTAGGAGATATCAAAGTAGGTTCGTGTTCTACTTTTGCTTTCACAATGCATACAAAAGTATCCTCATTGACAAAAGTGGTCCTTTATGTACTGATCTTAGATTGTAGGTCTTGTAATAGTTGTGATTTACTATAAGATGGGGGAGAAACTGGTGACTCCCTAATGTGGGATACTTGAGACATAAAGTACTCTCCACACCCATTGTCTTCAATCTTCATCCTTTCCTTGTCCTTACTAAGGAGTATATCTACATCCACATATTTAGAGGGATCTATGGGTTGTGATTCATTATTTTCTAGGACTTGGTATGTAGTAGCATCTCTCAGATTAGCATAGAACTAGAAAGGATCTAGATCACTAGGGATGGTAGCCTCCACATTATTGTAGGAAAACTTTATACATTGATGATATGTAGAGGGCACTGCTTTCATAGCATGAAGCCAAGGGTGTCCTTGTATCATGTTAGAATTCATTTCTATATCTAGGACATGGAATAATGTGTCTTCAATAGCTAGGCCAACTCTGATGGGCAATATGATGATGCCCTTGGAGGAGCATTCACCATCATCATAAGATTTTATTGTTATTCTTTGAGAGGAATCAACATCGTCTTCAAAATAACCCAAACCTTTAACAACCTTTAGAGTATAGATGTTCAGTCCTGCTCCTCCATCTATTAAGACACATCTGACTTTGGCATTATAGATGAAGACTTCAAGATGAATGGGATAATTTTGGTTAGGTTTGTCCTTAGGAATACTCAAGGGAAAAAAGTGATATGCTATGAGGCAAATAGGTTCCCAACCATGGCTTGGAACTGGGCAACATCAATGTTATCTGGGACTAATGACTCTTTAAGGGCTTGATCCAAGATCTTCTAATGTTAGGGAGATGCACACAGTAGGTCCAAAATGGATATTTGCACAAGGGTCTTGCCAAGTTGTTCAACAAGGCTATAATTAGATAAAGTAGGAGCAATAGGTCTACTAAGGGGTGTAGGTCTAGTAGATGTAGTAGGTCTAGAGGGGGCTCCAGGTAGAGTGATCTTGGTATGATGTGTAGTGACAATACAATGAGGGTCTTTAGCCTTTAATGTGAATGTGGATATGTGAGAATTAGCCTCATTAAAGAAATTGATGGTGTAGTTATATCTAGTGCATGTGTAATTCATATTACCTTGTGAGGTTGAGTTTGAATTGGAGGGTTTCTCTTTTTCATGATTACCCAAAGGATCTCTAAATATAGTGTGATCAAAGTTGGATGTTAGTAGTGATAGATCAATTGTGATTAAACCATGATCAATAAGATCTTGTATTGCATGTTTCAATTAGAAGAATGATGAAGTCTTATGTCCTTTGGTGTGATGGTAATCACAGTACTTTTTGTCATCTCGCCAATTGGCTTTAGTCAATGGTTCATCTTTGATTAGTGATAACTATAGGAAGTTATTTATCAGTAACTATTGTAACATAGTCTCAAGAGGTATCCCCAATGGTGTGAATTTCCTGTCCTTGGTTCTAGGATGTCTTCAGGGTTTGTCTTGTGTGGAAGTCTTAGTTTTCTATTGTGGGACTGATGTTTCATTGGGAGTTTGTGAACTTGTAGGGTTTGCACCTTTCAAAGTCAATTGAGGTTGTGTTGTGCTAATCATGCGAGCATCCCCAATGCCATGATTGGTCACATTCTTGTTTTTGGAGAAATTTTTTTCCTTGTCATTAGATGAGTTGGTGTTTGTGTTGTCCTTATTTATCTTGAGGATTCCCTTATGGATAAGAGCATGTTCAATACCTGCCCCTTTTTTCATTAGTTTAGAAATGGTGCTTGGACTAGATTGATTTTGAGTTCATACATTAAGTTTGGGAGTAAGTTTTTAATACACAAGTTTACTTGTTGTTCTTCAAGAATGTCTAGTGAGTATTGACTAACTAAGCTTCTCTAGTGAAGTAAGAATGTGATGAATGGTTCTCTCATCTTTTATTTAGTTGAGAACAGATTAGAGAGTGTCACCTCATTTTTAATTTTGAAGGAAAAGTGGGAGATGAACATGTCTGTGAGTTCTGACAATGATTTGATAGTACCAAGAAGTTTAGAGTATCATTCAAGTATGAGCCCAACTAGAGAATGAGGGAACAATCTCATGAGGTAAGTGAGCTCATCACTGAGTTTGGTACAAGAGGTACAAAATTCTTAGATGTGTTAAACAAGGTTGCCTTATCCTCGGTATTTTTCAAACCTTGGAGCCTCAAACTATTTTTGGAATGGAGACATATATGGACTTTTGTCAAATGGATTAGGAAGTAGGTCCCTTTTTGTATATAGAGCCTATTTCTTTTAGACTCCCAATACCTCAACTTGTTTGGAAAGTTGTTTGAATTGTTTCAATAGCTCTTCATTAGGGTTTTGCATGATAATCTATCCTTCAAGTCCTTTGTGCCTATGAGTAGATCATTTGCTATGGTGGTAGCTATGTCTACTTGCGTCTGACATTTTTGTGTCTGATGAGTCTAGTGATGTGTCACTAGGTGGTGGAGGTATGTTAGTGCCTGGAAGACAAAAGGAGCCCTTTTGTGACACATGTGGGGTACTTGTTCTTGTATTTGATGTGGCACTTGTTGTGGTATTGACTGTGATTGATGTACCATGTGTTGTTGTTGTGCCATTTGTTGTGGTTGTTGTTGGGATACCTCTATTGGTTGTATGTGAGACCATGTATGTGATTGTTGTTGTAGAGGTATTTGTTGAGCTTGTTTTGGCACATGTTGTAATAAATTTTGGTATGCAATTTTTTTCTCAAGGCCTCTTTGGTATTTCAACTATTGTTTGAATTGCTGTTGTTGTTTAGCAAGCATGGCTTGTTGTTGTTGGAATTTCTATTGAAATTTTTGTTGATAAATTGCGTGTAAGTCAAGTGGATTCACATTGGATTGCGTATTAGGGATGTTGGATCCTTGCACCACTTGAGGTTGTTGATGTTGTGCTTAATCTTTCTATTGATATGTGGAATGTGTGTTAAGTTGATGTAGACTTGGTTATGAGTTGGACGTGTTAAGTCCCTGTACCACTATAGGTTGGTGTTGTTGTGGGAGTTGACTAAGTCCTTGTGAATTGAACACCATGTTGGTATTGTTGCTTTGGCACCTTTGTGTTTTGGAGGTTTCCCCTTGGGACATCATGTTGATTCGACAATGAGGTGCATTCCTTTTAGGAATAGGTGTAATGTCAATAAGACTTTTCCTTTGTGCATCAATAGGGATTTTTGTAGTTGATGTTTCACATAGTGTACTCATGGGAGGCTCTATAACATTTGATGTCATAACACTTGGTAGAGTTAGGAGCAAAGGTGCACTTTGTTGATTTGTCTCCAAAGGAGGTATGTTTGGCCTCCCTAGAGAACAAGTCCCTTTGGGTGCATCTTGTTGTTGCATCATGTAACTAAAATCAAGTCTTAATGTCCTCTTGGGATATTTAGGGAGAGTCTTGTTTCCCTTCATTGGTTGTGGTTCATCAAATAAGGGATTAATGTTGAAGTGTTCAAATGTACTTTGGAGGATTTTGATTGTTGGTTCTTGATGGGACCCTATAAGTGCCATTATCGTGTTTGAAAACTCCCATGGTTGTTTTCCCTAACCTAAGTCCAAATTGATCATGGGTTGTATGTTTTTAATTATTTCAAATTGGTTTGATTTTTGGACTTAGGACCTTCCAAGTTTGGATTGAACTTGACAATTTCTTGGGCTACCAAACATTTGAAGTTTTTATGAAATTTTTTGTCTTGACATTCCCTATCTATTTCTTCATTAGTGATGCCATAATTAGTGTTATATTCATCACTTAGGTGTACAATACCTTGTTGTATGTTTTATGTGTTAAAGTTGAAAGTATTTGAATTGGGTTTTCTGAATTCAAAGGAATATGTTTGTTCATCCTCAGGTATGGTTGGTACATTGCCACCTCTAGGTGGTATCGACACAAATATAGGTTCAAAATTAGGACTCCATTGAACCATCCCATGTGTGGGGGAAGTATTTGGATGAAATCTCATGGTAGGTGCATTGTTTAGGGTTTGTTGCATTGTCTCTTGGTTATGGTGATCTTGTGAATACATGTTTAAGGGGTCTTCAAGTAAAGGTTGTGATGCCTCAATCTGGTCTTTGTCAAAGGTTTTTTGGGTTATCTTGAGCTCTTATTTTTTCTTGGATGAGGTTTTGGTTGTGTTGGCACCTCAGAAAACAAAGGTTGATAGAGTTCTTTAAGTCTTTGAGCTGATTGTGTCCAAGTGAGTGCTAGCATGATACCTAAGAATGTAGATGCAATGGAAGGAAACCTAAATGGACTTTTTGCCTCCCAAGTGTGCACCTAAACTACCAACTACACCTAGATAGTACCAAGTGTGACCTTGGTGCACTTGGGGGCTTGAAGGTAAGCAGTTGGTAAGTAAAAGGTATGCAATGGGTAAACAAAGGTGCTAGGGTGCCTAAAATGCAAAATTTGAATGTTTTGAGTGATTCAGAGCATTTTCTAAGGTTTTGGGATGCAATGCACGGTGAAGAAGTGAAAATTAGGGTTCTAGAACCTAGAATGAAGTCCTTGATTACCAAGTGCACTCTGAAACTACCAACTACGCTCTAAAACTACCAACTGTGCACTTGAAGCACGCAGTTGGTAAAATAGGTCAAAACTTGATAATTAAGATGTGGGTATGCAAAATATGAATGTTTTTAGGATTTTTAAGTGTTTAGGGATGATATGAAACCTAGGAAAATTCCAAATGAACTATGGTTTTGATATGCAAAGTGAAAATGTCCTAGGGATGCTATGCAAATGTGAATGCAAGGTAATGTTTTGAAGATATGCAAAATGAAGATTATGGTATGCAAAATGAAGATTAGGGTTATGTTTTGGACTTGGTAAGGATGCTAAAGATTGATGTATGCAAGGTATATTAGGAAAGGGATGGTGTTCAAGGGTTGATAATGATTTTTGGGATATGCAAAATGAGGGTGAATGATCAAGAAGACAATTTGATCGATGGAAAATTTGGTAGGGTTTGATAGTGAAAATGATGCTAGGATTTAAACAATGAAAAATGAAAGGGATATGCCACTAGGGCAAGTCAAAATGATGTTTAGGGAAACTAGGAATATGATAATGCAATGAAAAGGGTAAATGGAAAATATTTTAAACTTATGTGAAATCTTTAGAAAGTATTTTGTCTAGGAGTTTAACCTTCTGATAATGGATTTTGGATCTTGACCAAAAAGTGATAAAAGACAAAAAAGATCAAATTGATAAAAGATGATAAGGTCAAATATATCAAAACATAGATAGAGCTTGACCAAAGAAAATGATAAGAAAAGATAAAAATACTAGTCAAGATCCATCATCTATCAATACTAGGAGGTACTCTAGGACTCATACTTTGTTCAATTTTTTGACTAAGTTCAAAGGTTTTAGGGTTCAAAATGATGTTTAGGGGACTCAAAATGGTGATGATGCTGAGTGGATATGAAATATTGAAAGGTCCTTAGGTGAAAAATGAGATTTTGGGTGAAAGATGTGATTTTGGGTCAAGTGCAAAATGAGAAGGTACAAAGGATCCTCAATGTAGTTTTAGGGTTCTAAAGTGCAGTTTGGAGGCCCAAAATGGTCATGCAGGTGCCCAAGTGCATCATAACAGTGCCAAATGTGCTCCAATAGTACCAAATATGCATATGGTGTAGTTGGGGCTAGTTTGGGCATAGTTGGTAGTTTCTGGGTGCAGTTGGGAAGCTAGGATGAATGTTTGCTGATTTTGAGTGATGTGGTTGTCAAATTGATATGCCAGGAAGCTAAGATGCTACGGTTGATGTTAGGATGGGTTAGAAGGTGAAAAAAATGGATTATAACCTAAGGAATGATTTCCTAAGTGAAGGCAATGAAGACTAGGAGATGCAAGATGCAAATCAGGGCATGCTAATGCAAGGGGACCTATCCACATACCTAGGGACACTGTTGAAGCCTCAGAATGTTATTTGGAATCCCAGACTGGGTCCTCAAACCACCAAGTGCAATGAGATAGTACCAATTTCACCTATGGTGTAGTTGGGGCTAGTTTGGGTGTAGTTCATAGTTTTAGGGTGCAGTTGGTAAATTGGGCTGAAACTAAGGCAATTCTAGGTGCTATGTTTTCTAGATATTTGCCACAATGAGGTAAATAGTAGGGGGCAATGTTAAGACCAGAAAAAAGGCTAAAAATGATGTTTAGGACACCTAAAATAAAGGTTAAAGTGTGCAAGATGAAGGTTGGGTATGCAAAAATGCAAGATGGGCAATGCAAAATGAAAGTTTTGGGGTTGAAATGCAAAGAATGAAGGATGCAAACTAAACCTTAATGAATGCAATGTGAAGGATGAGGGATGCACAATGAGGAATAGAAGATGCAAGATGAAGCATATATTATGAAAATATGAGGCCTAAACTATGGTGGATAAAAGTGGCTCTATGTAAGGATGCAACCTAAGGTATGCCAAGCACTTCTAGGGATGTAGTGTTCCATGTTTCCCAAGTTTAAGTTTGAAAAGTTTTGACCAAAGTTGTAATGTTTTGATGATGTTTGATGTTTGGAGAAGGTGTAAATAGTATCCAAGGTGTAAATTTTAATGTTGGATTTTATCTTGATTAATGTTTTACACACATGTAAGACACGTTAAGACAATAATAGCTATTGTTAAAAGTGAACAAACACACCACAACCTAGGCTTTAAGATTGTATCCACTGAATTCCTACTTGAATTGAAGTTCAACTAATCTTATCTATAGTGGAAAACCTAGGATCTTGGCACCATAGGCTCCTCCTTATAGCACACTCACTTCTCAGGGCTACCAAGATCCACTTCCCAAGGGACTGTTTCCTCTACTAAGGACTATGAGAATGTAGGATGTCTTTACGAGCATGGGTGACCCCTTGAGCCAGTGGATAGAAAGGATTTTGGCCATTAAAACATAATTTTTAGTTAGGGCATTCTGTTCAGCCAGTGAATGATAAACTTCCTCAGAAGGTCTCCCAACCTTGAGAACCAAGGTTTGATGCACCATAAGGGCACTAGAGGAGAGCTATCACTTAGCAATACTACCAACACAACTTTCACTGTAATCAAGTTTTATATAGCAGCTAGAATGTTGACCTAGATTTTGGACTATTATCACTCTAAGGTCATCCCCTAGCATACCCAATATCGAGTATCTTGGTCCAACGCACCCTCTCTATAGAAGTTACACAAATTTCTCTTACACCCAAGATCCACAAATGGTGAGGGGAGAGGATACATCCATGCAATTCCTAGGGATTTAAACACCATAGAAATGCTAGGAAAAAAAGAAATTTTGTATTTTAAGCACCAAATGAAGTGTTATCTAATTTAGGAAATCCACACACATGGTTTTGACAAACACACAATGGTCTTCAACAACATCCTGCAAACAAACATTAGTAGTTTTCAATTATTAGTCTTCATCTAATGATTTCCACATGCTACAAAAAAGCCATTAATAACACAAAAAACCTCTAATCTATGTCCTAGAAGCAAAAGGAAACTTTAGATGCAAATTCTAATTGAAACAAGTGCTTTCTATGAACCAGGTGCGTTCTGATAGAGTAGATTACACCCTAGAAGGCCAAAATGGCTCAGAATACCCCCAAGTGTGCTCAAATAGTGCTAACTACACCAATGGTGCAATTAGGGCTACTTTGGGTCCAGTTAGTAGTTTCTAGGCATAGTTGGGAGCCTAGGTGTAGATTGTGGGGAATTGTGTCCTAAATGATACCCAGAAACTTGATTTTTGAAATCTACCCTCCCAAGTGCACCTAGAAAGTGCATACTACACCTATGATGTAGATGGGGCCTAGAAGGGAACACTTGGTAAGTTCTAAGCATAGTTGGTGACTTAGGAATAGCATAAAGGGGTTTTGATGGTTCCTAGATTCCTAAAATTGCCTCCTAGGGGTCCCAAGTGTGCCCTAACAAAGTAGAGTGCACCCTAGGACAACAAGCTAAGAAAATTTCTAAATGAGAACATAAGATCAAATTACTAGGCCCCCTAATTAGAATAGGTGTGATAAATAAGAGAGAATAAGCATTATACCCCTCCAAGTGAGCTCCTTCCTTGCACCTACAAGAACAAAACAAGAAAACCTAAGTTAGATAATCATGTTCACATCGAGTTTAGCAAAATGTAGGACCTAGAAAATGAGCTAATGCATAACATACTATGAGAAAATCACAAACCCGATCAGCATATGCTAGCATCTACTAGTCTACCATGAAAGAAAAAGTAATAAAGAAATAAACACAAGGTTAGAAACCCCCTCTTTCAAGAATTAGGACCTAGGGACCTGAAATGAGAGAAAGAATGCTAATTTTATAGTCAACACATAAAGTAAGAGCATTAGATTTATCACCTGGTATATGTGATCTGGCAAGAGATTCTTTTGAGAATCCATGATGCATGTGACACAAGATGCCAAGTGTAGGATTCAATGATACATGGAAGTCAAACTTGGCTAAAGATGGTTGAGAATCTATGACGCGTCATATGACACCTCAAGCCCACTTAAAGCCAAGAATCTATGAAAAATGAAGCCAAACATGGACATGCATAAGAGAATACAAATATTGGATTATGACATATCTTAGCCAATTGTCAAAGGAGAATCCAAAAGGTGTTGCACCCATGTTTCATGATGATGTTAATATTTTATGGAATATTTGAATTAAAAATCCTTTATTCCACAAAATAGAAATTAGTGAAAATGGGATTAATGGTGGAAAATGTGACTTAGGAAATTAAGAATTTCCATGGTTTGTGAATGATAAATCAATTAATTAATAAAATTAATTAATTGATTGAGGATAAGAATTAGGAAGAATAATTAGTAAGAACGATAGGATTAAATTATGGGTTATTTAATCCTATAGAGAAAATTAGTAAATGATTGGCCAGTTTGATTAAATAAGTGCGACAATATCCTTTGATGAAAATGTGATGATGATATGAATTGAATAGGATGATGAGAGGTAGACCAAATCCATGGTCAAATTTATTGAAATTGATAACATGCCAAGGACACATGACATGAATTAAAGATATGCAACATTTAACCGACATTGTAAATGCTATAGGATTGAGATTGATTGATAAGATTGATTATAATAATATCAATGGACACAGTCAATATTATTAAAATGGTTTGATAACGCCATGATCTAACATTGAGAGACTTGAAAATGTCAAAGATCGGATGACATGAATGATAGTTTGACCTAGAACTAAGAGTGATGATAGTACTAAGGCTAGATTGATAAGATTTGATGGATTGATAGATTTCCAAGGCACCGAAAGCCACAAAAATACCTAGGAATGGACAAATGATGACTGGTTTTGGATGTTTGACATGTTTTGTGATGATTTAGACTAATTTGAGGTGGTTATAAGTTGATTTGGAGTTATTTAGAGTTGATATGAAATGATTTCGAGTTGATCTAAAGTGGTTACAAGATGATGTTGAAATGGTTCCAAATTGATGTGATAATGATGATAGATCAAGATTGATTGATAAGGTTGATCATAATAATATCAACAGACACAATCAATATTATTAAAATGGTTTGATAATGCCATGCTCTGACATTGAGAGACTTCACAATGTCAAAGATTGGATGACATGAATGATAGTTTGACCTAGCACTAAGAGCCATGACAATACTAAGGCTAGATTGATAAGATTTGATAGATTGATAGGTTTCCAAGTTGATTTGGGGTGATTTTGAGTTGATATGAAATGATTTCAAGTTGATTTGAAGTGGTTGCGAGATGACGTTGAAATGGTTCCAAATTGATGTGAAAGAGGATATGAATGATGAAAGACATCATTATGATACAATCAGGTTGTCCAAAAGACCAAAGTTAGTGGAATGAGAAAATGAGATGAATTAGTATGAAGAAGTGATGTCGATTCAAGGGCCCAAGAGTATTTTCAAGGGTTACCACCCAAGATAGTGACCAAATAGTGAAAGTGATATCTCATTTTTTTCACAAAAAATATACAAATCCAAATCAACTGATAGTTAAAAAATTAGAGTCGAAACACAAAAGTTATGGCCTCTAGAGTGCAACATAGGGGCTCTGGGAGTAGTTTTGGGCATCCGACTACCCCAAGTATGCCCAGTGAACACTTGGTAAGCCCAAGTAAGCCCAAGTGTGCCATGATAGTACCAAGTGTGCCCATGGTGCACTTGGGAAGGCCAAGTGTGCTTAGAAAGTGTAGAATATACCCTAGAAGCCTATAGGGGCCAAAAATAGCCTGACTAGACTTGAAATGGACTAAAACTTTGTGTGAGTGTCAAAAATGGTGGAAAGAGATCAAAACATGAGTGACATTTGTCAAACATGGTCACATTTAGTCAAACTTGTTCAAACAAAGGTCAAACTAAGGCTAGACTAGGTGGAAAGCCCTAGAAGGTTGATAGATAGTGTAGGATGATGCAGGAATACAACATGAAGATGATTTGGTGCATTGGAACACATGATAATGGTGATGAATGAAGACATGAATGAAAGAAGACTGAAGGGGTTAGATCAAGACCAACTGGAATGAGGTGAAGAATTTTTCTTTCAAAAAGTGTACTATATGTCAAATGGAGCTTCATTTTGATGAAATAATAGATGCAAACCATTTTTGAGCATCTACAATGTGTTGTGCATCAAACCACATCATCAAGACACTATATTGAAAATGTATATGACCATGCATCACTGGACAAGAAATTTTTTATCCATACAACTACGATATCTCTTTGTTACTCTACTAGTCTTCACAAACTTACTAGTATGTTGACATCAATGACACAGATAGTCATGAATACAACATGTCTATACTCTCCAATGCTTAGGATACTCCCCCAATGTAGTATCATCAACATTCATGCTGACAGGGGGTTGAATGAGTATTCTAAAATCATTTTCCCACAATTGGATATTATTAATTACACCATGCATAAGAGAGTAAACTAGTAATGCTGAATAGTAAATAAATCCATACACAAAGAGAGCTCATAAAACCATAATTTTTTAACTAAGGAAACCTTCGCCAAGGGAAAAACCTAGTGGACATGGTACCCACAGAGTGATCCACTAAACAAAAGAATCTTGTTAAGGATATTGACCTTGTTAGGAGTTTATGAATCACATATAGTATTTTGGTCCTTGTTATAGGACTAGGCCTTGTTAAAATCCTAAAACCTATTAGGATTTTATTAAACCTTTTTAGGAGTTGGTAATAAAATTACATATTTATGCAAGAAGAGCCCACAAGCCTAACATGAAATTATACAATATATTTCCTTTATACAAAATAAGATAGATACAATATCCTCTTTACTATTGATTTTTCTACTTCACATATCTTTGATCTTACATGATAATTTGCATCATAAAGCCTTCACATAAATTCACATATACATACATAGTTCACATACACAACACACACTTTGCAAGTAATGATTTCATTTCTTACTTATACCTTTCCTTTTTGCAAAACTCTATCTAGTAACCTTTAATGGTTCCACATGTTTGGATAAATATGAAATTAGCCCATGCTACCTTAGGGTTAACACATAGGATTTAATCTCTAAATAATTAAGTAATTATTTCTTTTAAAAAATAGTTCTTTAGCTTGTTATTCATCTTTTACTGCTATACCCTATTTTGCTTTGCTCACTACCTTTATTAGTAAATCTGATATAACTAACATCGTACTAACTGTACCATACTGTACACTTGTTAGAATATATAGTCCACAATTATAATTGAGAGGGGGGGATCAATTATCCAACTATTATCATAATTATCAACCTTAAAAAAACTTAACCATATGATCAATATAATCAGAAACTACAATGAGATACTTATACACAATAACACCCAATATGTTAACTAGGGAAACCCTTGATTAGAGGGAACACCCTAGTGGGGATGGTACCCACAAGATGATGTACTAACATAAATATTTCTTGTTAGAGGATGGACCTTGTTAGGAGTCTATAAAAAAATTTAGTACATATCCCTCCTTGTTAGGAGACTTTGAATTTCTATTAGGAGATTCCAACACTATTAGGAGTTTTGGAAGATAGTTGAACCCACTACCCAAATAGCTTCAAGGTTAAGACCAATGAACCCACTATCCAAATGATCTATTTATTTTTTATTGTATAATAATAGAAATGAATAGTACTTCCTTCCTCTATTTTGTCAACTTGACTATTTTTGATCTTGTAACCAGATCAAAAATCTCACATCCAATAATACCTTGGATTATTTACTCGCATTCAGTAAAATACTCTACTACTTTTCAAAATTTTCACTTCATATAATAATCACAACACATTAAAAATAAGGAAAACATCTTTCCTTTAGACCTTATCCTCAAAATAATTCCTTGAGGCTTTCCCAATTAATTCTAATAAGATAATTAATTAATTAGAATTTCAATAGTACTATCGGCTCATATTATATACAAAAATTCACACATGAGATACTAAGCCTTGTGCACTTGCTAACACCACCAATGGACTATCATGTATCATTGGATGAATGTGAATCTCTTCATTACATTTAAAATCTAAGATAGTGAAAAAATATTAGGAACTACTTTCCTAATACTTTATTTCTGTACTGCTCTCTGTAAATCAAGTAAAACTTTTTTACATATTAAACTTTGAACCATGTCATTAGGACATAGTACTGAACATGTCCATGACTATGCATCACTAAAAAATCAATATCTTATTTGTACAACTATAATCTCTCTTTGTTACTCTGGAAATCTTCAAAGACTTACTGCTATGTTGACATCAATGAAAAACATAGTCATGAATGAAAGATGTCAATACTATTCAATGTTTAGGATACTCCCCCAAAGTAGTATGATCAAAATTCATGCTAAAAATATCTCCCTTTGACATTGATGGAAACATAGATGAAAAACATCTAAGTTCCAAGAATACCAAAACAATACTCTATTGCTGTTGCTACTGTTGTTCTCATCTTCTCAAATCCTCTTCATTAATCAAGTCTAAAATCCTCTAGAGCACTTCTAGGATTAGCATAAGTTGTTCACATGCTAAACAACTCTTACCTTCTCCCCTTAAGATATATCTCCCCCATACATTCTTAGGAGATATTTTTCATGAATATTCTCCCCCATTGACATCAATATCAAAGACCTCAATATGACAATATACCAATTGTTAAATGCCCATTTTTTGTAAACTAATCCAAATCTTAAGCCAGCTTGAGTGTCCAAAGAAATTATTAAAAACTAAATACCAAGAATCCTTAATTTCTTAGCTCATGTCAAATACTCCCCCATATAGGAAGCATCAACATTCAGTCTAGTCTAACAATAGTGCTCTCTACCACTGGACTGATACACTTACTGCATCATCTATTTAGAAGTAGGTAGGGGTATAATCCCAAGCATACATCTCAATTACTCAAATGTATCTTTAGGCAAAGGCTTCATAAAGATATCTATAATCTAATCTCTTTTTCTATTTCTTTCTCTCTTAACA
Source organism: Cupressus sempervirens (assembly GCA_028749045.1). Taxonomy (NCBI): domain Eukaryota; kingdom Viridiplantae; phylum Streptophyta; class Pinopsida; order Cupressales; family Cupressaceae; genus Cupressus; species Cupressus sempervirens. Next base: position 659,450,799 of record CM053788.1, read on the forward strand.
CATGATACCTAATAGATATATGCTTAGTCTTAGAATGCAATACAAGATTCTTAGACATACTCAGTATACTTGTGTTATCATAGTAGGCTTTATTATATTAAGAATGTCTTTGACTAAAAATGTATTGCTAACTTTCAAAATATTATCAAAATTTATCTGACAAAATTTTCTATGCCACAATTAACTATTTTCCAGTCTAGCTACTAAAAATATCATTTTAGTAGGATTCGACTAAAATACATAACCTTTGAATCTTATGCCTATTCCAATCAACTTACCATCTTTGTTTTTGATAATGTAGGTCTTCTACATGAATTGCAACTAATAACCCTTGTCCATTAATTGTCCAACACTCAAAAAATTATGCTTCAATGCATTAACATAATAAATATCATCAATGTTAGATTTACCATCAAGAGTAATGGATCCAATTCCTATTATATGACAGGCTCGATTGCTACCAACTCTAATAATACCTCCATCATGATTCCTAAACTTAACAAACTAATTCATATCACCAATCATGTGATGTGAACAACCATTATCAATTATCCAATCATATTTCATTTCAACTTGGGAAACTATAACTCTTTCTTCTCTAATTTCTCTATCAAGATTGCCTTCCGTGATAGCCACAAATCCCAATTCATCATCACTTACACTTTGACCTCTCTCATAAGATTTTCCATCTTCATTCTCATCCAAAAAATTTCTATATCTTCTCGGCTTAATCTTTCCCTTATACTTTTTCTCTCTTTTAGGATATACCTTCCTCAATCTTCTTGTTTTCATTAGATTTGCTGCTACCAAAAAATCTCCATGTGTGCTTACACTCCTCTTCAGATTAGGTTGAATGTTAAGGGAACTAAAAGAAATTTCTACTCTTTCTAAATCTCCAGATTGTCCTAGATCTACTTCTACAGCTTCTAATCTTCCAAGAAATGTTTCCTTCAAAAAATCCTTAGTGTAGGGTATCAATAGTTGAATCATCTGAGCTACTTGCTTGAATGGTGGTGTCAAACTTTTCAAGCTCTTCCATACTACCTCATCTTCTTTCCTGGTTCCACCATGAGAATGAATTCCTGCAAAAATATTTGATATTGTACCAATATAGTTTCTTATAGATTCATCTCCCATAATTTTGGCATCTTAAAATGCATATATTCAATTCTGCAATCTAATTGTCTTTTCATATGTATCTCCTTAAAAAGTAGATTCTAATTCTTTCCAAATTTCATGAGATGTTTGAAGTGACTTTACCTAGTTATACTCATTCTTAGTAAGGGCTGATAGTAATGCTTCTCTTGCTCTCATGTCACACATGAATAGATCTCTCTCTCTTTGCTTCACCACATTCTTCAAGCTTTTATTCTTTAACAATGGTCTTCTCACTCTTTGTCAAAATCCAGTAACTTAGACCCATACATAACAAATGAGTTTTCATCTTCTCCTTCCAAATATCATAGTAGATCCCATCAAATCTGGGACTATCTGTTCTGAAAAAGTTCACCATGGATCTCCCAAAGCTATTAAGCTTTATCTTCAAGGACCTTGCACTCTGATACCAATTGTTATAATATACAAACCATCAATATAATTGGGGGGGGGGGGGGAATCAATTATCCAACTATTATCACAATTATCAACCTTAAAAAAAATTAACCATGTGAGAAATATAATCAAAAACCACAACAAGATACTCATACATAATAACACCAAATATGTTAACTAGGGAAACCCTTGATCAAAGGGAAAAACCTAGTGGGGATGGTATCCACAAATGATGTACTAATATAAATATTCCTTATTAGAGGATGAACCCTATTTAGGAGTCTATAACAACATTCAGTACATATTAGTACTTTTTCAGAGACTTTGAATCCTTGTTATGAGATTCCAACCCTATTAGGAGTTATGGAAGATAGATGGAGCCATTGCCCAAATAGCTTCAAGATTAAGACCAATGAACCCACTATCCAAATGATCTTAGTATTATTCCTTGCAGAATAATATAAATGAATAGTACCTCCATTTTTTCCCTATCAACTCAATCTTTTCTCCTTCTTATCTTGTAACTAGATGATAAACCTCACATCCAATAGTCCCTTAGATCACTTACTCCCATTCAGTAAAACACTTTTCTCCTTTTTGCACTTTGTACTTCATACAGTAATCACAACACATTAAAATAAGGAAAACATCTTTCCTTTATACCTTATCTTAAAAATAATTCCTTGAGTCGGCCTTGAGGCTTTCCCAATTAATTATAATAAGATAAATAATTAATTATAATTTCAATAGCACTGTCAGCTTACAATATATACAAAAATTCACACGTGTGATACTATGGCTTACACACTTGCTGATGTCACCAAGAGTCTGTCCTTTATCACTGGCTAATTGTGCATCTCTTCATTGCATCTTAGATGTAAGACATTGAAAAAACATCAGGAACTACTTTCCTAATACTCTATTCCTATACTACTCTATAAATTAGGTACAACTTCCATACATCTTAGACTTATGTACTATGCATTGAACCATGCCATTAGGATATAGTGTTGAAAATGTCCATGACCATGCATCACTAGACAAGAAACACCTTATCTATACAACTACAACCTCTATCCTTTTTACTCTAAAAATCTTCACAAACTTGCTACTATGTTGACATCAATGAAAAACACATTCATGAAGGAAACATGTCAATATTTTCCAATGCTTAGGATACTCTCCCAAAATAGTATCATCAAAATTTTGTTAGAGTGGGGTTGTTGTTGCACCAAAGGACTGGTCTATCAATGCTTGATATAGCCACTCAACTTATAGTACATAGGAGGTGGTTAAGCCCTTGTCATGAATCCCAAGTTGAGCATTGAACAAATTTCTAACAATCTCCCCCTCAACATTACTTGAGGGTCTAAGGATTCAAATCTATGACCAAGATCTAATACCACTTGTTAGAGTGGGGTTTCTGTTTCACCAAAAGACCAATCTCTCAATGCTTGATACAACCACTCAACTTAGAGTACATAGGATGAAGTTAAGCCCTTGTCACAAATCTTGAGGGGAGTGTTGAAAAATTTTCTAACACATTCATGCTAACAACACTTAGCCATGTCATCAAGGCTATCTATACTACCTATCCTAAACTTCACATGTACCAAATGTCACTGTAGACTTTACAACATCAAAAACTATCTCTATACTACCAACAAAACTGTCTAACACTTGGAAAACTTTTTGTCTCTAACTGTAGGGTCTTTATCTATACATTATGCCATCTCATCCTAAGATATATGTTTCCATAAATGACAACCCTTACTCATCCTACTTGGCCATATTTCCAACAATCTACCCCTCTAGCATTGATGGCAACATATGGAAAAATTGGCTAAGTCCCAAAATGTTACTCAAAAACTTCTTTAAAAATTGGCCTTTACCAAAACTTTACAAAATTTCAAAATTACAAAATTTGAGGATCATTAACTATATTTTCCTTATATCTCCTAATAATAATACTATATACTACTCCCCCTTAGCATATAATTATTACTACCCCTTTCATTATATTCTATACAATTTTCATTAATACTACTCCCACATTGAAATCAATGAAAAACAAGTCAAAATTTATTTACATGTCAAAATTTTTGATTCTTTACCTCTTCTCTAGGTTGATAGGTAAGAAATATAGTCTACAAAACTAACTGTCAGACACTTCATGCTCTTCTCCCATGTGCTTTTTTCTCCTTCAAAAATGTTGAGGAGAGAACATAATCTATAGGATATAATCTCAAATACATGTAGGTTTGAGTATATAAACTTCTCAAATGATGTCTTTGCCAATAGGAAATCCTCTAACTATTGATCAACTATTCTAATCTTCATTGAAAAGTGTTCTCTTAGAAGTGAGAACCTTTTGATGATCTTATCTTTGCTTATTTCTAGTAGACTTATTTCATCATGAGTCTTTCTCACCTATGTTTAAATTCCTTCAAAACCAAGTTGGTTGAGCTGATCTGTCAGTGCTTTCACTTCATCTTACTTTCTCTTTAGCTTCTCATCAATGTCTTTGGTGAGATTGAAAGACATGGGACATTTTTCATATAAGGTCTTGCCTTCAATTTCACATCTTCTTAATTACTTGATGCAAACATCAAGAGCTATTATATCATTTCTAATATTTTGATAATTCTGAGAGAAATGCCTGATCGAATCAGGGGAGGAGCACAAAATATTTACCAAAAAAATAGTATTTATATTTGTATAGGGAATCCTAGACTACTATTGATGTAGGAGAATCTTGGGTTTGCTTGCAATCCTGCATTTTTGGGGGGTTTTGGTTAAGTGTTGTGGAGCTTGGTAGTGACTAGTATTTGGCATACAAAGGGAGCTCGCCATGGTTTTGGAGATCAACATGGTCTAGAACTTGACATGGTCTACGGAGCTTAGCTTGGTCTTGGTTTCGATTGGTGCCAAGTTGTCTGTGAGATGACTTTTGGCATTAAATTTATGTATGGGTATTCAATTTAGTGTTGTAGTTGACTTGTGGCTCAACCTATATTTAATGTAAGGGATTTAATTTAGTTTGGAATGAGCTAGGCTGACTTGTGGCTTAGTTGGGTATAAGTAAGGGGTTTTTTGTAGTCTTTAGGGTAGAGGATGATTCATTCCACCTTAGAGAAGGGGATGAAGGGTAGATGCAAATTTTGAAGAGCTAGGGTTGTGACTTAGGAATCAGAGGATTTCTTGGTGGACCTAAGGGTACATGTATGAATTTTTCTTAGTGTTCTTATCCAGTTGTGGATCTAAACTAGCTAGAATTCATGTGTGGTAATTGAATCTTGCAAAATATTTTAGAACTATTTGTAATTGTTGTTTGTATTTTGCCCTAACCCAAAAGGCCTTACAGTCGGGCATATTGCATGTAATTAGTTATTTTTATGAATAAAGAGTTGTGACTTGGTATTAGATCTTGCATTGTTCTTTCTTGTTGTTGTGTTTCCACTATGTGTTTATTTGCTGGGGGTTTGGACATCTCCTTTGGGAAAACCCAAGATGCTCCTGCATCAACTATTCATGGAAAGAAAAGTACCTTTAGTAGAAGTATTTCTTTAGGAATTTTTCATGAGTTGGCAATTCTAGAATATCTCCTCATAGCTCTTTGATGAATATGAATCCTTTCCCCCCATTTTTCATGAATTAGATATGGAACAAGCCAGATAGGATCAAATTTCCCATGTTTTCTATTATCAACCATTCTAGCATTTCACAATAGTACTAATTCTTCTAATTCAAATCTCCTCTTCGATGCTCTTTTATCATAAAATTACTTCACTTGTAGATGCAAATTTGCATTTCTTGCAAACGCTTCTATTCTAGTTTCATCTAACTTTATATTGTCATCCATTCTTTGTTGAATTTCATCTATTATATCATTATCATATTTCTAAACAAATTTATACATCCCATTCAGGATATTTCGAGGTAACCTGGCTTGTATTCCATAAACCAAATCATAGGGTGTACATCCTATTTCTTTCTTTACTGTTACACTATTAGCCCATATTGCTAAGGGTAACCAAGCCTTCTTGTTTTCATCCAAAACCCTTTCAATTATTTTCAATAGGCTTTTGTTACTAGATTCTACTTTCCCATTTCCTTAAGGATGATATGAGGATGATGTAGATCTGGTTATGCTATTCTTCTCACAAAATTTTTCATATTCCTTTGATCTGAAACACATGGCATTATATGTGATAATTCATTTTGGAAAACCAATTCTGATGATAATATTATTTAGGATAAAATCCATCACTACTTTGCTAGTTTCTCTTTTGGTGGGGATTGCTTCAACCGATTTTGTAAAAACAATTGTTGCAACTAAGATCCATGAATGCCCACCATTGGATTTTTTCATGATTTCTTGTAGGAAATCAAATTGCCTTTGTTGGAATGGTGCTTGTACCTCTACTAGTCTTAATGGTAAGTTAACAAATAATTTTAGCTTTCTTGTGAATCTTTGACAAGAATCACATTTCTTCATAAGTTCATGTGCATCTTTGAAAAGTGCAAGCCACCAAAATCCAACCCTAGTCAATTTATGAGCTATAATTTTAGCCATAAAATGGCCTCCACATACTCTACTATGCGTTTTATTTAGAATTTTGACTGATTGTACTTCATCAACACATTTTAGTAACACAGCTTCCATGTTTCCCAACCATATCTCTCTTGTGACAATGACATATTTAATGGCTTGTAACTTCAATGCACTTTTTATTATTATCATTCATCTATGGTGGAGTCTCATATACTACAAATAATGGATTATACCCTTGTACCATTCACAAGTATCCATGTCACAAAAGTTACTTCAATCATCATCAAGTTGGTTTATCCGATTTGCTTCTAGATTGGCATCGACCATTATCTTTGCAAGCCCTTTCCCTATGATCAACTTGGTGATCTAAACATCTATATTAAATTCTTGGATCCTATTAATCCATCTCGATCTTCTTCCTAACACCTCTTGCTAATATCTTTTACTACAACACTTGGGACACAATCAATTACAATGGCCCTCATGAGATAACATCTTGTTGGAGTTCTTTCTTGTAAAGAAAATATCAAGTGGATTTAAACTTGATACTAGGAAACAAAGATAGGGACAAGCCTAAGGATGAGCTAAATCCTATATTCAACAAGGCTAAATCTCAGTTCTGGGCCAAACATTAACAAAGTCATCAAGACTCACTTCACTTTAGGCTCTATTAAGAAAAGGCGAGAAAATCTAAGGAATTTATCTTATTAAATTGATATTCTTCTATGCAAGACTATCCCCTATAGTAGAAATGGTCAATATTCTTCTATAATTTTTTGATAGACTTTCTAATTACAGTAGCTAATTATAGCCATAGAAAGTAATAGCAAACAAGCCATGACCAACACTTCTAGTTCTTCAATACATAAAAAGGGAAATTGATATTCAATTAAAGTTTTGATATCTCAACATAACTCTGGTATGCAACAATAGAGAACATGTAACCTTCAAGTTGACTAGTCCCTTATCCATTTGACATTAACTAAACCTTCATATACAGATGGATACCTGAAGTATACTCATATATTCAGACATTTGATCTATCTATTTGACTTGCAAATAGACATCAATCTTCATAACAACTCTCATACTTATGGTGAAATCCTTCTGGTGTAACCTACAACCATGTCAATGCAAACATGCATTTACATAGATCTTTGTTCCAATAGAAAATTCATCCTAACATACAACCTTAAGGGATTGCAACTAAATTTAATCTCTTCATTCTCAAACACAAAACATTATAGATAATAGAAGGAGATGAGAATCAGAATGAAACTAAGAAGGTTAAACTCTTGCATTAATTTCCTTGAAACCAATACATCATCTGTATATCAAAAACTCAAACAATACACAAAGAATGACTATGTAATATAACAATGCTTCAAAAGAAATATAATACTACTGTTCACAATAGAGGAACACTGGAAAAATGGTAGCACAACTCTCAGGAAATTCTCCAAAAAATTGGAACCTATATGGTCTCACAATCCTTAGAAAATCTCCAAAAATTTGGAACCCCTACAATGAGCAGAGAGGAAGAATATATAGAAGAGAAGATATTTCTAGGTCTATAATTTGAAATTTAAATTTGTCCGCCTAGAAATGTCTTCAATTTGATGTTTGTTGAAATTGAACTTCCTCCATTTGCCTGCAACCAAAACCATAAATGATGCAACAAATATCTGATATATCCCCACTTTAAAGTAATCGACAAAATATATTATGGAGAAATATTAAGAATTCCTCATAAACTATGCTGAAGCTTTAAAATCTGATCTTAACATGCCACTTCTACTTTTTGCTGGCAAAAACTTGATTGCATCCAACTACATTTAAAACTATAAAATCTCCCTCAAAATTTCTGATGAAGTCCAAACTAATATAATATGATCAAAATCTTATTGAAATTCAAATTAGAAATAGAATTTTGCAATTTTTCTATGAAGCTCCCAAAATTACAAATCCTCTTGTAGCTACTTCCAGCAAACACCTGCACAAAATATGATTGTGGAAATGGATAGTTCATTCTTTGCCAATTCCATCGGTATGCTACATTGCCTATTTTGGATAAAATTTGTGCCCCAGAGACCAAATTGAAAATTATAGCTCTAGACCATGAACAACATTAAAATGAAAAATTTAAAAGTTCATATAGATAAAATTATATAAAATCTTAAATTATTCAAATCTTTCAATCTTTATAATTATGTGCAGTCAGATTAGAAAAATTTGATTTAGAATTTCATTTTATCATTTTCTCTTTGCTCCCAATCATCTAGTACCATTTGTTAGATTTTCATTTGACCATCATCACTCAGCGGGTCTTGCTTTACATAAGCATTTGAAATATTTTAATTTGAAATTTATGCACCATGAAATTGTAATATCGTAGGCCTCATACTTCTTACTCCCGATCCCATGATATCTCTGCATGAATTTTCCACCCTTCCCATGCTATGATAACCTCATAATATATTACCTTTAAAAACTTGTTTTTACAATCTCACAAACTGATGAGATTTTATTTTTCCATCTTACCTTTCATAGCATCTTATATCTCCATTCTTAGCCCTCTAACCATATGACAAAGTCCCATTTTGGAGCATCATAGATATTTTAAAATTATTCCATGATCCTACAAAATTCATAGGATTGTAAGCTTCCTCAATCTGCCTAATGATCTCATGATAAGCACAATTTTTGTAGTATCTTAAGGCTTGAAGATTCACCTCCCAACCATGCAATGTTAGCGTAATATCACACCCCTAGGATTCTAATCTATGATCTCACGACACCATCTTTGGTCAAAATTTGTTGACCACACTGATTACGATGGGCCCTTTTTGGAAGTGGCATCATGATTGGAAGCTTGCCTTTGAAGATACAATGTTACTCACTCATTTGGGTTATTAAGACATGTGAAAACATCCTAGTTCCCAATGTGGGATAAATCATGAGGATTTTCCTTGTATTGTCATGGATGTCATCATTTCTTGGGGTGCTCTAGCTTTTAGAGTGGGCCTTCTTTATGCTGCTACTTCCACTTTACATGTAATGCCTTTTTCCATGTAGTGTCTTGCAACTCCTCCAATTCTGGGTGTGAAACTAGAAAGAAAGTTCCCCCTATTGCAAATTGCAGCTTCTTCTATGGATACTCATTGCTATAGTCTTCTTTTGCTTGTGTAGGGTGCTGTTGATCTTTTCTCCAGCCGTGTCTTGGGGATCTTTCCTCTCTATGGTGTCATTTCAATGCACTTTACTAGTGCCCATACTCCAAAATCCTCCCACTCCAAGCTCCTCCTTTGTGTGGGTTGTTTGCATGCATGGGACTTCCACCTTCACATACATGCATAATGGACATGAGGCCTTTTTCATGTAAATATGATCTACCTTGGAGCCCTCCCATTCATGTGCTGGACTGTGGCATCCCCCACTATTTTACACATACTCTACCATTTTTCACTTGGCGTCCTCCTGTAGGGTCATTTTTACATGGACTTCTTTCTACCTGCTATGCATGCAGATCATTTGTAGGTGGATGATTACCATTCTCCTCTCACTGTGAGCATTGCCTCATAAGCTGTGGGTGTCTATTTCTTGTCCATGAAAGCCAAAAATCTCTCATTTAGCCACCCCCCCCCCCCCCCCCCCCCCTTTTATCACAAAGAAAATGTAAATTTTCCTGATTTTTGTGGATTTATAGTAAATTAAAACAATAATCAAGAGCCTAGTGCTTTCCATTTCATCCTGAACTCAATAGATCTCTGTGACTCCATTGACTGCACCGTCTTCCAATCACAAAGTACATAAAATGGAATTCAATGCAAAAATTTAATTCCACAGAGTGTTTGCATAATGTGGAATCAGGGAAACAACATGCAAAGTATTTGACAAAATGTCTCCAAGACATGATGCTTCATGGGCTGAAGTGATTGTAAAACACACACAAAATGGATCTATAGAAACTTTCAAGAAGATTCAACGTGCTGCTGCCAAAGATCTAAAATTTCCTACCACATTTTGGAAACATATATCCAAATGAGCCTGAAGTATCAATAGTATTGATCTTTGTACCCTTGTACCTTATTTATGCATATCCATTGAATCATGACTTAATGAAAAAGATCATAGCACATTTTTATTCTGAAGGAATTAGTCAGGCCCCAAGGTAGGTTCGGCTCAAAAAAAATTGTTTTCGAGAAATTGATATGCAAATTGATTCATCAATCACCTTGAACTGTCTGGAATCAAATTTGACCATTAATTAATCATTACAAACTTATTTACCCTATTTTAAAATTGCCTCTATACCAATGTGAAAATTGTGCCAGGAGGCCTATTGCCTAGCTTTAAAAGCTGATTTAAACACCTGGATGGGCTCTGAAACTTTGGATATCTTATCACTCTGACACATTCAGCAAGCCTACCAAATCTCATCATATGATGACACTAGGGTCAAAAGATATCGACCTCTAAAGTTGCTTGCTTATAATTACCTACAAATAAACATGCTAGAAAACCAAAAAGTGGATTCAAATTTGACTTTGAAAACTGGGCAAATGGGCACTTGAGGTCCTAAAAATTGGGGCAACAATACATTTTCATGAGAAGAATATAATTCTATTATTTTGACTCATTATGAGTAATGGGGTGAGTTTGGCATAGGTTTGAAGTTGGCTACCTGCATTTGTAGGACAATGAACATTAGTAGAAAAGTATTTTTTGCAAATGGAATGACCCTGGGAAAGTGTGCAGATGGATTCATCAAGACTTGAAAACTTACACACTTGTAGAATTTTTGGAGTATAATATAGGGGTGCAATCCATTTGATCTACGAAATCATAGATTCAAAGATATGACATCTCAAACAGGGCTCCCAATCAATCTGCATTCTTGATTACCAATGAAACTTTATAAATTGCAAACAGAATCACATTTGAAAATTGATCAAAAGGATTTTTCATAAGCTCAAATCAAGAATGTAGCAAGTATCTAACCCCTAGAATATGATGCAAAAGTAAATTTCTTATTTGGTTCAATTGGTCACAACTTATAACTTGTCAAATGAGGCTTCCTAGAATTATGCACAATATGCAGATTTACAACAAAGGAAATTGACCAACTTTGAGACATTAAAAACCTAGCCAAAATATGTCAAAATGACTTGAAACTTGGAACATAGGTTCTTTGGTATGTATATTAATTATTCTCAAAGTTTTGAGTCATAAATAATAACCAGGTATTAGATATTCCAATGCAAACATGCCCTCCTATCACTTTTTGACACAGGCAAAAAATGCAAAATATGACATTAGCTCAAAACAGGACTTCACAGAATGATTTAGAATGCCAGTTTGACAATATGAAACATATGCATATGTCGAATGAAGGGTGTTAGAAACATAAAACACCTTATAGGCCTTAAAATGACAGCTAGTTACACATGCGTGAAAAGCATTCATAAGGGCTTAAAGTGACTCAAAATTTGGAATGGACACTCAAAATGAGAATGCAATTTTGAGTGCCATCACATTTGAATACTTTCACAACTTTGACTAGGGCATATGATTGTTTTTCATTTATCCTATATTGTAGTTTTACAGCTTGTAGGGATTTTCTAAAGAATGCTATGAGTTCCTCAAATCCCTCTTCATTTTTTGTAATAGGATTGGTGCAACAATGTGAAATGAAGAAAATGAGAATATATCCATGAGATTTGAATAATTAGATGCTCTTAAAATATGGACATATTTTATTTATTTATTTATTTTTTGTAAAGCATTAGTTGGATCACCATCTTATTTGATTTCAGAACCCTTCTTGAGCATTTTAGAGATAGGTCTATTTACCTCTACAAGATTAGTAACAAATCTTCTCAAAAATTTAATTTTCCCAAAGAAATATTGAATTCCCTTTACATTTTTGAGTTTCTGAATCTTATCGATGGCCTCTACCCTTTCAGGGTCTATTCCCACTCCTCCTTTTCCAACAATATGTCCTAAGAGCTTACCTTTAGTAACTCCAAAAATAAATTTCCTCGGATTCAAAGAAATATCATACTCCAAGGCTCTAGAAAACACTTTTCCAAATGCATACAATGGTCATCTTCCTTGTTTGAATGTGCTATCAAATCATCTTGATATACCACTAGGAACTTGTCAATAAAATGCATCTATGGCTCTATGAAAAGTAGCACCAATATTGGTTAAACCAAATGGCATCCTACTATATACATATGTTCCCCATGGTGTTTTAAATGCAATTTTATGTTTTTCTAATTATTTTTCAACCACCTAGTTATATCCAGAGAAACCATCCATCATGGACATTAACTCTGATCTAATAACCCTTTGTAGCATAGGCTCCACATTTTAATTGTCCTTTAATGCAAATATATTCAAATTTTTGAAGTCAATGCACAAACTTATATCTCCATTTTTCTTTCTAATAGGGACAAGATTAGATACCCAAGAGGAATTCCTTATTGGTTTGATAATTCCTACATCTCTTAACTTCATAAATCTCTCTTTCATTTTTGGATCTAAAGTTGGGTTAATCAGTCTTTCTTCTACCTAAAAGGTTTAACACCTTCCTTGAGTGAAATTTCATGCTAGAGTATATCTTCTCTATAGGCCTTCAAGTCATCATTGGAACAAGCAAATGCATGCCCATATTTTCTTAACATATTTGTTGAGGCCTTTCTTACCCTAGGAGATAATCTCTTACTAATGTATACCTTTTTTGGTGCATCTTCAGTCCTAAACTTAATCTCCTCTAATTATTTAGCATCATGTTCTTTAACATTTAGCTTAGATCTATCATGATTATAAAAAAATAGTTTCTAATACCACTAACCCTTAAAAAATCTCATTTTTTTTTTCAACTAAACCACTTCTTTTCCAAAGATGGTATCCTTACCTTCTATTGTTTCAACCATAGTAGCACAACTAATTTCATGACCCCAAAATGGCCTTCACAATTTAAGAATCTCAAGATGTCTCTGTCATCTTCAAAAACTTGCCAATTTTTTACATTGTCAGGGATAATGGTCTAGTTTGTACTTCTACTTTTGACACACCAAAAAATGTGATATCATTAGGCTTTAAAGCAATGTTTTCTAAAAATTCAGCCATCTTTTTATTATCTCTTTCCAACCAAGATACCCCAAAATGCATCAAAATATTCTATCATTTTCCATACAATATTCCTATACTACTTTAATATTTTATTCTTCTAGACATAGACATATTTCAATTTAGAGATAACCATTCCAAAATCTCCAATTACATGCAAACATTTAATGCTTATATGATAATCTCAATCCTAACAATAAAGCATCATACTTAGCAACATTATTTATGCCTGGGAAACTCAAATTAAAAGAAAATTTATAAGTTACTCCATCTAGGGATATCAAAAGAACACCTACTCTAGATCTATCCTTGTAACATGATCCATCAAAATACATGGTCCATAAGTCTCCTTTGTCTAAGTTCAATTCAACTTCTACTGCAATAATTGATTTAGAAAATTCTTTCTCCAAAACTAAAACCTTAGCCCTAAATGAGTTAACATCAATGTCCAAAAATCATGTCATCTCATCACCAACATTTTATTCAATCATATAAATACACTTTGGTTCTCTTTTAATTTTAACCAACTTGTCATCAATCTAAAATATTGGGTGAGATAGATCACATTGAAGACTTCCAGCCATTGTTGCACTCCATTTTCTAAATAGTAGCATACCATATTGGGGTGGAATGTCCACAAAAAGAACACTCATAGTCAATTCTTTATTAGGATAAGTAGACAATCTATAAGGTAATTCACTTATTTTCCCTATGACAACAACCTCTCTTTGGTCCATAGCATATCATCTACCTTAAGTAGTGTCCACCTTTAATCCTAACTTTTTCATAACCTCAAAAGGTATTACTATATTTGATGCACTAGAGTCTATCATATAGTTCTTCAATATCATTCCATTTAGAAAATACTTTAGAAAAATGGATTTAAACTTCCCAAGCATTGATTCATTGAGTCATATAAATACATAGGTAGAATTTGAGATACAACGCCCTCTATTTCTATTGTTTCTTTTTTTTTGTTAAGATGAATCACTTGAATTATAATTAAGGTCAACACTTTCCCTAACACTCCCAATCCATGTCAGGGCTTTATCTTTATGTTATGGGATTCTCAGCAATTCTAAGAGTCGAACCCTTACTATAATATGTAACAACATAGACAACATATCAACATGAGGGATACAAGGAGTCTTTATTTGTATACCTTTTGTCTCCTTTTATTTCTCAAAGATAGTAGCAACACCATGATTCTTTTTCTCCTTATTTTCAATAGTTGCATTAGGTGATTTTTCTTCTCCCTTTTTCCCATCCTTATTTTTGAGCCTTGGGAATTTTGGAAGTTTTTTCCTTCTTGGGTTCCTATTTCTTGTTCACATTCTTGATCTTGATATCATAACCATCTTTAAGTTTATTTGTATTATGCTCTTTAGGATTTGTCTTCTTTACAAAAATATTGGCCACTTTCCCCCCAACATTCCTAGATAACATACTTATTAGCTAATGTTAGCAATAATCACATAAATTTCCTCCTTAGTAGGTCTTTTAAAAACTACTTCATCTTTTGAAGATATTATGTTGCAAGTTACATCATCCGCTTCATCTTCATTTAAGAAAACCTATTGATGTAAAACATCATGATTTTTTCTCTTAAGATATACATCATTATTAGCATCGTCACAATTAGATACATCATCATAATAGAATTCAACCATTTTACAACCTATTTCATTAGTATTATATTCTTGGTCAGGTTTATAATGCCCTTCTTGGAGATCCTTGGAACAAGGTTAAATATAAGTTGAGATAATTTAAAAAAAAAAAAAAGTATGAAAGGACAAGACAACCATCATACGTGGATCATAAAGATCGTAACAGAAGACTAACCAACAACTAACCACCAAAGATCTCCAAGCGTCACCATAGACTAAAACATAAACAAGAAAACATAAGGTATAGCCAAGGCAAAAGAAAAAAGATGACTCCTAAAAATTGGTTAAGTCTAAAATCTTGAAGCCCTGAAATTTGGCTAAGTCAGAATTCCTGAAGCCCTGAAATTTCCTAGAATCTTTATCTTAGCTTGTAGAGATTGGGAACCTATCACAGACTCGTCACATATATTAAAATATATCTTAAGTATAAGTTGACGTATATTTAATTCTTATATATTTAATTAAGTATAAAGAATTAAATATAAAAGAATTAATTATTCTATATTTAATTCTTTATACTTAATTAAATATATAGGAATTAAATATACGTCAACTTATACTTAAATGATATATTTTAAACCCCTTAGGAAGTTTATTTTGAACTAGGATGGTGTAAAATCTAAAAGGGTGTCCAAAACCAACTTCCAAACTTTTCCCCGACAAGCCTAGATAGCCCCTATTTTTTGTGTGAGACCACAAAGCATTAGATTCTTGCACAAAGATGTGCAATACACCTTGTGAGAAATTTCCATCGACAACTAAAAGTGTGGCGAATGGTGTAAGAAAGTACTTGACTTAACAACATAAATTGGTGTTGGGTTTTGCATGAAGAAACCCAACACATCATGCAAGCACTTGCATTCTCACACGAGAAACTGCAAGTTCACATGAGGATCCAGAAAAACAAGCTAGAAAAAAATAAAGGAAGAAAACTAGAAAATGAATTCCTCCACACTGCGGAGTACTAGATCCACATATCGAGGGAAAGGCACTCGAAAAAATACTGAAAGAAGGAAATAACAACTAACCATCTAACAAGTAGTAAAGAGAAGGTACAAAAGGAAACATCATAGTAAGCATAATTAACACTGCAATAAATAATAAAACCAAACTAAGTATGTAGTTCCTCCCAACCATAATGGCATCATAAGGCCATCACGGGCCCTAGCCATCTCCCGTGTGTAACATCCCAAGCTACCAATTAGATCATTGGTACTATAATATAGGGATGTCACTACTAAAACATGCTAAAACATAAGCATAAGGAAATCTAACATGCTAGGAGTAAAGCATAAGATAATCCTACAAATTGAGATAACATCGTCTATCATATGCTAATCATCATAATAAAAAAATATGACAATACTAACATCATCTAAACATGATATAAAAGCATCTTGATGAAATCATAAATCACAAGAAAGCATAATCTAGAAGTTGAAGTATGAAGTGAACACATCTAGTAATGGTTGCACTAGGACAAAAGGTAGTCTTTGCACACTAGTCCCTAGTGGTGGTATATGTAGCTATGATTCCCAAAAATGTGGCACCCATAGGTCCACACCCACCGTACTGATGGAGATAATTATCCAACCACAAAACACACAAAACAACATCCAAGGCTAACACACATGCCAAGTAGTATGATGATTGAATCCAAGATATAGACAATGTATAACTACAAGTCATAGTTAGACACTCTATGGGCTACTAAGTAGGGGCTGACATCATAGAGAGTTGCTTGGCATCCAAAAGCCCAAGCTTAGATCATGTGTGGCAACACTCTCAAGGGACTCCCTTAGAACCATCACACAAATGTAGAAATTTTCATTATCCTAAGTTTTATTACCACCCAATGTTTTGTTTAATTATCACTGATATAAATCTCCCTCTACCAACCTCCAGCATCATGATCACCAAGCTGAAAAATAGAAGCCCCATCCATGTGCTACCCTACCCTACCTATGATCATCCAATGATGAGTGCCTATAGGCATGTAAATTCCCAACCCAACCCCAATAATCATAATTTTTGGAAGTACAAATGTACACACACATACTCATGTATGATGCACTACCATCATGAAGATCATAACACAAGGACTGGATAAGAACACAAAGCAAAAAGTCACTCAACTAAAAATTGAATTTAGAGGACGAACACAACATACATCCCCATGCAACATAAAAGTGCAATAATGGTCTGACTGACATCCAAACGGATGATCAAAGTCCACGACTAACAATGTGCCAAAAAAAACCAAGAAAATAGGGTGGCATGCAAAAGAAGGTAAAAACACTAAAATTTTGAAAAAAATGACTTTTGGGTACACAGAACCTAAAAATCCAAAAATAATTGAGTTCGAACACCGTATGCAAAAATGACCAACATAACAACTCAAAACCCCAAACCCTCCTCCTAAAAATAGGAAAATTGTTCATACCCAACCAACTGGGTAGAAACAACAAATAGAAATAGAGGGAAACACTAGTTCTCAACCTCCTAACATATTGCTACAAGAAATAGAATTTGAAATAGAGCAGAAACAATAAAATGAGAAAGCCTACTTGATAGCAAAAATGGGCAGAAACTAAAACTCGCACAATAAAATAACACACCCACCAAATCTACCAAAAATCATGGCAAAGTAAGGTCTACCTGAGCTGAATCCAATAAGACCAACCTTGCAAATATTCCACCCTTACAACTCCCAAGATGAACACAAATTGAATCCTTCAGAAGAGGATTCTGAAAAGAGTTCTCAAATTTTCTATTTTAAAAAGTGAGAAGTGAATAAAAGAAATCCCTTTTTCAATACTTATTCACTTTTCAAATGAAAATTCAATTAGAGAAAATAGCCAGTTAGAGTAGCTACACTCCAAATCCACCCAAATGAAAATAGGTTATTGCTCATAATGAGAATTCACCTAAGGAAAAGTTGCCAGAAATTAAATTTGAGAAGATTTAAAGTTTGAAAACCTAAAATCACTAAAATCACTAAAACATTTCACGAAAATGCAAACCTTTAAATGTAAGGACACACTCATTGGTCTAATCACATAATGTAGATGAGTTCAAATTTATTAATCACTTAAAGGTTTTAATTTAAAAAATTAAAATAAGGATACGTCGACCACACATGAATGACATTGGTAAAATATGAATAGCTGAATCACTAACTCCATGTATCACTACCAAGGATATAATTCATGCACACTAAAACAAAAGATCAAGTGCAATTGCATATAATATCATAGTTGAAGAAAAATGCATTAAATATTTAATTAATCCATTTACATCACTCACATTCGTAGAAAGCGTAAATATACAAGAATGAAGTAAATAACCATAGCATAAAATCCATGACATAGTATAATCCAAAATTATTTCCAAATAATAGATAATCAAATATCATCATAGATCTATTATAATCTCAAAATGGAATCAACATGCAATATAATAAACTGAACAGTATAGCAGTAAAACATCTATGGTACTGAATCAAAGTATAACATTCAACCCTTAGGTAATCTCAAAGTACATGATAAGAGTATTAAGTATTCTCAAGTCAAAATAGACAAGGTATAGACTGCAAACATGAGAGGCACTACATCCTCCCCCACTAGCATAGGCTTACTCCTGAAAGCCAACAAAAAGATAGGGGTACCATCTTGATGCAGGAGCATCTAGAGGTATAAGGGCAATCCTGTGTCACCCAAAAAATGTACTTAGACTTAGTTTCTATTTCATGTGTTTTCATTTCTGGATACCCATTTGGGTCAAATAAAGGTTCCAACTCTCACAGTTCCACTATTAGTGTTCTGGGTTAGAGTTTTTAATCACCTTGGGATACATGTAAATGTCAAAAAAATAGGAGTATGTAATTGAGCTATCATTTTGGTGAACTAGAAGGTGTAAATTGGTTGGATGATTGTCATTATAATTTAGAGAATTCCAGAAAAAGAATCAGGTCAAAAGGCCCCACAGTTTGAAAGTATCACAGTTTTTCGATTTCTAGAAACATCCTAAGAATGCTTCAAAGTCAGGTTAGGGGCATTAAATGACCTCAAACAAGGCTGAAAATGGGGGATGAGCAAAGCTGGTCCATAGGGGTATAGAGAACTTTGAGATCTTTTAGAAAATGTAAATGGTTCGTCAATCAGAGCTACGGTTCAAAAGATATGCCTCCCGAAAGTTTGATTACTGTTTCTAGATTCTTCTAATTTTGTGCAGACTTCTAATGTGACTTCTAGAGCCTTCTATTTGGTCGGTGGATGCCAACTAGCACTTTCTAGAATGTATTCCTAATCCTTAACCCTCTGGGGTCTATCTAAGAACATTTCTGGCATTGTAAAAAGCAATTCAGAGTGGAGTTTGAGAGAAGGTACTGGGAGAAGGAATTATCTCCAGTTTTATGCTATTGTAAGCCCATAGGGCTTGTTTTGGGGTATATTTCTCTACACTAAGTGTACTAGCATATTTTTTACAATTAATAAAATATTCCCTTTCTTGTTGTGCCCATTCTATGCCTAGGTAGTGTCCCCATCACATCCCCTCAGTCATGTAGCATCCTCCCAATTCATAGAGGTCTCATCACTTGGGTCCCATTGGACCCTTAACTACTCTATGTCCCAACCTTGCAAGGTTAGCCTTTGGTGCTATAGGATATGAATGGGCTCCAAAGTAAGCTACCCATCTACTACTTACAAAGCATCCCAATCAAGAACATGGGTCACATCTAGAATATATTGCCTCAAAATAGAAAAATGAAAAAAATTATAGATGCATGATAGGATAGGTGGCAACACTAGTTGATAAGAAATAGAACCAATCCTCTCAAAGATCTCAAAAGGTTTGACAAAATGTGGCACCAACTTAGAGCCTTTCCCATAATGGATGGGGCTCTTCCTTGAACACACTCTAAAAAACACCCAATCACCAACATAAAACTGATGATCCAACCTATGGGAGTCTACATACTTCTGCCTATCTTGAGTAGTAACCAAATGCTCTCTAATGCAAACAACCTACTACTCCATATCCTAAAGCATCTCTAGACCCAAAAGAACTTAGCCCTCTAAGCAATCCCAACTCAAAGGAGTATGACACAGTCTACTGTACAAGGCCTGAAAAGGTGATATGCCAAGAGAACTATGAAAAGGTGACATGCAAACTCAACAAGGTACAAATAGTCCTACCACTTTACTTTCCTATCCATAACATACATGTGAAGCATATCCTCTAGAACTTGATTCAATCTCTAACTCTAACAATTTTTCTATGAGTGATAAGCTAAAATAAAATTAAGCTACATGCCCAAAGCATGTTGGAGAGACATCCATAGAGCGAGTAAACATCAGATCTCTATCTAAAATAGTCTGATGAGGGATCCCATGCAAATGTACAATATCCTCCAAGAAAAAATGCACTATAGAAGAAGCTGTGTATGATGCTCTCATGGGTGAAAAATGTGCTACCTTGGACAAATTGTCCATTGTCACCATGTTACAATCATGTCTCCATAATGACATAGGAAACCCTGTGATAAAATCAATGTATATCATATCCCATTTCCATGCTAGAATGATATGTGGCTGCAAAAGACCCACCGGGTGCTGTTGTTCTGCCTTCACTCTCTGACACTCAAGACATCTAGCAAAAAAATTAGAAACATCGCACCTCATCCCTTCCCAAAGGTATAACTATTTGAGATCAGCATGAACCTTCTTGATACTAGGATGCACAAAATATGGTGCACGATGTGCTTCAGAATAAAACCAAGGTATGAAGATCACCAGACATAGGTACATAGATATGCCCCAAGTGTCATAGTAGCCCATCAGACTTAAGCATATAACCTAAAAATCTCCCCTCAAGGGTACGTCCAGATGCAATCTCCACCCTTACCTCATGATACCAAGTGTCACTAGGAAAAGCCTCAAAGATACAGCCTCACAAATCCAATTCCAATGGCATCATTGATACCTGATGTCACCTCCTACTCAAAGCATCTATGATGACATTCTCCTTCCCTTTATTGTAATGAACATAATTTACTTGCCTAGAAAATGCTTTCTTGGGAGGCATCTTGACTATAATTCATAGGAACTAGAATGCTATAGAGGTTATAATATTAGTACTTGATTTTCCAAACTTGTTCTTCTCTGAACCTCTGCAATAACTCATGAACAGATGGAGGATTGCTTCACA